>CAIGQZ010035027.1:10748039-10840522 GCA_903798205.1 Danio tinwini
GTTGGGTTTAGGTTTGGGGAAGGTGTAGACATTATTAACTGTGATGGTTGGGTTTAGGTTTAAGGAAGATGTAGACGTTATTAACTGTGATGGTTGGGTTTAGGTTTGGGGGAGGTGTAGGTGTTAATAAGTGTGATTGGTTGGGTTTAGGGTTGGGGAAGATGTAAACGTTAACTGTGATGGTTGGGTTTAGGGTTGGGGAAGGTGTAGACATTAATAACTGTGATGGTTGGGTTTAGGTTTGGGGAAGGTGTAGACATTAATAACTGTGATGGTTGGGTTTAGGGTTGGGGAATGTCTAGACGTTAATAACGATAATTGTGGGGTTTAGGGTTGGGAAAGACGTAGACATCAATAATGATGATGGTTGGGTGTAGGGTTGTGCTAGGTACAGACGTTGATGGTTGGGTTTAGGTGTGGAGTAGGTGTAGACTTTAATAACTGATGTACAGCGCCACCTTGCTGACAACATAGTTTTACCATGGTTTCATAACAAGTTAAGCTCTTAAGGCCCCTTCATACTCGTTTTAAATCGTCAAATATTTTAATCGATTTTCACCCGGCTCATGGTAAATCGTTACATCCCTACAAGGTACTGTATGGATTTAGGTAAATTTGGTTTATTCTATAAAATGTCATACAACATAAAAAAAAATTAAAGCATGCTTTTGCTGAAAATGACTGGCCAGAATAACACATACTACAGTTAAAAAAATAAAGTAAATCTTTAAATTTCAAGTATTGTGTCGTCTAAAAAAGTATTTTAAAACTCTAAAAAAACAAACAAACAAAAAAACGTTATTGTTATTTTGACCAATTATCATTTTGTGTTTTAAATGACAAAAATATGCTTTACTCAGCACGGATTCATTAAATTGGTTAAAAAAACAAAACAAACAAAACAAATCTGTTCTTTGAAACCCTGATAATTTTATTTATTTATTTTTGCTGAGACATTTTTTTTTTCAAAAACAAAACCCCTTGCTCCACCTAAAACTTTTAAATGCTAGTCTATACTCAAAATATAATTCCACAGATCCAACCGACTATTTATCGGATTAAGTGGCAGCCAAACAGCATTAACATGTTTCTTCTGAATTGTCAGAGTTTGTCATCTTCCACTAATCCTCCATTTATTATGAGGTTGTATGTATAAGCCACTGCGGCCTAGACTCACGCAAACCCTGTCTGCTTCATAGCCACATTTCTCCTCTTGTTTCACCGGCAAGCTCGATCCCACAAACCTCTGTGCTCTCAGCTTTACAGCCTAGACTGCAACACTGCTTATTAGCACTGTGCTCATCACTCGACAGGAAGGCAGCCAGGTCTGTGCTAAATGTGACCCTGTTCAACTATATTCAGATATTTGAGTAGTAAAGCAACAAGCTCAAATAAGAATGAGTAAAACTAGAGAAGATGTAAGAAGATGCAAATGTAAAAGATTAAACTTAAAAAGAAAAAATGCCTTGTTAAACGTGGAATTAAGTTTTGTTCTTAGTAGTGTAGGAATGTAAATTATCATATGTATTTGTTTATATGGCAAAACGTCTTTTTCACCAAGAAGGTTCATACAGATTCCAAGGGCAGATCAACTCTGATCAGGGTCTGGGGTTAACGTGTGTGGACTTTGGGGATTTTACGATGTGGTCACATGTTGATTGGTCAGTTTGTATGTCTCAGTATTTGGGCTTTGGTCACATGGTCAAGAAAGATACAAAATATGTGGTAAACTTAGCTCTGTCTCCTCTTTTCCTGCTCTGTGCTTTTACTGTTCTGCTCCTCTCCTGCTTTGGAGTCTTCTCTGGCTTTACTGCTATCAGGCTCTCTTCGGGCCTACTTACTGCTCTTTGTCTCTCCCTCCCTGTCTCTTGGTCTCTCTCTCAGATAACTTTATTTTAATTAAACATTAAATCATTTTGTTTTCAAGTATTTGTGAAATGCTTTTGATTTAACATTAACACTTATTTGTTCCATATTTCAAAACAATATACTCACATAATAGCAACGTTCTCCCACATTTTTAGCTATTATAACTGCCTTTATTTTTGTTTTTGCTCTAAGATTGCAGAAGGATAGTTTGACTAGAAATGTGCAGTTTTTCACCATCATACTGATAACCTTTTAGTCATTTGGCAGAACTACAGTTCAAACCGCTGTAGTTAAAATCCCAATCTTACAGTAGCTATATCTAACCTCAAACAGACAACATGGCAGGAATGCTATTATAACAGCTCCTTTGAGTTAATTCATAATTGAGTTTTCAGATTGAGAGCAGGACAGCTGACTAACTCTTTAAATACAAGTTGTAAATGCAAAAAAATGTAATGTGGAGAAAAAAAAAGAAAAAAATAATATGAATAGAAAACCGGTTTGGGGTCAGTTGGATTTTTAAATGTTTTAAAACAAGCTTATATATATATATATATATATATAAGCTTGTTTTAAAAACATATGTCCAAAGCTAGGGAACAAGCAAAAGAAAGTACAAACTATTATACTATTATTTAAAAATTTTGTACATTTTATCAAGCTTTTTTATTTAATCTTCCAAAAATTACATTATAATACATGGATGGAAGCCCATTTATTCTGGGACCTGGAGGAAAAAAAATGAAGCAAGAATCTTACTTATGCAAAGAGATTGACAAATCCAAACAGACGTCTACCTGGGGGATTTGTGGGCTGGAGCAGAGCTTGTTTTGGGGGAAATGGAACAGAATTTTGTGGGAGTGGAACTGACTACACCTGTTTAACTGTTTGTTAATGTAAATTTATTTTAATGTAAATATCTAATCAGTCAATCATATGACAGAAACTCTAAAGCATTTAGTCTTGAAGACATATGGTCAAAAAATGTTAATAAATGTTATGCATTTATATAAAATTTATTTTTTTATATAATTTCTTTTATTATTCATAGATTTTTTTCATTAATTACATATAATAATATTATATATAATAATAAATATAAACCTATTATCATTTTCTACAAACAATGCTCTCATTGACTACTTTTACATGGACATCAGAAATCTAATTATTTGCCTTAACCTGAATATGACAATAATATGATTAAGGTGTTTACATAAGATGATTTTTGAATGTTTCTTTTTTTAATGATCCTATTTTACATGTTATAGCACATAATTTGATTAACGTCATTGTGTCACTACACTATTCAAATTTCCTCCGGAGTTTCATTTTTAATTTGTCGACTTTAACTGCAGTTTGGCACTTTCACTTTCATTCAGGAACATTTCATGCATGCCACAGTGACAAACAAGATATTGGATGTGAGTATGAAATTCTGGAAGAGTGTAGTTTTAAAGGAATTTGATACCGCACGCCGTATGGAAAATAAAGCCTCTGCATTTCATGATGCAGGTGTCTGTGGTCCTTCACTGACTGGGTAGGTGCAGAGAATAGTGTCAAACAGTCGTGTGTGTATGGAATATCCTGTCGCAAAAAGCAACAAAAATCCTACACGATGGTAGTAGTTTGATTGCGGTGTTTACATGTCTGTACTGCACTCAATAATGGGACTAAAATGAGCATACTTCACATCTTAATTCGATTTGTGTTGTTTAGATAATGACTTTAGTCTGATTAAATTAATCAAAAAATGCTGTTTACATGGTAGACTCTTAATCAGAGTACTGTCTTAATCATATTAAAATCAGATTATTGGTGTCCATGTAAACGTACTCAATGACATTAATATAACTTAAATTTTGAAAACACATATTATTTGTAGTTTATAAAATAATATAAAAACAAATGACCATTTAACTCAAAAATGTACAATAGACAAACAAACAGAATAAATAATTATTTTCAAGTGGTCTCTTAATTTTTTTTTCCAGAGTTATATAGAACGAGTCCAAATTTTATGACAAAAATGACAAGGGTACCCACCATTCATGGTATCGGACACAGAGCCGGCGATGGAGGCGGGAGAGTTGGTGGCACGGGACTGTTGCGCAGAAGACACGGGTTCATCCACGATTACCAGCATGTCGCTGCTGCTCTCGTCTGCAGGAATGGAGCTGGGCTGGAGCTCGCTGCTCAATGAAATCTGCAGAGACACATAGTTCTGGGGGTGAGACAGGGACAGAGGGACAGCACCACAGAGGAGAGACAGCAGGACCACAAGATGGACGAGGAGGAGGAAGAGCACCATCAGATCACTGGTGAACCAGAGGAAGTGCGTTGACAATGGCATAACAGCTCGGTCAGCATGTATTTGCTACTGTGTTTCAAATTACAAGTTGCACTTCCAGTTTGAGGGGCTTCTGTTCTTAAGAACTAAAATGAAATCTTTTATGTATAAAGGCAGCACTATAAATAATTCATAACCATAGAAAAAAAAGAGTGAGAGGCAAATTTGACACTATTATACACAAGGGAAGAACGTTGGAAGGCTGCTATGGACAGTACAAATATAAAATCAAATATTTAAATGCATGTTGTGTTTTGCAACACTCACTAATAATGATGGCTTTGTCATGTTTTTCAGAAGAGAACTTTGACAAGGATATTAACTTACACATCAAATGTGTTAGCTCAATTGGTATTTTAATAAACAGCACCTTTGTTAACAATTTATCATAGCCATGTACCATTTTAACTTTATTAAATTTTTGTGAGCACATTGCATTGTGAAATCAGTGTTACATGTGGCGAATCATCATTACATGAGTAAATAATTAGCAGAAACGTTACAGTCACCAGCATGAAAGCAATTCAATTATAGAAACTACAGTCAGATTCACAGAGAAATGCAAAGGTCTTTACTACAACCTGTGAAATTAATGTTTTGTTTAACTTGAAGAAATCACAAAAGGAATTACAGCTGTATAATAAAATGTACTTCTCAGATATGACTTATTATTAAAACCCTATCATTTTACATAACTTACACAGTATGTGAGCTGCTGTACAGCACATGTTTTTTTTTTACTGGTTTTTGGTGCTAGATTATTTTATTGACTTCCAGTTTTTGACACACATACATACATACACACACATATACATATATATACATATATACATATACATATATATATATATATATATGTATATATATACATGTATACATATATATTAGGGCTGTCAATATTAGCGCGTTAACGCACGTGATTAATTTGAAATATTTAACGTGTAAAAAAAAATTAACGCATTTATCGCAGTTGCAGTTTTTTTTATTTCCTGTTGTGGTCGACGTGTGTTCAGGGCCGGGCACGCCCATAGAGGCGACCTCCTCACTTTCATCAGCGACACCCACCCCCTCCCTCCCCGTGCTAACTTTTAACCGCAAACCGGTAAGTTTCTATTTCACTTTCGGGTTGAGGGCGGCGTGATCACGGTTTGCCTACAGCGCCAGTTCAGCTTGCTCCGGTCCTGCGTGTGTTTAATGTGCAAAGAAATATGAATAAAGGAGAATATGGAAACATGTAAATGTATTCAGTGAAAGCGCCAGATGATGTCACAAGCTGTCAAAGACATCCCATTCCTCTCTAAGTTGACTCCAAGCGCCCTCAACACTACACGCAACTTTTGTAAAGCGTCTGCTTCACGTTGATGTGTCAGAATCCTTGATTGAGAAATAAAGCCATACTTTAGAACGCTTGGTTTAAGCAAATTTGATTCGATCGTGCGTGTTGATGATCTGAAGGGAGTGGGCTGCTCTCTCTCTCTCTCTCTCTGTGTGTGTGTGTGTGTGTGTGTGTGTCTGTCTGTGTGTGTGTGTGTGTCTGTGTGTGTGTGTGTTTTCTGAATGAGTGTATGGTCTGTATGGTGATCCTCCAGCATCTGTACCTCTCCCAGAACCTGTGCATGTGTTTAATATTAGATAATATCAGTGTGTGCTTGTTTAACCTGCTAATGGAAGAGGAGCTGTGTGTGTTGTTCCCGATAATGTCAATAGACTGGTCTGTCTTAGCAACTGGTTAAATCGTCACCTTAGAATTATAAGGTTCTGTCTGACATTTTTGTCAAAATTGAGTTATTGACATTCTTATTATATGACAACTTATTTACATTATGGGATGTTTTTTTATAAGTTGTTTACATTAAGACCTTTTATTTAAAAACAAAAACAATTGTTACACACATACTGTTTGGTATGGAATGCAAAAACTTTGAAGCTTAATATCTCAAAATCATTCAGAACGCAGACAGAACCTTATAATTCCAAGGTGACGAAATGTTAAGGAGGACAAAGCTAAATTGTTTCTACTTTATAATTAATGTTCTCAACTCGCAATACAACTTTACAATAAATACAATTGTTTGTATTCAATACTTTATTATTATAAGTTTTCAATTTCTATATTTGCAATGCCTGTATTTTGGATTTTTTTTTATTCGTGATTAATCATGATTAATCACACAAAAATGTGTGATTAATTAGTTAATTTTTTTAATCAATTGACAGCCCTAATATATATATATATATACATATATATATATATATACATACATATATATACATATATATATATATACATACATATATACATATATACATATATATATATATATATACAAACATATATATATATACATATATATATACATATATACATACATATATATATACATATATATATATATACATACATATATATACATATATATATACATATACATATATATATGCATATATATATACACACAAAGTTGAAGTCAAAATTATTAGCCTCCCTTTGAATTGTTTTTTCTTTTTTAAATATTTCCCAAATGATGTTAACAGAGCAAGAAAATATCCACAGTATGTCTGATAATATTTTTTCATCTGGGGAAAGTCTTATTTGTTTTATTTCGGCTAGAATAAAAGCAGATTAAAATTTTTTATGAACCATTTTAAGGTCAAAATTATAAGCCCCTTTAAGCTATATTTTTTCTCCATAGTCTACAGAACAAACCATCATTATACAATAACTTGCCTAATTACCCTAACCTGCCTAGTTAACCTTTTTAACCTAGTTAAGCCTTTAAATGTCACTTTAAGCTGTATAGAAGTGTCTTGAAAAATATCTAGCAAAATACTATTTACAGTCATCATGGCAAAGATAAAATAAATCAGTTATTAGAAATGAGTTATTAAAACTATTATGTTTAGAAATGTGTTGGAAAAAATCTTCTCTCCATTAAACACAAATTGGGAAAAAAATAAACAGGGGGGCTAATAATTCAGGGGGGCAAATAATTCTGACTTCAACTGTATATATATACATTTGTTTTTTCTTTTTCTTTTTTTTCAGATTCAGATTTCAGATTTAAATCCCTAACATCACCTTTGTGCTTTAATTTAATCGGTTGTGAAAATAAAGCAATATTAATATCCCAAACATATTTGAGGTCAAAGTTGTGTTTTGTTCCTCCACCATATTTTTCGTCTACCTGGGGGCTTTGTGGGCTGGAGCAGAGCTTGTTTTGGGAGAAATGGAACAGAATTTTGTGTATATATATATTTCAATATATATACATTGAACTTTACTTTTAAATATTATACATTGTATTTTTAAACAGAACTGAATATTCTGGAAGTAAATTCTGGAAGGTGAATAAGTAGTATTCAATTTAAGCATGTAAATATGTGTGACATTTTTATTTGAAATATCAGTGCTATTCAACAAGCTTTTACCTCAAATACTTTTGGCATTCGTTTTGTTCTCCCATGTTCTCCCATGCTTGGTTTTTGAACTTATTAACAATACAAAGTCCAGCACTCCCCAATAATTCACCCTGACAGCATGTCGTCTGTAATTTGGTAAGCATTATGAGCGTCATATAGTTAGTCCAGGAAGTGTTTTTGGGTCTAGTGTTGGTGTTTACCTCACTGAAAGGACTAGGTATGGCAGAGTCCATGTCCACACTGATGAAGGAGTCTTCTCCATCTGCCGACAGGTTGGAGTTGTCTGCAGATGGGACGTAAGGGATGACCATATTCACACCCTCCTTTTTCCTCTTCGAGTCTGGGTCGTCCTCCTTCCTCTTCTTCAAAAAAAGCAAGATGCAAGGACACATCAAGGACAATGCAAGGAGAATGTTCGCTTGCAACATAATTTGTCAAGTTCTATACATTACTCCAAGAAAAAATCTTTACATTTATAACAAAAATAGTTTGTGGCAATGAATATACAGCAGTGTTTTATTTATATACTCTTTTAAGGCATGTGATCAGCCAAGGACAAAAAAAGTAGAGAGTAGGCGACAGACTTATAAACAAAGAGTAAATCAACCATTTTTTATAGTTTCAAGCCATTAAATTATCGAAAGGGCCGTAAAACTGTCAAAGATAATTTCAGGATTTCAGCGATATATGCTACAGTCATATTTACTGGTGTTACCAATAGCTTGTTTAACCACCATACAAACCACATAATTGCAGTTTCCACCAGGGGGTTTCAGGGGGATCACTGACGAACCGTTTTTTTTATAGTTTTAAGCCACTAAATCATGGAATAGCCCCAAACTCTCAAAGATTGTTTTGAGAATTCAGTTATATATGCTGGTGTTATTGGTGACACTTTTAACCACCATACAAACCACATAATTGTCATTTCTGATGGGAAGGTGGTCATCACTGACAAATATCTGATCTTGTAAAATGTGCACTCTACCTCTAGCAGAGCTTCGAGTACACTACCGGACAAAAGTCTTATTATCGCAGTTGTAAGAGTAATAAATAATAACTTGACTTTTTGTTGATGATTAGGAAAAGTGTCAGAAGGTCAATTTTTCCAATGAATCATCTGTTGAACTACATCCCAATCAACACAAATACTGCAGAAGACCTATTGGAACCTGCATGAACCCAAGATTCTCACAGAAATCAGTCAAGTTTGTTGAAGGAAAAATCATGGTTTGGGGTAACAGTCAGTATGGGGGTGTGCAAAAGATCTGCCAAGTGGATGGCAACATCAACAGCCTGAGGTATCAAGACATTTGTGCTGCCCATTGCATTACAAACCACAGGAGAGGACAAATTCTTCATTAGGATAGCACTCCTTCTCATACTTCAGCCTCCACATCAAAGTTCCTGAAAGCAAAGAAGGTCAAGGTGCTCCAGGATTGGCCAGCCCAGTCATCAGACATGAACATTATTGAGCATGTCTGGAGTAAGATGAAGGAGAAGGCATTGAAGATGAATTCAAAGAATCTTGATGAACTCTGGGAGTCCTGCAAGAACACTTTCTTTGCCATTGCAGATGGCTTTATTAATACGTTATTTGAGTCATTGCAGAGATGTATGGATTCAAGCTCATGGGAGTCATACACAATATTAATTCTTTCTCCACCGCACCATGGCTTTATATTCTATACTGTACAATATTTCTGTTAGGTGACAAGACTTTTGTCTAAGCAAAGTCAGATCTTACTCTCATAATCATGATCATATTTTATTTAGGTAAAATAAGTGTAATCTAGAGGCCTTTGCCTTTCATAAGCCACTTCTGATACCAAATTATCAACTTGAAGTCAAGTTATTATTTATTGTTCCTAAAACTTGGATAAGCGACAAGACTTTTGTCAGGTAGTGTACAAGCAGAAAACGTGATTGTGGATTCAAAAGTTCAAGTAAAAAGTGCGTGTACATTCATTTGAAAACATTAGATTAGATTAGCTAACTAACATTAGCTAATAATAAATAATCATTCTATAACTTTCATTAGCATTAATCTAATTTTAACATTTACTATTATAAACTGTAAAAACAAAACTTTCATGTTACTGTGAACATGAACACAATTACAGGAATAATTATTTTATTTTACCATCATTAATAAATGCCATAAAAATATTTAGTTCATGTTGTCTACTGCATTTACTAATAATAATGTAATATACTGAAATTTTAAAAAGTTTAAGAACAAATCAAATAGATTTTATAGAACACTATTCTTTAACACAAGACAAGTTATTAAAATAGTATAACACTGCACACAAAGTAGATTTACATCTCTATAAGAGTCCTTACCCTTTCTGCATATTTCTCCCTTTTCCTCTTCCTCTCTTTCACCTTACTGCTCTCCTCCAGCTGTCGTTTCTCTTCTTGCCGCAAACGCACTGCCCACAAACACAAGCGCACCATTCAATCAGACTCAAACAATTCACTCATTACCCAAATTCAGATCAAATACATTCTTTTACAACCATAAACCAAGCGGTAACTCACATTTCTTCTCAAGCTCCTCATCATCCAGCAGCAAGCTGACCACCTCTTTGGGCTTCAAGGTATCAGGTTTGAAATTTCCTCCTGATATCACCATCCTCTGAATCTAAAGTGCGGATCCCGCAGCAGAGAGTGATTATTGAGACAGAGAAAAAATAAATCAAATCACTTCTAGCCGAAAGAGGAGAAGAGTTGACTCTTGGAAACATATACGGACTATAACCATGTGTTGATACAGACGGCCCGAATGTTTACAGCATATATGCAATTACAGAATAATAAGTTGTAATTGCATGGACTAAATATTCCCTGTCTTCTTAGGTTTGACATTTAGATAAACATAGTTCTTGTAACTTAAACAGGGTGTTGTAAGCCATCAAGAGACAAGGGGTAATTAGTGGGCTTAAATCGAAAAGGTGTTACATTACATTCTATGTAATGTTTTGGCCCAGTGAAGGCACTAGATGGTGTGCACTAACCTCACTCTTTTCTTTGGCTCTCTGTAGGATGCGTTCCTCAATAGTTCCTTTGCAAATGAGCCGATAGACTGTGACCTGCTTGGTTTGTCCGAGTCTGTGAGCTCGATCCATGGCCTGCTGATCAACAGTAGGGTTCCAGTCACTGTCGTAGAAGATCACCTTGAGGGAGATAAACTGCTACATTAGAACTATGGCAGGATTTCCTCAAAAGAATGCATTATTATAAATAGCTATTCGATTATAGTTCCTGCAAATATACAGTAATAATAATAACAAAATGGTTACTTCACAGTCCATTCCACGGACCATCTGATGCATATTGATTACAAATGTGAAAAGCACTTTCTGGATCTGGCAAGCTCTTATCTGATTGGCTGAACCCTGCCGTTTTTTTTTTTTTCGTAAGCTAGAAGGTCAAGGTATTAGACTGACACTGTGAGTACTGTTAAGAATAACATAATTAGTGAATTTGCTAAAAGTTTGCCTAGTTAGTGACAATAAATATTATCTATTATATATTTATATACACATATACATACACACACACACACACACACACACACACACATATAAATATATAGGGCAGCAAGGTGGCTCAGTGGTTAGCACAGTCGCCTCAGAGTAAAAAAGTCGCTGGTTCGAGTCCCGGCTGGACCAAATGGTATTTCTGTGTGGAGTTTGCATGTTCTCTCCATGTTTGCATGGGTTTCCTCCGGGTTTCCCCCACAGTCCAAAGATATTTAGTACAGGTGAATTGGGTAAAACAAAATTGGCCGTAGAGTATAAGTGTGAATGTGAGAGTGTATGGGTGTTGCCCAGTACTGGGTTGCAGCTGGAAGGGCATCCGCTGCGTAAAAACATATGCTGGAATAGTTGGTGGTTCATTCCGCTGTGGTGACCCCTGATAAATAAGGGACTAAGCTGAAGGAAAATAAATTGATAAATATAAATACATTTCCCTTGTTAAATATTATCTCTACTTTGTCGGAATAGCATTAAATTCTAAAGATTTGGCACTTGTCATTCGAAACACACGTTTGAAACATTTGTTTGCACTTTTAAAATGAATGGAATAGAAATTTAATCCAGCTAATATGTTTGGTTCGGCGCCCAAACTAAATGTTACTGAAAACTCATTTACTGAGAAAGCAACCTCAAACTTGGAAAGGACTAAAGGTCGAAAACTGTTTTTTTTATTTATGGCTTTTTATTTGGTTTTTATTTTCAGTTTAAAAACATGTTTTGGAAAACATATTTTATATCCAATCTGAAAAATTGTACTGTGTGTTTTTCATTTTCGGTATATACACTACTTTTTATAATGAATGACATTTTAATGGGTATCCTCAGTAAATCATAGTAAAAATGTGCATGAGTCACTATTTCTGCTCAGACATTTTTTTTTGCAGGATACATTCAAACTTACAGGAGGAAAACTTTTAAAGCTGCACTACACTGTTATTGTTTTGAGGCTTGAAATCTCATTTCCAAATTTTATGTTCAGATATATCTTTTTTTTTTCCATATGTCAACCCTAATTCTGATCTTATTCTAGAATCAACACAAAAGATTCTACATTTTTCATTTAATAGCTGACAGACACTGCTGTGCCATAATTTGTTGTTGTTTTTTTTCATGCCTTTCTGTTACTGCAGATAAACTTGACCAATTATAAAACAAAAACTGTGTTGCTTTACATGCTGATGATTTGGCTATAAAGTATTTACACTAAGGTCAATGAGTTCAGCAGCTATGATGTGCTGACATGAGTGCTAAATGTCTTAAATTTTAGAGGCTGTTCTCATGGCCTCAGGTTTGGGTGGAAAGAGGTGATCTGCTGATGGGCTTCAGGCCTCACCGTGTCCGCAGCTGTCAGGTTGATCCCCAGGCCTCCGGCTCGAGTACTGAGGAGGAAGACGAAGATATCCGTCCTGCGAGGGAGGGGAGACCAGAGCAGTGAGAGAAAGCAAATAAAGTGATGGCAGATCGTGCTCTTCAAAAGGCCCGTCCAACCACCCAGAATTTACAACAAGAGACGTTTAAATACACAGCACACTCCCCTCCGAAATAAAAACCAGAGCTGAGCTAATGCAAACCAGACCCCTGTGAGGAAGGGGAGAGCAAAAGCCCCTGACAGCACCACTAGTGAGGAGGAATTTACACTTGGTGACATTTTGGAAAAACAAGCTCCAATTAGGTTTAAGAAGAGCTGGGCGTTTACAGGCGCGCATGTCTCCCTTTTCAGTCCGGGGGATGAAAACAAACTAAAACTCACCGGCTCTGGAAGTCAGCCACCATGTCTCGCCTCTCCGAAATCTTGGACGAGCCATCCAGTCTCATGTATGTGTGCTTGCGGTACACCATGTACTCCTGCGGGACAGTTCATTAACGCAGAGCTATAATTTGATTTCAGAAAATATCATAAAAATACAAACTATAAAATAAACTTAAAAATATACCAAATTAAACATGTCGTTACGCTAATTACACTGAAGTAATAATCTTTTAAAAACCTGGCATCTGAGGGCATCAAGCAAACTGCACCAGAGAAAATAAAGCAGTTAACATTTAACAAAAACAAGTGAAAACTGTACAGTGTAATGGAGTCTGGTCACTGTTTATTTAGAGAGGAAAGAAGGAAGAGGGGGAAATAAAAGCATCTTTGTGATTAAAGGCACAATATTTCATTGTAAAGGCAAAATAATTAACATAATTACAAAATAAACACATTGAATAATGATGCTGTGACTGAGTGTGGAATCATGGAAGTTGTCATCTTCTTTACATCCTGTGGGACTCTTGCAGAAATCACGTTCATGAATGAGCTAAAGTGTTCTAGACTTAGGGCTTACTCACACTAGGCCATCTGAACTGTGCCCCGGTGCATTTCCTAGTTCCTGAATCGGGCCAAGCCGCAGTTCAGTTGGCTGGCCCTGGCCCAGTTGGAAGAGTGTGCCAGAGAGCGCGATTCGTTGAGCTCAATTGAAAACACTATGTCACTTTTAAGGTGCTGTTTCATATAGATTCATTATACATTCTTACTGTTCAATGAACGTGAACTGTCATAGTTTATCAAAGATGGAAACCCTCGTGCTGCACGACAGCTGCACCTTTAGCAAACCTGCTAATATGTGCAGCACAAAGACTTTTATGATCATTTATGAGCGTCAAAAGTTGTGGATCTGTTCAGCAAAATATTTGACTGCGTGTTACTGCATATCAAACGACAAAAATGATATAACTAAAGTAATGTCCACAGTGCTGAGTGAGAGCACTTCACTTCCTATGAAACTGAACAGTCGTATCATCGATGACACAAGCGTGCTCAGCATAAGTGCGAGCTATCGGGGGGGAGGTATCATATTATTATGATAGTATAAAGTGGAGTAAGACGAAATAAGACCTCTGAAGCAATTGCTGATGAGAGATGAATGTGACAGAACCAAAGCAGTAGAGATTTAATCATGCCACAGTCCACCTCTTTGTGATCTTCTGGTCAAGATCATGTGAAAAAAGCAGCAGCACTGATTTATCATACTTCTTAAGGTTCTGTTATAACCCTGCTCTGTGCAGTCTAATAAAAAACCCAACATATTAAAGCATCTTTCTAGATGTTTCTAGAATTTCAAGAAAACCAAACCGGAACTGAGGGTGTACGATGTTACTAGCGTGGCGACTCAGGACACGGTCCACGTCCCTACTTAAAATAGCTTGTTTCTCTTGATTTGGAAATTCTTTATAAACATTTGGCATAATGTAAGAACATAAGTCGGTAAAATAAATAACATGTTCTAGTGGATTCTGGATATTGTAAAGAAAAAAATCAAACATATTGTGGCTTTAATTGAGTTGATTTTACTAAAAAAAAAAAAAAAAACACACACACATACACTACAGCCAATTGAGTTTATTCAATTCATCCATACCACATGTCTTTGGACTGTGGGGAAAACCAGAGCACTCGGAAAACCCACGCGAACACAGGAAGAACATGCAAACTTCACACAGAAATGCCAACTGACCCAGTTGGCACTCGAAACAATGACCTTCTTGCTGTGATAAAACTAAAATATTATTTATTTTCAGTATAAACATATATAAAAAGCAAATAAATTTAGAATAGTAGCTATAGTATATAATGTTATAAGTATGCTAGAAGTATACAAATGTGAATTAACATTTAATGAGTATCTTGAGGACTTATGTAGAGTCTTTAGATATATCACTGAATGATTGTACAGAACATTTTAGTGGGCATCTTACATCAAGCAGCATCTTACATCAATAACTGTTAAAAAACAGTTCCAGTAAAAAAATGGAAAATCGTGCAAGATATGTAACCAGTGAGTCTATTTCACTTAAATCCTCTCGTTAAATCTGCATTACTAGTTTTGAAGCATGTCCCTCTTAACACACCCTCATTAGTGTAGCAGTATGCAGAGACATTTCCCAGATGACCTCCCACTCTCCTGCACCACCCAGACTGAAGCCTCCACTCCACTGGACGGCCTCCCAAAAGCACATCTGGAGCGTATGAAGCTAGCGTTAGCACTCGCCTTGACATTAAACGCCTTTGATTAGGACTTTGTTCCAGACTGAAGTAACATTAGATCACAAATCCAAAGCTCCTCTGCAGCTGTGAGTAACAAATGGGAGCATCTAAAATGGCAATACACTATTGAGAATATGATTCTGGGTTAGCGCAGTGTTGAGAATCAGATGATTTAGTTTGAGACTTAGGAACGATGCCCGGAATATGCTAGAACGAACCCAGAGTTGGAGCTAGTGAACATGTAATAAATAAGAAAACGTTGGCCAAAACACGCCAGGGGTTTGCTTAGAGAGACAAAGTATCAAAGTCAACATGAATTGACAAGTCTTCGGCTTCTGCAAAGAGAATGCATTGCTGGGGTTTACAATGCAAAAGCATTTTTAGGGTTGTCAAAGTTACGTTAGCATTCAAAATGTTGCTACTTTTTCCTTTTATTTATATTTATTGACAACAAATCAAACAGTATCAAATTTACATAAAGTGAATAATGTTTGAAATAACATTTGTGAAAATAATGCAGCAAAACATGGGGAGTTCTTAAGATGTATTTAAGCATTAATATGAAATTATACTAAATTTATTAGATTTTAAATTAATAAAAACACCTTTCAGACAAATGGCTAAAAGGATAATGGCTAAAAATAAAAATGTTAATTATTTTTTTAAATGACCTTATTTAAAAAATAAAAACGTTTTTTTTTTCTTGTTAAAAAAAGCTTTTAAGATTTATTAGGAAGATTAGGCCTGCACAATAGGGTATATGCGGAAATATGCTAAAGGACTTTTAATTTGTCAGTTACCTGGGACAAGCGCTTCCGGTGAACTGTATGCAGTTACAAAATCGTTTAAGGTCTGTTTTCTTTAAAAATCAGCAATCTCCACTGCCTGAATGATACCCAATATAAATTGGGTCTCAGAATGTACACGAAGCACTGCATAAAATTACATTTTTCCACTGCCATGTCTTTAAAATTCCTTCATTCATTATTTCATTCATTTTCTTTTCAGCTTAGCCCCTTTATTCCCCCTTAGTCCCCCAGCCGCCACAGCAGAATGAACCGCCAAACTATCCAGCACGTTTTACGCAGATGCCCTTCCAGCTGCAACCCATCTCTGGGAAACATCCATACACACTCATACACTACGGACAATTAAGCCTGTACCCAATTGGGAACCCAAATTCCCAATTTACCTGTACTGCATGTCTTTGGACTGTGGGGGAAACGCACGCGGAGGAAACGCACGCGAATGCGGGGAGAACATGCAAACTCCACACAGAAACGCTAACTGACTCAGCCGAGGCTCAAACCAGCAACATTCTTGTTGTGAGGCGACAACACTACCTACTGCGCCACTGCGTCACCTGTCTTTAAAAGATGAACATTTATTTTACCCCAGTATATTCAATGGAGCTTCTGCGCTAGCCTGCTAATTCTGACGGGCACATGTGTGTAAACGGCTTTTCATCTTGGTTTACACTTGAGCAACTAAATGAAGGCCAAAGCCTACTTAACTGATTATATTTTAATTACATTATAACATCAATTCTGTAAAAAAAAACTGTATAAAATGGAAAAAAGTCACATTATTTGTTCACCGGAAGTTTATCAGTATGGGAAGAAACACTAGCTCTGCATATAACCTATATATCGCTTTATCATCGATATCGCAATATGCAAATCTGCAATAGTCACTTCACAGGATCTGCAATGTTAGGATTACAATGACCAAGAACCACATTTCAAAAAGTGATTTGTGGAGTCATGGCAAACTTGAACCCTAAAGGCTGATTTATACTTCATTGTCAAGCGCACGCGTATGCTCCGGCGCATAGCCCTCGCCGTGGCTGACGTGCACCTCTCAAAAAATTTAACTACACGTCGCAATGACGCATAGCACAAGCTCTATAATTGGTCGGGTTGGGTAGCTGTGATGAGTGTGGACGGTGCTGAGAGCCGCAAGCTAGATGGAGCAAGGGTTAAGTGTTGAGTCCTGTGGAGGCGGTCCAGATGGAAACTTTTGTTTTTTGTTTACATTATTTTCTGCATATCCGGCGGTTCCTGAATCTGAATGAGCTAATTGTAGCTACTTGTACATAAAGGCAGTGTTCAGAAAAAAACAAAAGACCCGCGAAGACACTTGACACAGAGGAACATTAAAAATCTACTGCCAGCTAGCGTTTCGGAAATGTTATTGCAGAGCAACACAAAGCATGCAGAAGCATAGATGCACAACTACACGCAAGGCAGTCGCCGTAGGTCACACCCATCACTCAACGCAGAAGTATAAACCAGCCTTTAGACTCCACAAAAAAACTTAAAAAACCCAAAACGATTATTTTTTATCTTTGTTCTGTTGTGTTCATCTATGCTTGCAAATCGTTTTTTTTTTGTTTTATGCAGATGTACAAAACCTTTACACGTAGAGTTACTTACGTCATCTTATATCGAAATGTATATCGCAGAAAATGCAATGTCCATTTTTTACAACATCGTACAGCTCTAAGGAAGATGTTTAATGAGTTTAAATGTTAATATTTATTTTATTTAACTTGAAATGATAAGAGCAGGTCAATGTGGACAAAACATTACCAATTAAAAACTGGCTAGGCTGAAAAACAATATTGGACCCACTGCTGACGGCAGCTGAAAAGTGAAGTAATTCAGAAGCAAGGCAAGTTCTGACACACAAAATATCTAAAGCCAAACGCTGCTTTCTTTTGAATTATGGACAAAAAAGAACTGTTAACAGTAAGATCAGCAATGTGGATCAGGAGAATAAATAAGGGCCAATTCAGTTTTTTATGTTGACTTAAAGATAAACCATTGAGTTTCACAAATACATTCCAATGCCAAAACTAATGTCCACTCCAAGCCAAAGATTGATGCAATGTTTATTTTCCCCGCATAACTTTTTCAATAGACCAACCACTTTACAAATAAAGGAAGTCAAGTGTACGTAACCAGACCTGTGAGAGACCGCAATGGAAAACACTTTAGCTAAAATCAATGGGAAGAAATAACTATTGACCCTAAGGAGATTTTTCTAGACTGCGCTGTTGTGAAGCACAATAACTGACCTGTGTTGACAATGTTATTGAAGACTTCTACATTTAGCTCTGTGTTTGGCCCACTGCTGAACATGTGGCAAACAACTGCGTGTCTCTGGAAAAAGTGATTGTTTCCTCCAGTTATCTTTGCCCAGTTAACAATACGGAGCTTTTTTACCGCAAACATTCCTCTCACAATGCTCGATCAAAAATCTCTCCTTTTGTGGGATTTAACACTCAAACTAAGACCAACATATAAACAAAAACACGCACTCTTTAACCTCAGTACAGGCAGATTTCTGTGGAGATTAAGGAAAGGCTGAAGGTTGACGGAAAAAACATGTCACAATGACATAGTTGCATAATGTTCGCAGGGCTGTCGTGTCAGTGGAGGTTTCTGGAAAGGCTCACCTCTAAAAGGTCTATCATGCGGGTCATCTGCGAGTAGATGAGGACTCGGTGGCCCTGAGACTTCAGTCGAGTCAGCAGCAGGTCCAGAGTGTGAAGCTTCCCGCTGTCTGTGATCAGAGACTCTTTGTCTGAAGAACAAAGAAGAAAAAAAAAAACATTTCCAAAGAGTAAATACTGCATCAGCTCTCAACATCAAAACCGCATCCCATACTGTCGGAAAAGAGCCGATTAGAAAATTCAAAGAATTATAATGAATAAGCTTGTGGAGTGACAGCAATTTCCTTTCACCGCTCAAAGCGTTCTGTAATCACTCCACTCCAGCTCCGCTCCGGGCTTTCCATTTCCTGCTCCTCGCTTACGATGACAGAAATGCCACTCTCTGCAGTACATTTTGTAGAGATACTGAAGCTTTTTTTTTTCAGTATGCTATTTTTATATTGACTAATAAATTAAGTTCAAGATGAGGTGGTATTAAGTGATCTTGCTTTGATTTAAAAAAATGTCAAATAAGTTGGATTAAAGTATTGCTTGTATCAGTGTTATTTTAATATTGAGCAACTATTGCACTTTGTATTTATAGTTTAATCGGCCAGAGATTAATATCGGCCGATAATCACATTTGAATGACTCGATCGGTACTCGCTGATCTGGCGGATCTCATGAACCGATAACAAGTGTTTGTGTTAGTTGAAAATTATTTAAATATTTTAATGACCTTGCAAGTATTTAGGCCTTTTTGCATATATGAACTGAAAGTAAGTTCACCTAAAACCTGGCTGAAATTATTATATATTTTAAATTTTTTTATTTTTAACATATTTAATAATATAACTTCTTGTAATTTACTTATGACAATAAACAGTGGTTTATAGGCCTATTTCCCTTTACCAAAGAAGTAATAGATTTATAGGTTTGCAATTTAACTTCTAATGCATCAAATATGCGCCCAAAACTTTTTCTTGATTGTGATGTGTTAAATTTTTCTTCCAGCATTTGCAATGTTTCAAAATTGCATTGTTAGTAATTTTTCTTACCCTGTTTTTTTATCGTTGCTATCTACTATTTTCTGTAAAGCTGCTTCTGTCTATGACATGTTCACACCTAAATGGTTATAAAAGACGTGTTTATGGGATTATATGCAGCATCCTTCATTTATTCTCTTAGGTAAATTAAGATCTCCACTTAAGTATCATACTTGGAGGGAAAATGTGCTTTATGCGTTATAAAATTTGAAGCATCAGAATCGGTACCTCGTATCGGCTGCAAAAATCAGAATCGAAGCGTTTCTAGTTTGAGTCATTTTTTTTCCCTTTCATTTTCTGTTTTCTTTTTAACTGGACTGTTCATTCCGCTGTGGCGACCCCAGATTAATAAAGGGACTAAGCCGAATGCATATACATGCATTTATCTAAAGTAACTTACAAATGAGGATTACAAATTATCACAAAAAGTGCTAGGTGCAACGTTTCTGTCATTTTTTCTGACGGGTTTTCTTGTGTAGTAGCTAGTCGTTGATCGTTCCTTGATTTAGCTACTTTAGTTTAAATTTAAACTGCATGGAAATGAATTTATTGTTTATTATTTGCATGTTGAATTTTTCCTTCAAAATTGGTTTAAAGTTAAAAAGAATTTTTGTTTTATGGTTTTAGTCTTGGGCAGTGTTGGGGTAATGCATTACAAGTAATGTGAGTTACCTAATTATATTACTTTTCTAAGTAACGAGTAAAGTAACGCAGTACTTTAAAATATTAAGTAATAATGTTTGAGTTACTTTTTTGTTTAATTATTTAGCTTTTAAAAAGTAAATTGCTAAATTAATTAGAATGCTTTCATTTTTTTGAACACGTGGACGAAAAGGAATTGCACTTGAAAATGGTTTGTACTTCACTTATAAGACAAAAAGCACAAAAACATCAAACAGCAAACACATTGCTTTAAACTTTCATTAATCTGTATATACAGCATAGAGCTCTGGGATCAGGAAGTTCTCAGAAGATAACGTTATCTTACATTATTAGTTTTTGATGTGTTTTTTCAAGGTAAATGAAGGTGTAGGTTATACAGTGCATAGTTAATTGCTCCTCTGCTTAAAAAAATAAGAAATGCAAGTCAAGCTACAGCTTGGTAAGAAAAAGCAAAGCAAAATTAACTTAAAAGTAATCTAACACATTACTTACCTCTCCTAAAAAGTAACTAGTTATGTTACTTAGTTACTTTTTGTAGTAACTCAATATCGTAATACATTACTTTCCAAATAACTTTCCCCAACTCTGATCTTGGGTAACTATAATAAGCTGGCTTGATTTTATAGATGATAATCAAGTTGTAGATGCTGTAGTTAAAGCAACCCAGTGAAAAAAACATTTCCGTTTTTTTTTACATAAATACTAGCCTACATCAAATTTACCTCATTTATTTAAGACATCAACACATTTGATTGAGTTTCACAGAGAACATAGTGGCAATGGGCTGTCAGTGCGATCGCCCCAGCAGTGCTCACAAAAGAGGAAGCACTGGCTTCCCATTGTTGACTGCTTCAACCCTTGACCCTGAGGTCGGCGCATTGGGGGGTGGGGGGTGGGGGTTTTAATGACCCTGTTAGTCATGGGCACTCAGAAAGTGATTATACACACAAAGTGAGCCTGCTGCCAGAGCAATCTAGAGATCCCCAGAGAGAGTTTGAGCCTTAGACAGCACACAAAGCATGTCAAACGCATGGCCTGCATGACCATCGCTGCTGTTACCACACCATGTCCATGCTAATGTGAACCATAGCTGAACCCTGACTCAAAAGCCCCATGACCTTGCACAGGCTGTGTGTGTAACCTTTTGAAAGTGGACAAGAATGGCTTAAATTAGCCCATACACTCAAGAATCTCATTCGCACCGTGTTGATGGTTGACATGATAATGAGCACATGGGTCTAATTTTCTCTAGATTAACGTTTGCTGGGAAGATAAAGGAAAACGGGGAGTAAACATCAGACCTGGGTGCTGTTTTGTGCCTGACTGACATTCGAAAACAACTTTTTTGAAAAACAAACAAGTCTAAATGCTTAACATAGTTGAATTATTATATACACTTACTCTGAACTAGATTAAAAAGTAGATCACATCAAACAGATATATTTGTTGAGGATGGAATGTTATGTTTGAATGCTTGAGACAAAGCATGTGACAATTAAATGGCACCAACTCACACCACACTGTTAATTATTTGTTATGGCCAACCTTTAAAAGAGATATTTATTATGATCTGGCAACAAAACCTGAATAAAATAAAGAAAGGTATTACTAAATTATTAGTAATACCTTTACTAATAATTATTTAGTATTATTAAACCTGAATAAATTCCACATCTATCAAGCATTCTGAATTGAGGCATTTTTGACATCTAAAATTGTTATGGAAAGATTCAAAGGTCAAAATTCTTAAAGCCCTTCAACTGACTTTAATATTTAAAATGTACAAAAAAACAAACAAAAAAGAAACTTAAATATTTAAAGAAAATTTATATATATATATAAATTTAAGCTCATATTTTTTTATTGAAAAAATGCATTAAACCTATAATACTGCATATTTAAAATAACGTAAAGTTTTTGCGAAAATCATGATAACAAAAATTTAACCAAAATTAAAACTAAAATAAAAAATAATGATAATTTACAGTATGTTTTGATGAAAAGAAAGTGCATAATAAGTAAAGTTTATTAAAAATGCATCCTTGCTAAACAAAAGTATTAAAAGTGCAGTATGGCTGGTTCAAAACACACACAAGTGCAGATTGCCAGATTAACAACACCAACAGCAGTGTGCCTGACTGCCTAAAGGCTGATTTAAAGTTCATTTAAACTGTGTTAAAAAAAAAGCAATGACACTAGGTTAATAGAGGGAATTTTTTCCATATTAAAATGAGTTTTTGTTCTGACAAACACCTGAAATTAATATTTTAGAAATGGCTTTTTTCGAATTTCTTGCAGCAACCTCATGTTTTATTCAGTGTTAAATGCTAATAATGTGAGTTTAAATGCCATTTTACATGATATTTATTGTTATACTACTGAAAGCAGCAGCAGATAGTTCACCTCAGATCTTGAAAATAAAATAAACCGTTTAAAATTGAACTTTGGAACTGTGACTTGGTGCAAACCAACACATACCAGTGTTTCAGCATGTACATTTAATAATGTTAAAGAGGTTTAATATGTATTAAAGGTGCAGTAGGTGATTGTCTTTAGAAACATTTTTTGTTGTGCTGGATGAAAGACTCTTCACATTCCAATAGTAATGATTAAAGTAAATGATCTAAATGTATTTAAATGTATTTTATATTCTTGATAAGACCCAAAAAATATTTTTCCAATTAAATATTGTCGGACCAACAAATAACTCTATTACGACAGGTAACTCAAACTGTCAACAATTTTAAATTTGAACTTCTGCGCAACCTCCTTGAGCAGACAGACACGTCACTCCTGCGCACACATGAAGCACGGATCTACCACTGACAGAGAGATGTCAGGCAAACTCTGCATCAACCTGAACTTCTTTCTATAAGACCAACGTGGCCTTGTATGCATGTAAAAAAATGGTTCTGAAAGGGCTTCTGCCAAAAATGTAGAATCAAACTTTTCTAAACTCTAAATCAATATCGGAATTACTCTTGCACGCTGGAGGGAGATGACGTTATGCAGTTCAAAACAACAATCTGAAGGGTGACACCACGGCTGAAGTATTTATTTTAGACAGGTAATGTTTTAAAACTATTTTAGCCACGCAAAGCTTATGTAGATTGTGTTCATGTTTATGAATGGGTTTATATGCACGGAAGTGTTGTTCAGCCACTGAAAATGTCCACCAAAAGATTGGCTATTTTCAAGTTCATGAAGTACCTTTTACAGCATTGATAATATAGTCGGTTAAACAGACCTGGGCATTCATTTAGTTGTTCAAGTGAAAAAGAAGCTGGAAATGTGTATGTAAGGATCGATGTATGTAAGGATCAGCAAAACATAATTGAAAATGAAGTCACTCGTTATCTTGGTAACGTAAACATAAGTGTAATGTAAAAAGATGACAGGACATTTCAGTTTTAGTACTCCTTTTTTTCTCATCAAATTTTTATTTAGTTTAATAACAAAACATAAGTAAACGTACCCTTCCGAATAAGCAGCTTTACTGAGGTGAAGTCTGACTTATATTCACACATTTGTTCATTTTTGAACAGTGACAGCCTATGACAGTTTTGAGGAAATATAATTCCTGCACCCACTGGCCTGTCAACAACTACAATTGATAAAGTGCGTGACTCCACAGAGTTTTCTAACATGAATGACATGATCTAGTGTTATATCAAATCAGTGCGCGTTCACGTATTCATGATTTAAGGAGGCGTGGCTTTGGACGGCAGGGGAGGGTCATAAAATTTCTATGCTATTATGCTAATGCTAGCATTCTGGCAGATCACCTACTGCACCTTTAAATAGATTAGAAACCTTACCATTTCGTTGGAGTGCAGTGAGTGCACATATATTCTGTGCTTCTAAATGGCTGTATTTAAAATTCTGTCGTGTTTCGGCTGATGCAAACAGTCCAATCACTGCAAATATATCGTCAAACATCATGTTGTTGGGACATGGGGTTACAATGTAACCTGCTCACCTAATGTTTACATTTATATAATTTGCTAATTAATAACCACCTCGTGTGGAACTCTGAATCTGCGTCTCATTTCGGAGACTGTTACTGTCCATCAGAGGTTGCATTTCGTGGACACATGCTTTGAGAGCCTTTCTGACTGAATGAATGAAATATGCGGTTTTCCAACAAGGCAACCCAGGGGTGCTGAAATATCATTGGCTAAACTGACATTGAGTGGGTAAAGGGACCAAAACAAAGACAAACATTCTGGCACATAACGGACATTTTCAAAGCAGAATATCTGACTTAAGCATTGTTTTTCAGATAAACAAGTATGCTCACTTAGCATGTTTCTTAAATATCTGCAAACATGGTGTTTTTATGCTTTAGCAGTCAAAAACTTACATACAGCTTCCTTAATTTTTAAAAAAAAATAAACAAAACCTTTCCTACACCAAATTGACATGCTTTAAACTAAACTGCTCTAGTGTTTTCCAGCTGAGCTTGCACACTCTAATAAAGATCTACTAGAACTGATTTCACGTTATGATTATATACCACACTACTTTCATACCACTAAAGACAGCTTGAATGATCACATTTTGCAGCAAGGCATCGCCTGCTGATACACATGTACATGTTTAACAGCCGTATCCCACAGTGTTAACAGCAATGGTTTCTTTAGCATAAAAACAGAGGTTTCAGTTTCCTGAAATAGAGAAGGCTGGTTTGATGAAGAGAAGATGCTCTTCCCCATGAAGCTCTAATCTAATGGGTCTGGCGTCAGAAGGACGAGGTCCAATGGCTGCCAGATCCCCCTTTATGAAGCCCCTGAAAGTCTGCGGGATGAAGATGGTGGTCTGATGCTGTGACCCGTCTGTGCCCACAACTCAACGGCACTGGCACCACTGAGTCTCGTCTGGTGTTTCCATTCCCGTCTTATCAAATCCCCCCACACGTCCTATTTCACAAGTCTGAACACTCTGCAATTACGACAAATAACTCTGCAAATAACTCTCGACATGTTCGACATGCCACTTCACCTAAAACCAGCTCACAAACACAACTTATCTCAAACCAAAAACGGTTTTAGGGGAAACTAACATGAAGTGATTGACTTCATCATTTAGATGTAGTGATAATGGATCTTGGAGTGGATAATGTTGGAATAAAAGTTCACAGAGGATGGCTTTATGTATTTTCAGGATGTCTTCCAACTGGACTGCAAACAAGGGAAGCTCAAAGGTACCACACACTATCAATCCAACACACCTGCTTGTGAAACCCCCCCTCAAAAGTAGCCTTCCAGAAGCCTCTGCTCTAATCCAATCCCTCTCGTCCAGAACTGCGGCCTGACCCGAGGGTGACCCTATTAAAAAATCTGGACGAGCTCATTAACCCCCTGTCCGCTTAACTGGTCATCCACTGCCTGCTAATTTCATTAATGTGATCACAGCTTTAGGCTTCTGGTGGGCCACAACAGAAATGCTGGACTCTAATGCCCTCCGTGCCTTTAAATTTGAACTGTAGTGTTTACTGACGCCCTGTAACATCCTCTTGCCAATACCTAAACCTAGGCGTTGAGCCAAGGGGTGAGGCTAGTGCTTAACACAAACATTATTTGTTTTGCCACTCTATGACATATCAGATCCTTCAGTTGTGTGAAAGTAATTACTGCACCTTTAAAACCGGGCAGAGTTGCACAAATAAATAAATGATGTAATGCTGATTTACAAGGGCATGAGCTCAGAACTGAAACGTGATATTCATCCGAGGAAAAATTACAATAATGATTCTTCTGTGCAACACAAAATTTTAACAATGATTCAACTCTTGTCCATTTGAAAAGTGAAAGTCAATGAGGTTAAAAATAACATTGGGTGACATCTGCCCTTTAAACTTTGTGGAAAGTGCTTGAAGGAGTACTTCACTGCAAAATAAATGCTGTCATCGTTTGCTCATTTCATGTTGTTCAACACCCAGTCGACTTTTGTTCCTTTTCTAAACACATACACACACATTTATGTGTGATTCTAGAATTATGGGTACATTTTGCATCTCCAAGATAAACCTTTTATACAAATAAAAATATGAAACCGTTTTGAATAATAACACAAATTTGATCAAGTTATCTCAAAAAATGTCTGTATTGTGTATTTAGAGACATTTGGTCTTGGAAATTTTGACTGTATCCACCTCCTAAATCATACATTCAGCTTCAATGGCCTATATGCACAGCTAGTGTTTTTCAGCCAATGATGAACTTTCAGTGAAAGATTTATGTGATTATTTTTAAAGGATCCTTTTACAGCATCAAATATAACCCGTTAAATAGACTTAAGCATCTATTTGGTTGTTAAAGGGTAAAAAGAGTTGAAAGACCCTTTAAACGTAGGTGCCATACTTTGCAGCAGGCTAGCGCAAAAACTAGTAAAACAAACATATGTCATATTTTAAAGACATGGCGTGGAAAAATACAGTTGCAATCAGAATTATTGAACCCCGTTTGAATTTTTTTTCTTTTTTAAATATTTCCCAAATGATGTTTAACAGAACAAGGAAATTTTCACAGTATGTCTGATAATATTTTTTTTCTTCTGGAGAAAGTCTTATTTGTTTTATTTTGGCTAGAATAAAAGCAGTTTTCAATTTTTAAAACCCATTTTAAGGTCAAAATTATTAACCCCTTAAAGCTATTTATTTTTTCCATAGCCTACAGAACAAACCATCATTATACAATAACTTGCCTAATTACCCTAACCTGCCTAGTTAACCTAATTAACCTAGTTAAGCCTTTAAATGTCACTTTAAGCTGTCTAGTCAACTATTATTTACTGTCATCATGTCAAAGATAAAATAAATCAGTTATTAAAGATAAGTTATTAAAACTATTATGTTTAGAAATGTGTTGAAAAAATCTTCTCTCCGTTAAATAGAAATTGGGGGAAAAAAAATAAACAGGGGGGCTAATAAATCAGGGGGTTGAATAATTCTGATTGCAACTGTATAATTTAATGCAGAGCTTCTTGTTTGGTCTGATACCCACTTTATATTGTATCTCAGCCAGGCTTCGGTGATGATTGCTGTTTTTTTAAAGAAGTAAGATCTTAAACGCGGCAATTTTGTATGGGATGACAATTCACCGGAAGCCCTGGGTCTGGCTGGCTGACTGAAATTAAAAGTCGTGTGCATATCAGAATCAGATACAGATTCAGAATCAATTTTATTGCCAAGTGTGCTTCACACACACAAGAAATTTATTTTGGCAACAGAAGCTTCCAGTGTACATAAAGTGACAAGTGACAACACAAAATTAAATATGAGAAAAGAAAAAGGCGATAAACATTAAACAGAGATGCAGTTAGTCAAAAATATCTGGGTGTTGAGTTGTATGTACAGATTTGTTGTAAACATACAGGTCATAAGGTGCTTTCATAATAAAGGTACCCCATTATCATAAAATAATTAAGTCTAATTTTCACAATCTTTGTGTTAATTTTACTAAAATAAACAATCGCATGAAAATATATTCTGTCCCTGCAATCTTGTCAACCCTGTTACTTCGGTTATAAAAGGCATAACGTTTTGTAAAAGAACTAATAGAAAAAGCATGCAACTTGCTCCAAGTGACGTCACTTCCTCTGGTGGGAAACTCTGGAAGGCATTGAGGCATGTTATTCTTCTCTTATTGATAAAAAAAAAAACAATAGAAGATTAATTATTTGTGCTGCTATATTTCAGTGAATTTCTCATTGACATTTAAAAATAATAATAATAATATATTGAAATACATAAAAGTCTGTTTCAGACATGTCACGTGGTATTTACTTTGAGGTTAGCATCTTGAGCTAAAGCACAAAATGGCAAAAAATGTCAACTCTGTTATAGTTAATAAGTTAAGCGTCAATTAGTAACAGAATCAAATGTTCCCTATCACATTTAGGCATTTTGCATTATTTTACTTAACGGCTTCAGTTTACTGTAAATGATTCTTTGTTGTATGTCATTTCAGTTGAAAAACTGATGGAAAATGCAAAAAATGTATGCACAATTCTAGAATGAGTCGTACAAATGCTTTTTTATCACATCTAAGAAACTTTAGCAGCTCTCTTGAAAGTCTGTTCACTAAAAACTCTGATGCTTCAAAACCTTTAGAGCTGTCAAGGCTACGAAGTCTGCCTGATGATTAATTACTTCAGAAATAACTGCAATCATGACAATTTATTGCCCGGTTTACCACTTTGCTTATGTATTTTTTGCTTGGTATTTGTTACAAAGTATAGTGATTTATATACAAATTGGCACAATTTTACTTTGTCTAGATAAGAGAAGCCCAAAGTAGGGCCTGTGGGCCAAAGTTGGCCTATTGTAACCTTTGATTTGGCCCACCATCCCACCTGAAAATGATTTAGAGGGTTGTGCATTGTCAATTCTAATTTGACATTACCTTTTTTTGTTTGTTTGTTTTATTGCTGAGCTACAAAAAAACTAATTGAAATTAAATAATTCAATTAAATGTAAATGAATCTGAGTTTTAAACAGGTAAATACTAACAAAATACTAAATACTAATACAAAAACTAAATTAGATTGTTTTGTTTTTACTGTAATAAATTCATAATACATTTTTAAAAAGTATACTATATTAGTTAATATAAAGCAATGTTTTTTGTTATTTTTTAAATATTATTAAATAAATTAGGAAATTACCCACATCAACTATATTTACCATCGGCCCACTATCCTTAATAAAGTTTGGTTTTTGGCCCTTCATTAAAAAAAGGTTTGGACACACCTGGTCTAGATATTGCTGCTTTCAATTCCGAAGAAATCTTGCACAAATTTAGTCAATCCAAAATGTTGTAAACTATATTGGTACGCAAATGAATGGCCTGAACTTATTTGCCCAGCACAAATAGCGACAGACTTTTAATAAAAAACAACTCTACAGTGTCAGAATTAACATCTTACATACGTTCTTACTATCTATCTTCTTGCACTCTACAAATAAAGGTTATGAAATATGAAATGTGACATTCACCACACACTGTGTATTTGGATCCTTGCAAAACTTGAGCAACCACAGATCTTGCTGGAGTTGGAAATGAAACAAGCAAATGATGGATGCTGTCATAAATCTGTCATATATCGATTATACTCACCAGATCCTGTCTGGGATCTGAGAACAAACCCAAACACAAAAACACAGGGGGTGAAATATGTGGCCACAATTCCAATAAAAAAAGTGAGCTAAAGAAGCAAATACAAGCAAAATGCTCCCTCTGTAGACTAGAAGGAGACCTGCAACAGAGAAACAACTCAGGAAAGGTCGATGTCATGACATTTGCAGCCTTTGACCTGCGCAAACAAAATAAGTGGTGGTCTTGAGGACGTATTGTGAGCAATGGAGCTCATGGGAAATCAGAGTTTGAGTCTGTTCCCATACTGATCCCCTCTTTTTGTCCCTTTGATTTTTTGTTTACTATAACAAAATAATAATGTAGCATCACTATAAAACAGGGCTGCACAATTTTGGAAAAATATGACATTACGATATTTTGTTTTGCTGCGATATATATATTGTGATAAGAATATCACTTCACAAGATGATTTGAATAGTTAATTTTGGAAATATTTCATTCGATTAGATGTACTGAGAGGATCAAGTCTTTTTCAATGCAAGTGCATTGGTATAAAATATAATAAATTACAAGCATACATAAATGCAACAGAGCAAAAACAAAAGTTAAATAAATAAACAGTGTCTTATGGTTTTCTGGAGAGTGTAACAGTATATTGAAGTACAGAAATTGAACAATCAAACATAAAATGTGGTCATAAAACAGTAATCATTGTATAAGTAATTTCTAAAAATAATATTTAATCGTATCTTTACCTTTTAATCTTTAATAAACAATCTAAACCTGTGATGTGTCTTTTGTAGATACACACATTGTGATATTGATGATCAAACAATATATTGTTCAGGAATTATAATAGTAAAAATACTGTTCTTTATTGTAGAATTTCATACAAATGTTAAATATGCAAATTAGGAAAAACGTCGTTAAATTTGCACTAATTTGAATACATATCTAAAATCTGAACACTGTATGCAGTCATGTTCACAACGTTGTATGAGGTCATGATCGGATGATCTTACAGTGTCGGATGATCTTACAGAGATTTTAGCCAGAGAAAAAAAATCTAATAAAAATGTAGGAATAAAATATTAATAGCAAATTGAATATGAACACAGCTCACTGTAAAAAAAAAAAAAAAAAAAAAAAAAAAAAAAAAAAAAAACTTCAGAATTTACACTAATAAAACTGTAAAGTTTGAAGATGTATGTTGCATACTGCTTCTGCATACTGATGTATGACATATACAACAGTTCTGTTTCGTTCTCAAATCTCATTAGCTGATAGCTGTGCGATATTCTGCAATATCAGAACTCGTACAGCCTCTTCACTCTAGTGTATCATTCCGCCCACATAAAGTGACAGCAGATGAGTAAACTCACTACAGTTTGACTAATATTGCAGCCATTGGACAACATAATGTACTTTGAGGCTTTTTCAGGCGAGAATGAAGCTATTTAGATTGCAACTATGCAGTTTATTTAAAACGATAGGGCCTATTTTAAAATATTTGTATAACCCTGAGTTACCATCTGTTTGTTTTTAATGAGTCTTCTGTTTTCGTTACTGCAGACTAGTTCAGTAAAAAGAAAAAAAGAAGAAATGCCCGCATGTGCTTAGCATTTTTCCATATCGCAAACAACTGTATTCTGTTAGTGATTGCATTGCTTTGGCTTTTTCTGAGTTAATTATTGTGATATCTCGATTGCAACAGAGAAATACAATCTCTATAGACTGATGGCATTTCATGCTGTTCAACCTTATAACCTTAAAATGTCAGCAAAATCACCTGTTTTGTCATCACTTTAGACATTAAGCTAGAGAATCATTCAAATACTAGCTCTAAAGTGATGTGTGTGAAGTAGTAAGGGCTTCTGCTGTTCTGACGTTAACTGCAGATGTAAAGGAATGACGGAAGAAAATAGTTTCTCATACAAAAGGATTTTTAGACTCACCGTGTTTGATTTTCTTTTTTATATACACGATTACCAATGTACGCCTCCCACCAGTGCCAATATACAGCCATATCGCAGCACTGCTACTCGTGTGATATTGCTTATATATACACTGTTAAAAAATTTGGGTTCCACACAATGGAACATGAAGGAATTAAGTTAACTTACAGGTTTTTACAAATGTAAGGGTTTTGAACACAAAACAATTAAGTTGTCCCCCCAAAAAACTCAGCTCCTTTTAAATAAGTAGTTTGAACAAACAGTAAATGTCATTTTTGGAGTGTATATTAAATTTAAATTACAAATATATTTTGAAAATGTTAAAAAAAAATGTATTTTGGATGTTTTCTTTACATTAGATTGAAAAAATGCCTTCCAAAAAAAGTCAAAAATTGATAGGTGCATGAAAAAACTGTGTTTTGCCTAAAAACCTTGATCAAAGAAAAGACCAGACGTCTGATCGAAGGATAATCTTCCCAAACACCTTGCTGAAAGCCGGCTGTTTTTCACAGGCAGAAAGGCGGGACGAGGGAGTAGATCACAAACAATTATGCAGTCACTGTTGTTTGGGCCCCAAATCAAAAAGGCCAGGAATATTTCCGGCCATTTTGCTGGAGTGCAGAGATTCTTTGAAAGAACAGGAAGGGAAAGCAGAGTTTCCCACAGGCTGTCTGTGAGCCTAGCTCTGCAGCATATTCTCACTCTCTCTCGCGCACACAAAACAACAGCTCAAAGCAGCAGTCGCATTAAAACAATGTGCAGAGCTATTGTAGGGCAGAGTCCTTTTGTGGCCTGCCTTCCAAATAATGGGAAAGAAATGGTACAGGAACAACACAAGCATAGGATGGACAGCTGTTGTGATGGTGTCAGAATTTTGAGTTGAATCTTGCTACATGACTGTAATTGAGTGATGATGGAAAAACATTGTAAATGTTTATGAAAAGGGCAGATAACAATGTCTTGTTTCATTTGAGGTTTAAATGCGTTTGAAGAGGATTCATTATCCATTTCAAGGTACTTGATTATTAACTATTAAAGTTAAATGTTATTATTACTGTTTGTGTGTAAAGGCCCTGAAAATTGCATTTTCCCTACATCTTATACTCACCTAGAGATGAAACCACACCCTGATTATGCTAAATGCTATTAGAAATGTTTAATCAGTTATATATGTCATACAACAATTAAATATAAGCCATATATATACGAATTGTAACATCTGTTAGCTTTGTATAATAATAATAGCAATGTATGCTAATAAACAATAATACAAAGCCCTCAAACATACATTGTAGGTTGCGCTGGACACAGCAAGTTTTGGACCTCCTTGATAATCTTGTTGAGAAAGGTGAGAAAACAACAGCTTAAATATTGTAATATTTGTATAATTATTGTATATTATATTGTAAATATTGTAATAGTAATATTTACATGATGTAAAAATGCACCGATACACACACTTAGCAATAACATATATTGTAAAAGTGTTTTTACGTCACCTTATTTTATAAAATCAAATTATACATTTGTAATTCTTCTGTAAATGCATTTATACATCTCTGAACAGCACTGGTAGTGTGTAAAGACACAAATGCCTCTTTCAAAAGTGTTTCTGTGTCTTATTTGAGTGTGAATTTGGTATTAGACTCTGTATCAGGCATGAGGCCACAGGTAAGTACAGATGACTGATATAGAGTCTAAGCACAGTTCAGAGATTTCAGAACTCCACTCCTGGAACATTTGACCAAATAAATTGAGATATTACAGACATTAAACTGTTTATATGAATTATTGCGTTATGACAATTTACTGACAGGTTCTAGTTATTTTAGTATAAATCTGTCATCAAGCGTTTGACTCTTTTGCAAGTTTCTGGGCATGAGAATTAAGCACACTGATGAATATCAATGCACAATTGACCATGTAAATTTGCCCAACAAATTTGCAAACTCGTATAAAAGACTAATCCTGCAGCTAAAAGTGCACATTTTCATAGCTTTTTTGTTCTCTCTCTCTCGCTCTCTCTGTTTAAGGTAACCCTGGAGATGACCACTTGCAACCTTCCAGTTATCTTTTCTCCATTGCTAAACTGGGTAAGTACATGACTTTTGTTGTTATTTGGTCCTGCATACATGTGTAAATTTAATATTTAAGATTTCTGTTTTAAGGTCGGAGCAAACATCTTTGGTATATGGCGAGGTAGGAGCAGCAGAGGCGAATCCATCAAGCCCTGGAGCTGGGTCAGTTGGCATTGCTGTGTGGACTTTGCATGTCCCTCACAGTCCAAACACATGCAGTATAGGTAAATTTAATAAACTAAATTGGCTGTAGTGTATGGGTGTGAATGAGTGTATGGGTGTTTCACCGATTTTTGTATTTTTTTATTTTATTTTATATATTTTTTGTGTAAAATATCCCTTTCATAAATCCAGTATACTGTTTGTATGGCATGGATTTAAGTGCTGTTTTTGTTTATTTATTTTTAGATTGCTCAGTACGGGTATTTTATACCCACACACCAAAGATAAACTTTTTGAGGTTTGGGGAAATGCATCACTGCGGATTCTCTAGTATTTCAAAAAAGAGAAGAGAGCCTTGAATCTACCAGTTCAAGCAAACATTTCATTTGGTAAGAAAATCCTGCATAACAGCTCTGTTTTAATCCCAACTTGTAGCATTTCACCTTTGATATAAGGGGCTTGTTTTGAGTTTAATTATTGTGTTTTTTTCTGTTTGATGTAAAGACAGCCTTGGAGATCCTGCTTTGGAGATGGTGCTTTAACAACTCTGCCAGCTATCCTTTCTCCACTGCTATACAGATTGTGCAGCAAGATGGTTCGGCACTCATACCAGGATGCAAAACAAGAAAAAAAAAAAGATGTTCTTTTCTTTCAGCACTGGGGTCTCTCTAGGGGGAGCGGTCAGTGGGATTTAATGGTAAAACCCCTGTATATACTAAATGGATGACATGCTAGTTTTAGAAATACTTTATTTTCTGCTTGACTTTTCAAAAATCTGACTATATCATTTATATAATGCTGATAGAATTTAATTTGATACATTTTGATTTACATCTTAAAGGGCACCTATTTACAAGATGCAACACAACCAAACAGCTTACAAAAGTTGATTTTCATCATAGGTGCCCTTTAAACAAATATAGGTACATAATTGTTTTAACATAAGCACGGTTATACCCAGCCCCCGTCAAAAAATAAATAATGTTACTGTGGTTATCCTTTTGCAAGCATTTCACGAGTAACCCTATAATTAGAAATCCTTTAACACAATATCCAGTATTGCTCAAAAACACTCCAGCAGCCTCTATAAGGAGATGCAGGCCTTTAGCTCCATTAGGCAGTGGTGAGAGCGCCAACAAACTTCAATGACTGTTACTCAGTCTTGTGTCATTTCCTTCCCTGGGTACAGAATGACTCTGAGAAAATGGGAGAAGTGCGCTCTGAAACACCTTAAGCCTGTGAATGAACATTCAGAGCGATACACACACACAGACACACTCATGCACATTCAAAGAGCTTACCTAATGCTGTGCAGAAACAATGTCCAATAGTCCAACTTCCTTGCTTTGTCCCCCCTCCCAACTTCACAAGCGCTCCCAGACCTCTTTTCTTTCTGTTTCCCAGTCTGATCCCAGCAATTACACTGGAACGTGTGATGATAAAAAATCTTGATAAAAAATAATCTTATCTGCAAAAATAAGAATCGCCTGCTCTTATCGGACTGCCAGGCAAAACGTGATGAACGTCAGTATAATGGTGCCAAAAGAGCGACAGTGACTAAGAGGTGCACGGGCCCTCAGACGTGGCCTCTTCTGTGACCTCTGACACTCTCCCATGGGCCTCAGTCTCTTTTTTTAGGCACTCTGTGAGTTCTCTTTGATTGAAATGCACTTTGGCCCCAAAACACAGCGGTACCGGGAGGGTTCCTTGGGGACTAAAGTCGTGCCATAAGAAGCTAGAGCTATAGTTTTCTGGTTTGTGTTTGGTCCTAAGGTGAAGTTACGTTTTACGTTGCCTGGCAAAGTCCAGCATTTTCAACATTTCTGTTTGAGTACAAGGCAGTCCAGCAAATTTTTTCACAGTCACCAACATAAAAAAACACTAGTTTGGTTGTGACTTATATCCATACATCGCTACACTGTTGAACATAGACAAAAGTCTCCTAATTTGAGCTATTTGATTAATGTTGACCATATGCTACATCATTTTTCAAAGTTGGCAGATCATTTTTCACATTGTACTACATGACTTTGGTCCCCAATTAATTCTGATGTTTTTATCAATACAATCACAGGGCCTAAACATTTAAAACTTCTTCACTTCCAGTAGTTGAAATTTGTCAAACTTAGTTAAAATTTGATTTCATCTGATTGCCTGCATAGTGAATGCTCATGTGGTTGAATAAGTTTGAGCAGCAAGAGAAAAAAAAACCTCCACTTACTGGCTAAACCAAATACAGATTGTTATAGATGTGTTGTGAAAAGGTGCACCAAAATGAAATTCAACATACAAAATTAATAATACGCAAAACTGAACCAAAACACTATACAACTAATAATTTAATTGCATGTTTTCCCATATTTGTAGTACACAGAACATGAGTTTGTACATTCACTAGTACTTGTTTGTCGCTGAGAGCATCTACAAATGACATAAACTGTTATGAAAAGAGAGCAAAATCCAAGGATAGGGGTTCAAAACTTCTAAACGAATGTAAACGCATGCTAATACCAGATGGAAACAGTAATCAATATCTTGGTCTCTTATTGCCTACAGGTAATTGCAGTTGCCATTTCCAGGCGAAACGTATTTAAGGTGAAATACGTTTAAGTGGAAATTCAGTGGAAGCCTCGGAATTGTAAAAAGGTCCGATATATAAGGTACATACACAAACACACATGATTAATGGGGACTTTCCAAAGTCATAATTTATGAAATAATTGTTTTATACAATACAATCTATCCCTCAACCATAACTTTCGCAGAAAACGTTCTGCAAATATTCAGATTATTTAAAAAATCTTTCTATATGGGTTATAAGCTGTTTTTCTCATTGGAATCAAAAATATCCATACAATGTCACAAAGGACTGGTATTGCTGTACTCAAAGTGACCTTTTGTCCCCATAATGTAGGAAATACCAAGTCCACACACACATTCTTTTCATTTTTTCACTGGTTTTCTAATCTATTTGTCTAATGAACCTGGCATTGTGTACTACAATCAATGTTGGCTCTTTGATGAATTGCTTTGTTCCTCACTTGTAAGTCACTTTGGATAAAAGCATAAATGCAAACTACCAAACAATCAAATGGAGCCTGAAATCATATAGTGTATACCCATCATTATGTGCCCACGCCATAAGAGAGGGAGTTGTCGTCATTCATGACATTATAAATTTCAATCAAATCGAGACTTCCTCTGGAGACATTCGAGACTCTTATGAACAAACCAATGAACGTGAGAAAGTGCTTTGTCTTAAATAAAAATGTCTTTTCAAGGACAATACCCGGATACAAACGTCTTGGAAAAAATCAAGTACCTCTCAACCACATTTACACACGGGCAAGCATAAACAAACACAAACGCACGCTAACTCCCACCCAGGATTTCACCCACCTGGAATCCTTATAAAGGACCAGCCGTGCCTCTGCTGCAGGGCCATGACGCCCCCTGGGTTCGGCGGGAGGAAGGTCTGAGAGCGTTGAGCCCAGGCACATGCCAGCTTGGGGGATCCGTACAGGAAGCACTGCTTAGCAATGAGACTACCCCCGTCACGCATTAACCTCCATTCATACTCGGCGCTGCGATCCGCACAGTAGCGTTCCAGAGGTACTGAAGTCACCTAGGGAATAAAAAAAGCCATAAATCAACACCTCAGAGGCTGTTTACAATATCAAATTGTCTGTCCTTCAGATAATTGACATCCATTTCCCTGTTCACTCTTTTTATTGCTAAGAAACGCCAAACAAATTGCACCTTGAAAAGGAGAAAAATAATTTCCAGTTGCCGAACGTGCGCACACAGACGCACACACACAAGCAACCCTGTCTTTCTGACATTTTGTCCGAACCCCGCCGCTCTGGCAGGAAAGCATGGCAGAGGTCAGCGGTGCTAACAGCGCTAACAGGCCTTTGAGTAACAGATGACCATTTCCTGTAGTGATTCACACCACTCACAATCCCTTCCACTGCGTGTTTCTTTTTTCCCTCTCCCTCTTGTTTTATCCCTCTTTCAGCATTATGGACAATTTTATGGCGTGCTGACAAGCGGATGATATTATCTTCCTTTCATTCTTATCTCTGATGAAAAACAGCTCAGCTTTGGCCAGGCTTCCAGTTTTGTAGTGAACAGCTGACCAATGGGAGCGCGAACACGCAGATGTGGCCATAAAAAGCCAACAGGGTCAAGAGTCCCTCATGAATAAAAAGAAAAAAGGCGACTAATCTATCTTATCACTTTCCCACAGTGCCCATATGCCCCGGTGCCTAGAGGCCGGTGCCAATGTTGTGCCAATTCTCACAGCAAGGCTATGAGGCCATAAGGCCAGACACAATCCCAAATCTCAGGCCTGGGATAACACAGAGATAGACTCGCATTAGCAAAGCTAACAGCAGATGTTGGAGGAAAAAACAAAACAGAAAACAGTTCCTTAAACATGATTGAACCATTTACAGAGCAGATATGTTTCAGTAAAACCAAAATGGGCACATGTAAAAGATTAACATCTTGACTAGCTTACGTAGGAAGTTTTGCTGGATCAACTAATTTGTCTGGAACTGGAACAACATTTCTATCTGCCAGATTTCAGATTTTCTAATTAGGTTTAGGGTTACGGTCAGGATTAAGGGCTTGAATTTTTATTGAATAATATGTAAAATAATCTGTTCTACTTTAAAGGGTGGGTTATGGTTTGGATAAAGGTTTTTAAAAAGGGAAAATCATTTAAAAAGAAAAAGAATACTCAAATTCATTTAAAACAGTAAATTAAATAAAGAATGAATTACAATTCGAAAAAGACCAAAAAAAAAAAACAAGTCAAATAAATCAAATACGATACGAAAATATAATAAAACAAACATTCATTAAATCATTAAAAAAACATAATAACACTAAGCAAAAAATAAAACAATTATAATTAGTTTGAATAAAATTCATTGGAAGAATTAAAATAAAACAAGAATGCTTAGAATTACAGTATTTCTATATCATTAAAATAATTATATATTTTGTATCACAGTAAGCAAATACTAATGATAATATGTTGTGAGTTTTAATAATATGAGTTTTGGCTGGGATAGTTTGATAGGAATGTTGATCTCGAATCATTAAACGACATTATATTCTCGCCTACCACATTCCCTCAGAACCAAAAATTCTGAGTTCACAATATCTTCGAGAATAACTTGATACTGTCCCAAATGACAGTGTGGTTTTTGATGGGCTGTACATTCACAGCCAGAGAAGCAAGACCTCTGATTTCTCACTGGTGGGCTTGTGTTGTTTGGTTACTCTCCACCGGGGTCATGATTAGCTGAGCAGAAGATCTGTCAGGGGGTCAAAGAGGATAAATAAACCAGGCCTGTAGTGAGGGCCACACAGAGAAAAAGCCTTTTATTATTGATAGCAAGTTTGTTTCTGAGACAGCGGGAGATCGCTGTGAGCAGCTGACCACCCTCAATAGCAAACCACACTCAAGAGTTTCTGACTTGTTCCAAACACTTGCTGGATATGGAAAAACAAGAGAGTTACTCCATATAGAAATCTGGAATTGTTTCAAACCACTGAACTGAGTGAAAGCTATACTAGTCAATATTCACGTAAAGGGATAGTTCACATAAAAACTAGATAGATCACACTTTATTATGAATTTGAAAAGCTTCCTTCTGGTAGACGATACAGAGTACACACAGCAAAAATAAATATTTTCTAAGAAAACTTTTATACCGTCTGCATTTACCATTCTGAACAAATGACCATAAAGTAATTAATATGTTATACTTTGACACTGTCAATCTGTTTGTGGATTTATAGCCAGGACTGTGTGTTGGTAATCCATGGTGTATGAAGCTTTGTGTTTGTTTTCTGTGTTTGTGTTTTGTATTCGAGCAATTCCATGCAATTGTCAACCTTGCCAAGAAAAAAATTAGCGAAAAAATAGCAAAACCCTTTCTACGTTTTTTTGTGTAGGCTTGTATTTCACAGTACTGTAGGAAAACTCCAAAATGTCAATGTTTTCAAACAATTACACTTGATTTACTAAAGTTGCACAAGTTGCAATTTTCACACCTGTCACATCAATAACGGAGAGACATCACATCCATAAAGAAGCCCTTTCCTCATATTTACAAAAATATAAAATAAAATAAATCATGTTTTTTTCCATAGTGAGCCAACTCGTATCCTTTTTATAAGCATTGTTTCTTTTGGGTTGAGGAGTTTAATTCATAGAATTCGTTCACAGAAGTATGTTGTATACTGTAAACTTGCATAAATATGAACAGATTGTTCAATATAATGTTAACACATACTTTCTATGTAAATTTATATTTTTCGTTTTTACTGCAAATGTCACATCTATAATGCTGGAATTGCTCATTTGTGATGTTCAATGGTGTTTAGTAAGATTTTGTGAGGCCAAAGATAAATTTCCACGTGTGGACAATATAGACGTCTAATCTAAATGAAAATTCTGTCATCATTTAAACACCCCTGGCTTGTTCCATAACTTCCATAACAGTTTGAGCACAAAAGAAGATATTCAGAAGAATGTTAAAAACCTGTAACCATTGACTTCCACAGTAAGAAAAACAAATACTTTAGATGCAAATGGTTACAGGTTTTCAACATTTTTCAGAATATCTTTTGTCTTTAATGTAAAAAAACAAAAAAACAAAAACTGAGTCAAGGGTGAGTAAAGGATTTTCATCTTTGGTGTTGGAATACTGTTCTCGGGTATTCTCTGTTCACTACCAAAGACAGTAAAAGGTCTCCACTCATTTTAATTGAGATAGCATTACCCATTTATTAGCCAAACAAATACTTTGTGTAGTCTTATCGCAGACTAAAGCAATTTTTTTGTAATAAATAATGTTTTTAGCTTTCATTACAGTCTTTAAACTTGTTGCAACCCAGACACCACTATGTAAAATTATATAGATAAAGGTGAATCAATGTCTGACCACCTGAAAATAGTAATTGATATAATAAACAACACGATCGCAGTTTGCTCTTAGCATTTGGCATATGCACTAAGACAGTGGTTCCCAAACATTTCAGCCCGTGACCCCCAAAATAATAATTCCAGTGTCTCATGATCCCCACTATCCTCGGAGGTGGTTATAAACATTTCACACGACTTACACACACACACACACACACACACACACACACACACACACACACACACCAATAGGAACTAAATAAACACAAGCATATTTACAACACAAAAAAAGTGTTACAGTCTAAAGACCATATCGTTTATATAGTCATTGTTCATTCAATTTAATATTAACCTCACTTAATGAGGCAGGTGGGCACAATGTTTACAAAACAAGACTATTCTTTGTTTAATTTTGGAGACCTCCACTTGGAGATCGTCCTCTGTGTTCAGTTGTGGCCTTTATTTTAAGTCCCGCAAAGGTGTCAAAGTTGAACATTGTCTTGTAAAATGAATCTGCTGCAACTAATCCTATTGCAGTTTTGTTAATAATAACCCAAAAGGTAGCAATCTAATGGGAAAAAAATTGAAAGGCTGATGTTTTTTTATTTGCATGTTGTTTTTATGTAACTATTTAATACAATTTTATCTTCTGTAAGTTATGGATAAATTATGGTAATTTTTTTAGTTTTGTAACATAAGATTTTTGGAAGCCCCCAAGAGGGTCCCGGCCCTCACTTTAAGAACCACTGCACTAAGAGACTATGATGTGTGATGTCAGACTTAACAATCAGAGAGTCCACTAGGATTTTTTTTTTTTTGAGGGAATGTGTGTTTCTTACCCTGGGTGTAACGGCGAGTAAAAACTTGGGTGGTTGGGTAGGTTGGCATTGTCTGAGCGTTCTAGTGGATGAGCGTCTGCTATGGATCACAGCATCGGTGTGACAGATGGATAAAGACCCTGTAGATGTGAACACCAGATCCTGCAGGAAAGAGAGAGAAAATAGTTCATGTATCAAATTAGACCCTACTAAATCATGCATTGTCAAAAAGTCAACACGTATGACTAAGTGGGTGTGTGAGGATGGCGGTTTCCCACATAATGCTTGAATGTTTCCTAAGAAAGTAATCCGTGGGTCTTTAGCACCTCCTAGTGAACCATGCACTCCCTACATCAAGTTACTCATAATCTAATGTAAACCCTGAACTCCTATCTCATCAGCTCCATTTATCACAAGCCAAGAGGTCACGTTGAGCAGAAGCGATACCCTAAATGAGACCACAGTGCTAACAGACATCCAGACGGGGTCACGGTCAGAACTACAGCTCTAATGACCCACATGAATCATAAAGAGCAGCCTATATATCTGCCTGTTTCCTGTCCACATCCACACGAGTGACAAGAATAAACAGAGCTGTCAGATTCATTTAAAGGAGCCTGTGAGCTAATGATGGATGAGGTGTGAAAGACATGTGATGACAGAAACAGTGAGAAAAAACTGAAAGAATAAAGTAATAAAAAAAAAAAAAAAAGAAGAGCAAGAAGGAAAAATTAAAGATGCAAACAAATTAAGTAATATGTAAAAGAAAAGGAAACTAGAAAAAGTGTAAGAAAAAATACAGGAATGAAAGAATAAAGAAAATGTGAGAAAAAAAGAAACGAATGAAAGAAAGTAAATAAAAAAAGCAAGAATTAACAAAAAAAGCCAAGAAAAAAAACTGAACAAAGAAAAAAGCAAGCCAAATAAAAACTATGATTAAGAACAAGAAAAACAAAGACAGTGAATCAAAAATAAAAACAAAGAAATAACTGCAAAAATGGAATAACAGAAGCAAGAATTAAAAAATAAGCAAGCAAGAAAGTAAGTAAGTAAGTAAGTAAGTAAGTAAGTAAGTAAGTAAGTAAGTAAGAAAGAAAGAAAGAAAGAAAGAAAGAAAGAAAGAGAAAGAAAGAAAGAAAGAAAGAAAGAAAGAAAGAAAGAAAGAAAGAAAGAAAGAAAGAAAGAAAGAAAGAAAGAAAGAAAGAAAGAAAGAAAGAAAGAAAAAGAAAGAAAGAAAGAAAGAAAAAAAGAAAGAAAGAAAGAAAGAAAGAAAGAAAGAAAGAAAGAAAGAAAGAAAGAAAGAAAGAAAGAAAGAAAGAAAGAAAGAAAGAAAGAAAGAAAGAAAGAAAGAAAGAAAGAACGGTGGAATCTTTCAGCAGGAGTGCTCGTTTCTCGTTTCATAAAGCACAAGCTCAGTGAGAGTCACTGTACAAACACAGATGAGGAATGAATGATCCAGAGATTCTCACAGCACGGCTGCCTGCGGCTGCACACTGACTGATACAAACAAATGAAATGCTCATTACCACACAACAACACACAGATCAACTACATCTGCACAGAGCCCCTATGAGAGGAAGATCCCTCAGCTCACATTCAACACTGGGCTTGAGCAATACCTGATTACTCTCAAAGCACACACTGGGAACCAGTCTTTTAGTTTACAATTAATTTTTAAAAACAATAGAATGTTGCAATGTTTGGAGAAAACTGAACTGCTCTAAACCGAGTTTGTGAGGGTTTGAAATCTACTACTAATCTTATCTTCAAAAAGGCAAGTGCTTTCACTTTTGCCATTAGCATGGCTAATGTCTTTTCTTTCCCATCTTGACATGCATTCAGCTTTATCAGTTTCTTGAAAAAGAGAAGAATGTTTCTATTAGCAATTTAATGGCTAATTGAATTGTTATTTGCTACAGAGTGCTTCAGTAATGACATCAAAACCAAGAAGACTTATTTAAATACAAGATGTAAATCTCCTGTTCCAGAACATCCCAAAGGTGCTCTATTGGAATGAGATCTGGTGGCTGTGGAGGCATGATTTGAGTATAGTCCCTAATATTCATTAGTCCCTTTATTAATCAGGGGTCGCCACAGCGGAATGAACTGCCAACTTATCCAGCATATGTTATTACGCAGCGGATGCCCTTCCAGCCACAACCCAGTACTGGGAAACACCCATTCACACTCTTACACACTCACATACACTACAGCCAATTTAGCTTATTTAATTCACACATGTCTTTGGACTGTGGGGGAAGCACCTGGAATAAACCCATGCGAACATGGGGAGAACATGCAAACTCCACACAGAAATGCCAACTGACTCAGCCAGACTTGAACCAGTGACCCTCTTGAGGCAACAGCGCTACCCACTGCACCACCATGTTGCCAATATAGTAAACTTTGTTTTTTAAAAACAATAGATTTTTTTTAAAAAAGAAGAGATCAATTGAGCTTTGTGACGATATCCTACTCTAAAGGGGGTCACACACCGGATGTGTCGCTCGGCGGCGCGCCGCATCACAACACGCAGCGTTATGTATTTTACATTTCTAAACATAGGTTTCTATCAGAGTACACACAAGTCGGTGGCTGTCTGCGGCACCCAGCCATGACTCAGGACATTGTTCATATTTCTGCCGCGCCACAGAAGGGCATCTGAATAGTTTCATTTTAAATAACATGTAAATGTGCGCGTCTGGTGTGCGATACTTCCAACTCTCATGTGGAGCCGTGTTGTGGAACTGAGCGGTACATCCGGTGTGTGACCCACTTAAGTATCCATCATGAGATGAGCACACATTAAATCCCCACCAGCCTGAACTGTTGTTACAAAGAAGAATGGGTCTGTGCTTGTTTACAGCCAATTCTGGTCCTTTCATCTGAATGTCCCTGCAGAAAATTGAAACTAATCAGGCCAAATCTTCTATAGTCCAATTTTGATGTCAATGTCAATTTTATTTATATAGCACTATTAAACACAACCAGAGGTTGACCAATGTGCTGCACAATACACATCACAACAGAGAAAAAATACAATTTTTTTAATTATAGCTAAAACAGACAATTCTCATTGATAAAATGGTAAATGTGAACTTTGTAACGACATTGTGTGTGACTCATCATTGCAACTCCACAACACATACATCAAATAATCATAATTAAAGTTTTTAACCTAGATTTAAACAGACAGGGATGAAACACGTCTAATACAGAGGGGCAGACCATTCCACAACCTAGGACCAAATACTGCAAAGGCACGGTCACCTCTGCATTTCAGCCTCAACTTAGGGATGCATAACAATCTCTAGTTAGATGACCGAAGAGACCGACCAGGTTGATGCTCAATTAAAATGTCTAACAGATAGGAAGGTGCCAGGCCATTTAGAGATTTAAAAACCAACAGAAGCATGTAGCAACTGGTGTAATGTGGCCATGTTTCTTGCTACCTGTTAAAAGCCTTGCAGCAGCATTTTGAACTAATTGTAAACGGGATAAGGTTTTCTGACTAATCGCAAAGTATAATGTGCTACAATAGTCCAATCTAGTGGTAATAAAAGCATGGATTATTTTTCAATTTTTTTTCTAGTTAGAATAGATTTAACGGTTTTTAAAAGTCAAAGCCAAAAGAAGCAGGATTTGACCACTGCATTTATCTGTTTGTCAAAGCTGTTTGATGAGCCCTTGTGAACTGTAGACTGTTCTACTCATCTGATTGAAAATTTGACATGTTCGGAGATGCTTTTTGACAGACCTATAAGATATTATAAGTGAATCTTTTGAGATGGTTGTGCGTGAAAATGCCTGAAGATCAGCATTTGCTGAAATTCCATAAGCAGCGTGTTTGTCGCCAACAACCATGTCAAGTTCACAGTCACAAGCTGAATCGTACTAAAGTTTGTGTTCCATGTTCCACATTCCACAAATGTGTTGCAGTTCATTTAGGCAGATGTGAATGCAGCAATCACACTCTAGTGTGCACCAAAAGGGGGCCCAACAACTGTCCCAAGACCTTTTTGAAGAGGGGGTCTCTGTAAACATTCAAACAAACACTGGAGCAGTTAATTTGTGGTGAGAATATGATCAGAACATGAACGAGTTTGCATGTTCTCCCTGTGTTTGTGTGGGTTTCCTCCGGGTGCTCCGGTTTCCCCTACAGTCCAAAGACATGCGCTATAGACCTTTTTCTTGACTGCTGCATGGAGGGCGACATAGCGACCAGCGTCTACCGGTAGAATGTTTAGAACTTCCATTTACAGTGTTTACAACTGGTAATTTGTGCTTCGAAAAATGGGTTTTAATTTCGTTTTGTGGATTACGGAGTGTTTTTTTTTTGTGACACACAACTATGAAAGGTGTGTGTTAAAGTAATTGTAAGTCATGCAATTTACAAAAATGACCAATAAAAGTCTGTTACTGATACTCTGCTGGCTGATTTGCTGTTCATTCTAATCGCGAGCCGTTTATGTTTCATTTAGTGTGTTGTATTTACCACGGTTTGTGTTTTGCTGTCATTTGAAAACGTCACTTTCTTTTCACTTTGTCACCGTTATTAAATCAGTGTGTTAGTGGGACAGTACAGTGGGCTATGTGTGTGTGTCAAACATTTTGGTGAACTATATTTGTTTGAGTTGGTTATATATTTGAAAGAAAGAAAAACAGTTGATTTTTGTGATGACAAGGCTTCATTTAAACGGCAGAAGATGCCGTCTGACAATGAGGGAAAAATGCCTCGCAGCAGTTGTTTTCAATCCTAGATCACATTTTTTTAAATGATCAGTCCAGGAGGTGGTGCTGATCGACAACAGTATTAGTTCAAAGATGATGAAAGCAGATAAAATAGATTACAACTATCGATTCAAAGCTGTCCGAATGCGACTGTTTACACGCATCAGCTGCCGACCGGAAGTTCTTAACATTTTTCTTGCGCATACACGCAAAGCATAATGGGTAATTTTCCGTTCTAAGAAAAAGGTCTATTGGTAAATTGAATAAGCTAAATTGGCCGTAGTGTATGTGTGTAAATGCAAGAGTGTGTGGGTGTTTCCCAGTGTTGAGTTGTGGCTGAAAGGGCACCCACTGCGTAAAAAAATTCAGCAGGTCATTCCACTGTGGTTACCCCTGATTAATAAAGGGACTAAGCTGAAAAGAAAATGAATGAATGAATAGTATGCAATGACCAGAGATACAGCATGTCATGTCTCCATACCAAAAGCGTTGTGTTGTACAAGCTTTTCCTCCTCTTTGTTTACTTTCGGGTGTTCTATAGGAATATTCACATGTGTAATTCTGACCAATTGAATAGCAGTTTAGAAACCACGTTTAATGACACATCTGATCAAGTGATGTGGATGTTGTCGCATGACTGTTTCAACTGGTTCAGACCAAACAGTCACTGTTGTGTGAAAAGAAACCAAAACCACAGAAAAATGCTACAATGTATCAATTGTTGCCGTTGGTCTGAACCAAATGAACCAAACCACAGGTGTGAAAGTACCCTAAATCACCTTTCTTCCCCATTCTGATGCTTGGTTTGAACTCTTCTTGGCCACATGCCATCCCATGTGATTAACTAATTACTATTAGGTATTTCCATTAATGAGCACTTGTACAAGTGTCCCTAATAAAGTGTCTGATGAGAGGACATTTTTAAAAAGAAACACAACATCCAGGCCTCTGAGTGCTTGATATGGGTCAGTTCACATTTGCACATGGGGAGCTGATTGTTGTGGTGTTGTGTTCCCCGTCCATGCCCCAGTGAAGCTAGGAGACGCTTGTGTGGTATAAAAGTCATAGTGGGAAGTGGATAAAATTACACTTCAGTCAGCACCTTCTGAACACAGCTTCCCCTGACCGTAGCCAATACGCACGCCATTGCGCCAAACTGCAGGTTAACCTTGCCTCTGTTTGGTCCCCAGAGGACGAAACTGTAGCTACTGGACTGGGACATCCAGCATCCCTTCCTCTATCATCTTTCCTTTCCTGTATAATCAGTTTGGACCTTTGATATTCCCATAAGCACTTGATATACAGCAATGCTGTAGTGTCTCGTGGGTGAGTGGAAGTAGGTTTCCACAGTGAAATATGAGCCATCAGCGCTAATGAATGATGAGGGTCATTTCATCTGGTTTAGTGGGGTAACCCAAGGCAGGAGTAAAGCTGCACACCCATACACAAAAACTCCAAAACAGAGCATGCAAGAAATATGAACAAATTTTTGGAAGATATCGAGTTTGTTCCAGCATGTTAACAAGCCCAGCTCCAAAAGCAGATCTGCTCCACTTTATGCTTGAGAAATAATCATTTTTTGCCAGGATATTCCTGTATTTTACAATTCTATCCCGCTATCATCCTGTAGAGATATTTACCCATATTTTTCACGTATTTTTAAATGTTTTTATGAAGAGTGGCAATTAACATTAAAAAGCTTATCCTCACTATAAGCAATCCATACCGCCGAACCACCAGTGGACGCCCCTTGCTCTTAAATGTGAATCTGTTCTGTGCTTTCATAGGGTCTCTGCAGGTTTAATCAAGTCAAATTTAAGACATTTTAAGACCCTTTTAAGACCATTATAATTGAGATTTTAGACTTACACGGGGCTAAACACAAAATTTTTTTGGTAATGGCCCAGTTGGACCAATGGAGTATGAAAAAACAAATGTAGTTATTTCTTAACCACATATTTTAATGTGTCAAAACAAGAAAACTCTAATTGTATAGATGTTTTTTTCCACATAATGTTTCTTTTTTTTAAATGACAAGTTTAACATTGTTTAAAAGTATAGTTATTATGAAGAAAACTACATGAATAATTAAAAATATCTATTTTTTTGCTTTTGGTTTAAATGAATTGAGTATAACTCCTATTCAACCCAACGTGTTTTTATTATAAAACCTTAAGTTTCATGCCTATTTATAAATATTATGTCCACTCACACTTTTTTTTGTAAATAGTTTTTGTGTAAATGGAAGATTATGTAAAGTGATATATTGCTGTTATTATCATGAGGAATTGTGTAATTGCTTTTAGTCTTTTCCTGATTAGAGATTTTTTTTTAATTGCTGTGAAATGTCTAACAGCTGTTGTGAAATAAACATCTCTTTGCAATAGAAAAACTTTCAAAAAAAAAAAAATATTTTTTTATTATTTATATAGAATGTTGATGACTAGATGGGTTCGGCGCAATTGAGTAACATTACTTCAACAACTTTTAAAATTAAGACCTGTTTAAAATGATTTAAGACCTACAACACAATATTTTAGTGAATTTAAGACTTTTTAAGACCATGCGGACACCCTGTTTTATTTTATTTAGGCATGAAAACCCTTTGAAATAAATATAAGAATGGCACGATTCCCTTTACAGGCGCCGTTGCCCCTGCTATGCATCCTCAAAACAGTCAGTTCATATATCGGTGCATGACTGTCAGTCGCGCTCCATTATAGTGATAAATAGGCGCTGTTCCCCAAACGAATTCTGTACTTGCAGTTTAAAGCGGAGTGAAAGTGGACACTCTGGGTTTTGGGTGCGCGTTTGAACAGACATATACACATAATAATAATAATAATAATAATAATAATAACATCTAAACATGTCAATCTTAATGGGTTTTCTTTTAAACACAACAAATTTTGTCTTAAATGAGCATAAACCATTAAGAAAGCAATCGAATGGGGGGCGCCGCCGAGCGTGATAGAGTAAAGACGCGTTTTCCGCGCTCCTACAGAACCTTAAGTAATTATCATGAATTTTGCCACCGCTGTGTGTTCCGAAATTGACCAAATAAAAGAGAATATTAAGGATGTCGAGGGAGGACTCTCAACTTGATCAGACGAGATGGTCACTCTCCAGGCCAGGGCAATCGCATGCTTTCATTATTTATTTGTGCATTTTTAAAGTGAAACCTCGTTTAATTAAATGTAATCAAACAAAAAGTCTAAATGAGAGATTTGTTCGCTGCTCTTTAATCAGAATGTTTAAATTATACAGTGAAGAAAAAAACTTGATTCAATTTCTTTATATAGCTATTAGTTTTAATAGGCTAAACTGTTTGCTAATTTATTTGCAGCTTTTTCTAATGTATACTATTTATTCTATGCTTTGTAAATAATAATAATAATAATAATAATAATAATAATAATAATAATAATAATAGAAAACATATTACTATGGGGGGTTATCTCTTATTTTCACAACCCAATGTTGACAGGTATGCTGTACACAAAAATCATGTTTAAAATTCACTGTTCATCCCATTCTGCTTTCCCTTTTTCCTATGCAAACATGTCTTTGACATACGGGTCTTACATCTTCTGCAACATTTTGCATGTTGTGACTCATTTGCTATTATTTTACACCACTAGCTGACATGCATGCACATGGTAATTTATCTATATGCAGTAGTGTGACAAAGCAAAAAAAGAAGGACAGAGCATACCTGTAGGACAGGACTACTGTTGACATTTGGGAAAGATGTTGGCCGATTGAGCCATAAGATGAGATCCCTATGTGAAAGGCATAGCTTTTCTAACCGGCCTCTCCCTTTAACCTCGTTCATCTTTTCTTCTTCATCCCATTGACGACTGTGGTGGAGCCGATAAGCTGATTTGAAAGAAAGATATAAGGCTAACCACCTGAAAAAAGAGAAAAAGAAGATATTATTCAAGTTAAACACAAAAAAGCAACAACTTTATAATACTAGTAACTAATAGTATCAATAAAAAGTCAGTGGACACCCTCAACTGATTGATTACAGGCAATTTTCTAAAATATTTTTGTGTTCAGCAGAAATTCTTATTAGAGCCATGAACAGAAGATATTTTGAAAAATGTTTATTGCTCCTTAAAATGTAAATCTGTGGGCTCCAATCCTGTTTGCTTCCCAACATTCTTGAAAAATTCCACAGGAGAGAAAAAAAATCATGCATGTCTAGAACGATGTGATGACAGAATTTTCGTTTTCAGAACTATTCCTCCAATCACTGACGTCAGTGTGAAGTAACTGACCTCACTAGAGTCCCCTGAAGCATGACGTTTGACATCTCGGCAGGAGACACATCGATGAAACGCAGGAAGGAAAAGCTGCTGGCTTCATCGTCAGCTGTGGAAATCATGTAGACGATGATCAAAAACGGGTAAAGTGTGACATGGAACAATTCAGAATGTAACTGAAGTTTATTAAAAGACAATCACTTTTTCTGTGAAATAAAGACTGTTGAATGTGTTGAGCAGAAAACGGAGAGAGCAACGTCTGTTTCAGCCTGAAGAGTGAAGGAAATGAATAAAACAGTATTAAAAACAAAAATTGTGTTGTGTTGTATTGTATAACAATGTTTTAAAAGGAGATGGAATCAGTAATCAAATGTATAACTATAAAGCCAACTGTATTTCTACACACCTAAAATATTCTCTGATTATTATACACCAGGGGTGCCCACAATTTTTCAGCATGCAAGCTACTTATAAAATGACCAAGCCAAAATGATCTACCTAATATAAAAATGCAAAACATATATTTATTTCTAAACATATTAAGAATTCTGCATTTGTACAATATATATTGATGTACCTTGCATAACTGTATGAACCCATATTGATGACTTCCACTCAATGGAATCAGCCAGAGAAGCATAGTCTGGACAGTAGCTGCTGATAGCCGGCCTCCAGCACACTACCAAATGATCATCAGTCATGGGTGGAACAGTATTTGGCCTTAACCGCGACAACTTTGCTAAGTGCTGCAAAACTATATAGTATTATATGAAATTTTTTACTTGCATGCGTGGTTACCCATGCATCACAAAAGTTCAGATATCAGACTGGCTGCCCTGTATGCCAATCAAGTGACTAATTTCAGTGAGAATATGATAACAAGCTAATGTCTATTTTTTTTAATGCCATGTGATCTACTTGAGCTACCTTTGTGATCGTCCAATAGATCGCAATCAACGTATTGGGCACCCCTGTTATACACATTTACAATGTCTCACATCAACTGATCAAGCTTTTTAAAAATGAACAGATATTGATTGGCTGACAGAACATTTATCATTCATCAGCTAAAAAAAGATTACAACAATATCGTTCATCTGTAGCTTTATTGTTACAGTTGTAATGTGTACTACGCTCATACACTATTCTCATACAAATGGAATGATTCATTTTATAGTTATTGTCCTTAAAGAATTACTCACTTGGTCTTTCCGTGGTCAGTTGTGTGAATGATGGCATGTCGGAAGACAAATTTGGACATGATGAAGGGCTTTAGAGACATGTGGAAAGGTGAGCGTATCTCCTGACGTTCAAACAGGTCTGGGTGGTTACAAACCTTTTACAGTTGAGAAAACACACAGTGATTAAAAACAGAAGCTCATCAACATGTATACAGGTAGTGTGAAATGACACAGAGGCATTAAAGAACAGTTCAACTTGAGTCATCACTTGCTTTATTTTATGTTATTTGAAACATATATTGACCTCTTTGGTGGAACAGAAAATATAACATAATATAACAGAAAATATTCTGAAGGATGTTGAAGACCAAGCAGTTTCAATTAAAATTGACTTCAAATGTATTTTTCATCCATATAATGCAATCAATGAGAACTGAAAAATCTGATAACATTCTTCAAAACATCTTTTGGGCTTAGTTGAATAGAATAATACATAAAAAAACATAACACAAGATACAACATGAAAGCGAGTAAATGATGACAGAACTGTACTGCATTCGTTTAATTTGAATTGTTTTCTAATATCTACATAGTAGGTATGTGGCTAAGATAAGTTCAAAAAAATCTTCAGAAATGGTTTTATAGGTTCATTTATTACTCCATTAAATACCCCTAAAATCAGAACGTCCGTAATTTACCATATTTGGATCATGTCATGAATATTAATGAGCTCTGACATGCAGCTCTCACAGACACGCATGCATGATGTGCGTTGAACATGGACAAATATAAACGACCTAAAGTAGGCCTACATTCAAATGATGAGGGCATGGCCAGTGAGTCGCGCAACAGTTTGCTTTGTGTTCCACCAGGGTTTTACACTTGTGTAATTTACAAGGAACAAGGAAACAATAGTGTCTGAAGGCTGATTTTTACTTTGTGTCAAGCGCACACGTATGCTCTGGCGCAGCTTTTGCGCGGTCACATAGCCCTCGCACGCACCTTTCAAAAAATGTTACTACACGTTGCAAGAATGTGTAGCGCAAGCTCCGTGATTGGTGGGCTTGGTAGCTGTGATCAGTGTGGGCGGGAGCGAGAGCCGCGCAAACCTATTGAAGTGAGTGTTTACAAGTGTAGAGTCCCGTTAAGTAGCTCTAGATGGAATCTGTTGTTTTGTGTTTACCTTATGATTAATGTTGTTGCACGTCCGCTGGTTCACGCCTCTGAATCAGCGAGTTTGAGCTACTTGTAGATTAAGGTAGCGTTCAGAAAAAACAATACACCCGTGAAGAAAAACGACACAAAGAGCAATAAAAACCTACTGCCAACTAGTGTTTCAAAAGTGTTATTGCAGAGCAACATAAACAGCAAGCAGAAGTATAAATGTAAGACTACGTGCAAGGCAGGCGCCGTGAGTCATGCCGATTACTCAACGCAGAAGTATAAACCAGCCTTGAGGCTCACAATACGGCCATTTGCATATACTGATCTCTTATTATTTGACTATACCTAGATATACCTATATTTCGTTATAGGCCACCTTTAAAGCAGATAAACCGGGTCTCACCTTTCTGAACTGCATGACAAGGTTCATGAGGCTGCTGGTGGTGCTGTGGGCCTGCTGGGCCGATCCCATTGATGACTGCAAAAGGTCCTCGATAGAGATCTTGTTCTTCAGAGCCTGGTAGAGGAGCCGCTGTCTGCTGGTCAGCTGGCAGTATGTCAAGATTTCAATCTGAATGGTTGAAGGTTTGGAAATTACGCAACATAAATATGACACAGATATGAAAACAGTATTATTTAATCAAAGGTTTAAAACCACAATTCTGCTGGAGAAGCTGCAAAACATCACCTTGTCAGAGAGCTCGTTTTCCACATCCTTCTTTATTCTGCGCAGCATAAAGGGTTTCAGGATCATGTGCAATCGGGAAAGTTGGTCTGAGAAGGTAAAACTTTTTTTACAAACAGTTTTATTGTATATGCAATATTAAATTTTAAGCTGATTGTTTGATAAAAACAGCAGAATGATTCTGGTTAGAAATCAGCGTTTGTTTAGTGAATGCTGTTTAAGCAGTGTTGCTAGGTAAGCCCAGTCTGTACAACACAGACTAGTCTTCGAAAAGTCTTTGAAAATAAAATTAACAGAAGCAAGATAAAACTCCACTCAAATGTAGCTGTTTTTCTGTATTCATATCTGGAAATACATACATTTCACTGCTAACTGCTAATATTTTGTGAATTTAGAAACATTTTTTTAAATCAACCAGAAAGCTAGAATATATGGAAGTAAAATAAATATTTAATATGAGATCTAACCTCACCTCACTAGCAAAGCCTAACAACTAGGACATTTCAAACGCGTAAACAAGATTTTAGCATCTTTTTTAACTACTCAGTAAACCCTTCCAAAAATTACCCAAGGTTTTACAACATTACCCATAGTTTAACTTTGAGATATGTAGTAAAACTACATTTATACAAATGTTAATAAAATAACAAAAAAAATCTACTACTAATGATTACTGAAAAAAATGGTTAACACATCTCCCTAGAAATGACATGGACAGTAAACAACAACTTAAATGAAGATAGATACAAGTGTTGACTGACTTTCATCAATAGCAGATTTGTTCTCAGCATGACTCTCGATGTCCTTGGAGAACCACTCGTTGAACTCTTCGTGAGAGTCAAACAGTGTTGGCATGATGAAATGAAGCAAGGCCCACAACTGAGAGGAACAACAATGGTGTCAGATTGTCAATGTGGTACAGCGCTTTTAATGTGGTACAACAAGATCCCACATGAACTTACTCACCTCTGCCATTGTGTTCTGGATTGGCGTTCCTGTTAGCAGGAGGCGGTTTCTGCACTGGAACTGAAGAAGGATCTTCCACCGGACGCTGCCAAGAAGAAGCAGAGACAACCACTAAGACCTCCCAAGCAAGCATCAAGCTGAGGTTAATGGAGGATATAACTCTCAGCATGACAAGAACTCTCAACGCACAACTAGGAATCCTGGCGGGATTCTCTTCAGAGCACGTTTCTTAGACCCACTTAAGTCTTTCATTGATTATGGGGACTTTAGATACTTGAAAGCTGCTCTGACGCCTTGTTGAGACTCCAATTGGGCAATAAATCATGTCCCACCACAACAGAAGCTGCTGGCACATGTGCTGTCATCTCCAGAGAGGCACAAACTCACACTCTGAGCTTGAGAGGCCCTCGACTCTCTGAAGGCTTCCAGTCCAGACATAGTGTCACTGCTCTGAGGACAGGAACATGGAAAATCTGAGATGCACCGGTACTGGAGACTCTCTCTCTCTCTCTCTCTGGGGCATCTGCAGCTTTTTATAAACTCATTTTTCCTTGTTGAAAGGTTCAACCAAGTGTGTGTAACAGCAAGGCAAGCAGAGTATCTGAAGAAAATAGTCATTAAATGGCCTGTATTTTGCTATTGTAAGATTATTAACATAAGCTGGACAGATGTGGAGTGCTTGTGTGCTGCATTTAAAGTAAATACCGGGTGAAAAACAGTTTTACAACTAGTAAAGGGGTCATTTTCTATCCATATACGGAACTGTATTAAAACATTTTGTTTATAGTATTTTTTATGTATTATCTTACTAAATTTAAACAGCTTGTAACCAAACTTAACTACACCTTCCCTGACTTTCTAGGTTGTCTAGATAGCCTGTTAACATTTTATGTTGTTTCTGCTTGGAAAAAATGAAAAGGCTGTGATGATAACACACACTCAAATGAGCCTGTAGTTTATGGCGCATAAAAAGAATGCTTACAACAACATTTACAGTGCATCCAGAAAGTATTCATAGCGCTTCACTTTTTCCACATTTTTTTTTATGTTACAGCCTTATTCCAAAATGGATTAAATGTATTTATTTTCTCAAAAGTCTACACACAATAACCCATAATGACAAAGTGAAAAAAGATTGCTTGAAATTGTTGCAAATTTATTAAAAATAAAAACTTGAAAAAGCACAAGTACATAAGTATTCACAGCCTTTGCTCAATACTTTGTTGATGCACCTTTGGCAGCAATTACAGCCTCAAGTCTTTTTGAATATGATGCCACAAGCTTGGCACACCGGTCTTTGGAAATTTTTGCCCATTCCTCTTTGCAGTACCTCTTAAGCTCTGTCAGGTTGGATGGGAAGCGACGGTGTACAGCCATTTTCAGATCTCTCCAGAGATGTTCAATAGGATTTAGGTCTGGGCTTTGGCTGGGCCACTCAAGGACATTCACAGAGTTGTTGTGAAGCCACTCCATTGATATTTTGACGGTGTGCTTTGGGTCATTGTCCTGCTGGAAGATACACTGTGGCCCCAGTCTGAGGACAAGAGCACTCTGAAGCAGGTTTTCATTCAGAATGTCTCTGTACATTGCTGCATTCATCTTTCCCTCTATTCTGACTAGTCTTCCAGTTCCTGCTGCTGAAAAACATCCTCACAGCATGATGCCCTGGGACCTTATATAGACAGGTGTATGCCTTTTCAAATCATGTCCAATCAATTTACTACATGTGAACTCCAATTAAGCTGCTGAAACATCACAAGAATGATCAGTGGAAACAGAATGTACCTGAGCTCAATTTAGAGCTTCACGGCAAAGGCTGTGCATACTTATGTACAGGTGATTTTTCAGGTTTTTATTTTTAATAAATTTGCAACAATTTCAAAAACTCATTTTTTCACATTGTCATTATGGGGTATTGTGTATAGAACTTTGAGGAAATAAATTAATTTAATCCATTTTGGAATAAGACTGTAACATAAAAAAAAAGTGGAAAAAAAATGAAGCGCTATGAATACTTTTCGAAGGCATTGTAGCATAAGATTGAAAAAGCTGTTTTATACTATAATGTCATTTTGTCTAGCAAAGAAAAGAGATTCATTTAAACTATAGTCATACATTATATATAGCCAGGTCTACATAGTAGTCTATGGTCTCACATACATTTATAATGCAACTTTTAGTGTAATTACAGTGCTATTTTAATGACCTCATCTGTCAACATGATGCAGTGCAAACACCCATATTGTTATAATCAGATGTTTTCCTAACCGTTTTATTCTCACCATGGTCATTTTTCTTGTGTGTTTATTTTGCTATTGAGAAGAAAGAGCGCAGACTATATTTACAAATTGCTGCATATTATTTTCGACTACTTCTTGTAATCAAAGAACAATAAAACTTTGCTGTGATTATATCTCTTGTATGTTACATATTCATGAAGAGTTAGTAAATACGACCAGAGTATATGCAGGAAACCTGAATGGTAATTTAAATACCTTTTTAAGACTTTTTAAAGACCTTCTCAGAATATTTTAAGACCTCATCGCCATTTCAAGTTCTAATCAGTATCAAACCTTTAACTTAACAAACATTTGTAGTTAAATAAATCAATGGAGCACAACCATGCAACAGAACTCAGATAAGCTCAGAAGAAACAAAGCTTGAAATAATAAATTACAAGGTTGTTTTCAGCTTTAGCCACTGTTTAAACTCGTCTTTCTACAACCAGGAGTATGCAAACTTACATTTAAATTTTTTCATTTTTGCTGTCTGTTTCACTCTATGGTTTGGCTACATGTGGAGAGCATCACATCACCTTCCCGTAATTGTCGCAACTTACCTGACATCACCCCGCAATTTTCCTGGGCATGCCCCGGCCCAAACCAATCATGTGGATCGAGCACGATGTTGTTAATATTAGGAGGAAAATAAATATATTTATACTTTTTTGGAGTCAGACACTTTGGACACCACTTGAACAAAATTTAAGATCTCGTAAAAGCGCCATTAAGACTTTTTAATAAGTTTTAAGGGCCTTCATTTTCTCATAATTGATTTATCAACTTTTAATACTTTTTAAGACCCTGCAGACACCCTGCATATCATGATAATCAACAATAACAAAATTGAACAATAAATAAATTCAAATAATGCACGTGTAAACTAAAGTCTGAAAATGGAAAAGTGCTAACTATTACCTGGTGCTGCTTTTCAGTGCTTGGGCTTCATCCAGAACCATATACTGCCATTTTACCCTCTGGAAATACTTCACATCCTGCACCACAAGCTGATAACTGGTGATGACTACATGGAATGGTGCATTCTGAGTATATAGAGTTTTCTGCAAGAGGCACCAAAATGTATAAAATACAGTTGAAGTAGCAGATTTCAATCAATATTTTGCATTAAATTAGAATTCTTCTGAAATGTATACCTGGCTCCAAAATTTTCGGATAACTTTTCGATCATGAGGATTTCCCCAATACGGTAACACCTGTGAGACAGAAGGAGGTGAGATGTTATTTGAAATTTGCCTACAAGTTAAAATATATATATATAAATTGTTTAATTATTCATAGACCTCAGCTTGCTTAAATGTCAAAAAAACGTGTAGCTATGGACAAAGACACAAAGACCAAACACTACTCAATGGATAAGAAAGATGTTGTCAAGCCTGCCATTAGAAAAAATAACTTGCATACTAAAAGCTAAACAGCATGTATTTGAAAACATATGGAGTCCTTTCATCAGAAATGTCAAAGGTGTGAAATTAACAGAGGAAGAAGTTGATGAATAATTTTTATGTGGACAATTTAGTTCCAGTCTTACAGTTCTGTATTGATACACTCTTCAATCTATATATTTGCTGTACACTTAATTCAGTATGATAATAATGATCACTTTTGAATGGATTATTATTAACCAAAAAAGGGGCATTTTAATTTTTTGTTGTTGTTTGTTTGTTTTTTTTGTTTAGTTATGTATATACACAGTTGCAATCAGAATTATTAAACCCCCTGAATTATTAGCCCCCTGTGTATTTTTCCCCCAATTTCTGTTTAACGGAGAGATTTTTTTTCAGCATTTCTAAACATAATAGTTTTAAAAACTCATCTCTAATAACTGATTTATTTTCTCTTTGCCATGATGACAGTGCATAATATTTTTCAAGGCACTTCTATGCAGCATAAAGTGACATTTAAAGGCTTAACTAGGTTAATTAGCTAACTAGGCTGGTTAGGGTAATTAGGCAAATTATTGTATAACAATGGTTTGTTCTGTAGACTACTGAAAAAATATATAGCTTAATGGGGCTAATAATTTTGACCTTAAAATGTTTTTAAAAAAATTAAAAACTGCTTTTATTCTAGTCAAAATAAAACAAATAAGACTTTCTCCAGAAGAAAAAATATTATCAGACATACTGTGAAAATTTCCTTATTTTGTATAATTTGTAAACGCAACAAGGTTATTGTTGTAAAAAACAAATGCATGTAAAGTGTTGTACTGTATTTTAACGTGTACAAACTCAAAATAAAATAAAATATATTATGGCAAAAAAAAGATTGTGTAATTCCTGCCAAAAAAGACAAAAAACAAATACTTTTCATAATCGTAACCTCATTACAAGGTGCAAAATGTGAATTAGGGTTCAAAAATAAAAACTGACCCAAACACATGACATTATAGCTGCATAATTTCTAGTTATTACACACATTTTAAAAATCAAGTATTTCATGCAGAATGTTTTAATATAAAGAAAACAAAGGTTTAATGAAAAACACTTTTCTTCCTGACATAAAAATATGCTGCTAAAAATAAACTGCGGCTGGGTCTAGTGCAAATATTGGCAGGGAAAGTATAAATCTACACTACTGGTCACATTGGGCCAACAAAAAGAAATGATAATTGCTTAACCTTCTTATATTCCTCAAGTTATTTTGGCCGGGATTTTACATCCAGATCATTTTTGTGAGATTTAGTCTGACTGGCAGGAAATGAATATTTAAGCTGCTATTGGTAGAAAGTGCCATATAAATGATGCAACACTGCCCCCAAATGGATTTAAAAAGCCAGACTAGAAGATTAGGGATCTGTCATGTATTTTTCTTTCATCAAAAATATGCAAAGGCTTAAAAGAAAAAGGCATTTTCCATTGTTCTGAAAATAGACATAGTTCAATGGGTTTATAAAAGGTTTGAGACAGTGACGGAGATGATTGGACGGCTGCAGGTGCTTCCCTGCACAGCTGCCATGTTCACCTTGAATTTGGGCACAAAGCGGGAGAACTCCTGATGCCAGTTGTTGAGTGTTGAGGCTGGGGAGATGATCAGGAACGGCCCCCAGATGTTTTCCCTCTATCCGATAAAACACACGAAACACAAAATAAGCCAAACAGGTGCAGACGTCGGTGGAGGAGGACGGTGGAAAAGAATGAAAGAGGAGTCAAAACAGGAAACAACCAAAGAGCAAGGTAACATGCTAGCAGGGTTTCCTATGGGCCCACAGCACTACTCTTTCATATTAAATAGCAAAACTGTGTATCCTCGTCTTTTCGCCAGCCCTGAAAGTCATGAAGACAGCTGGAGGATGCCAGTAAGAGCTGAATTGGGGTGTCAGGCGTTTGTTTTAGAGAAATGAATGTGATCGCACAGGAAAGCAGAAGAGAGAGTTTTGTTTTTTTTTATAACGCTGGTGTCAAATTCCCCCAAAAAATAAACCTGCTCCAGATTTGTGATCTGAGAAGCAAGCTATTGGGAAATAGGGTATCTTATGGATGAAATCTGCTGGCTGGAAGATGATACGATAGAGAAGGAGAATGTTTCGCAAAGCCTGATATCTTGCAGTGCTGTGCTGATTGTAAGACTGGGCGATTTAGATATCTTCACAAACAAATATCTTGATATTCATGTAGTTCCTTTAAAATATGATTGAGATTAAAAAAATTTAACATTTAAAAAAAAAGAATTAGTCTTTTCCCCATATTTTCATTGCATATTATTTATATATTTATCTATTACAATTATCATAAATATTATTATAAATTTAAACAACAAAAATGTAATCATATATTTTTTACAATGATTTACAGAGTAGACATCCACTAAAATGTCTGTATAACAATAGTTTATATACTAAAACATTAATTCAGACATTTTAAGGACGAGGTGTAAGGTCATTTGATGACTTCTATTTCAATATTATTAATTCTAATTAATAATATTGAAACTCTAAAGATCATTGCAGTTGTAATTGAGACTCCTGTTCCTTCCTCTCCACACCATACGAGGAAGCAGTTGTCCAAATCTGAATCAGGCAACATGATTACACTCTCAAACCTGAGGCCTATCATCCCTCCTATATGTACGCCATCTTGACTTCCCCCCAACCATCATTTTGGAGCACTCAATAGATTGTTATTTCTGCTTTCCTGTGATCTCGGGAGAGTTTATCTTGACTGATTGTTTACTGGGCTGCCCTGCCCTTTTCAGTCTTTAGGATTGGCTTCTTTCACTTGTGTTACTGTGCGAGCTTGACTATTTGTTCTTGCTAATTAAATGCTGCAAATGTATCTGCATTTATCCGACTCTTCACAACAATTGCACACTGAGGCTTAAGTTTTTATTCAGAATTTTTGCATGTTAAAAAATATAATACACTCTCAAGTTGTTTCTGTGCATTATGATTTTTTTATGATAAATACAATAAAATTTTTACATTATTGTTTTACATTTTTACATTTTTATTTTATTTTACAATAAAATAGTTTTTTTGCTAAAATATAATCAATTTGATCACTTGTTCTTCTATATATGTTAGTAATTAAAAGTCAGTATAAGTTTTATTTTTACATCCAAAATATCTGATACACTGAATTAAAAAATAAACCATGTATTGCCAAAACTATTTAAAATAACATTAATATTAAATCATGTTTATTAATAATACTACAATGTTATCATTACTCAGAATTTCATAGCCAATGAAAGATAGGATGAATGTCCAGATTTGCCTAAAATCCAGTCTGCTCTTCACATAAAGATCACAATTTTAAAGGTAGTAGTTCTTACCTCTGCCAGATGAGCCAGCAAAGCAATGCTCTGGACCGTCTTTCCAAGCCCCATTTCATCTGCCAGAATGCCATTAATGCCCTATGAAAGGTGAAAACACAGAAACATGAATCTCCGTAGTGCTTATGAAGTTTACAGGCATGAGGAAAGAGATATACTCTACTATTAGAAATTTTGGGATTGGTAAAAATGTCTAAAATTTTATACTCAAAGCGATAGTAAAGTGAAAATAATAATAAAGTTTTTAGATTAAAATATTATTTTTATTACTTATTATTATTATTAGTAGTAGTAGTATTATTACTGTCGTTTAACATACTTTTAATTGTAAATTGTTCCTGTAATAGCAAACTGTCTCACCAGTCATCAACGTCATGTAATCCGTTCTTCAGAAATTATTCTAATATTATTATAATTTTATTCTGGTGAACAAAAATCATACTTCCTGTTGTGACCGGGCTTCAAATCACAACATGATGAGGATAGTTAACCAAGCTAATTTAAAAAAAAAAAGATGAAGAATTTATTCAAAACAGACAAATCTATGATAAACAACATAAAACTAAATTAATAAATGCTTAGGAAATGGCATTTTTAAACTAAATGATAACAAATAAGGAAAAAAACAACACAAATATCCCACTCTTCAAACAACTACAAAAAAAAGAAGAGAGCGTCCACAAAATCCACAACTTCTTAAATAAGCTGCCAGAAGTGTTGCTTGTCACAATTTTTTCAGCGGTGGTGTGTGTAAAAGCCTAAGAGAGCATTAGAAATCACCTGTTCATAGAGATTGGCCAGCCAGTTCATGCCTTTGAGCTGGTATCCCTTCAGTTTGCCGTTGAAGATGGTGGGTTGAGGGATGTCTTCACCTGCTTGAATAGAAGGGTTTGATAAGCTGTAGCTCTCACCGAAGCCAGAGCCGGACACACTAGCGGCATGCAGAGAGGCACAACGGCTGTCCTTCGCGTCCTCGTCAAACAACCTGGTCTACAGATCAAAGAAGAGAGATGTCGGAATAATTACAAACCACACAAAATTCATAAGATAACCATATACAACAATGTAATGCATCGCAAACTGCTACTTACTCTGGCCTGGTGGATCTGGTATGCCTCTTTTGCATTTTTCAAGGCCTGAGACTTGTAGTAATCACTATCTGCAAGATGAAAATATAAAAATCACATGATTCTAAATCAAATACACAAAAAAATAAAATCTTGCTTTCAATACAAATGGGATTTTACTTCTAAACGACAAAGATTTGGCTATGAATAATAATATTACTTTGACTATTACAATCAAAGCAAACATTCATATCTGTGTTCACACTGCTGCTAAGGTCTATGCTCAAACGGTGGTTAACAGCTTTATAATTGGATAATACTACTTGTAACTACTGAACAAATCTATATTTTCACCTAAAATGTGACTGTTAAACTGTTAAAATAAAAATCAATAATCTAAAATACAGAACATTTATTTCACTGAAATGTATATACATTTTTAACAATGATTTTAGACAACCACATGAACCATTCCAGAGGGTTCAAATGTATTTGACAATGAAGGATTTGTTCAAGAGATTTGCTTAAAAATGCTTATTTATCCAGTAAAGTAACATGTGAAGTCTTAGAAAAGTATAATATAAAAGAATAGTTGCTAACACTTTACAATAAGGTTGTATTAGTTAATACATTTACTAACATGAACAAACAATGAATAAAACATTTATTACAGTATTTGTGCATATTAGTTAACGTTAGTTTATGAAAATACAGTTGTTCATTGTTAGTTTAGGTTAACTCATAGTGCATTCGCTAATGTAAACAAGCGTGAATTTGGATTTTAATAACGCATTAGTAGATGTTGAACTATGATTAATAAATGTTGTATAAGTATTGTTCAATCTTAGTTCATATTAGTAAATACAACAACTAACACTGACTAATGTAACCTTATTGTAAAGTGAGACAGAATAATTGAATCATTAAGTACAAATTCCAGAAACAGTTTTGTTTAGTTGTCTTTTCATAATGTTGGGAGAATCATGATCTGCATTTAAAAAAAGGATCTCAGATTATTTATTCCATGAATAATCAATCACAGACATAAAAAGGCCTCACCATAGTCCTCCTGGCTGACGTTGACCATGACTCCTCCACCAATGTCGATCTGCCGCTGGGAGCTGTTGTCCTCCAGCTTGCACAGAATCTCCTCCTGTGTGCAGTCTCCTCCAGCGTTCTGCTTGCCGCCCATAAAGTGAGCGTACAGCTCCGTCTGTGTGATCAGAAAGTTCAGCTTCCTTTGCTGACGCTTAGCCTAATAGGACGCACAGGGAACAGCTGTTTCAGAAAGTGATTCTCAAAGTAATGCGATTTTTACTGTATGTATTTTGATACCTCCCGCATCTCCTCATCAAGTTTGCGTTGCTCAAGAGCCTCTTTTTCGGCACGTTTGCGGTGTTCCTTTTCCACCTTCTCGTACTTCTTCCAGTACAGCAGCATCTCTTTGGTGAGGCGACGAGCTCGTGGTAAAGTCTCTTTGCAGTTCTTCTGTGCCTGGATGGCAGCCCTCCGGACCTCACGCATACACTGGTGGGCCAACTAGACAAGTGTATAAGCACAAACACTCAAAGAGCCACATTCAGACAAGTCGTAAAAATGTGCTTATTCTGTATTTTTTTAACTGACCTGAAGTCTGAACTTTTTACTGTCTAACAAAGTCAAGTAGTGTTCGTTTTGGTTTAACTTCAAAATCATAACACTTCTTTTCATGTTTAGATCATTGTTTTAATTCAGATTGCTCCATTTTTCTGTTTCTCTGTAGTTATAAATCACACTTACAGTTGCAGTCAGAATTATTAGCCCCCCTGTTTATTTTTTTCCCCCAATTTCTGCTTAACAGAGAGATTTTTTTCAACACATTTCTAAACATAATAGTTTTAGTAACTCATTTCTAATAACTGATTTATTTTATCTTTGCCATGATGACAGTAAATAATATTTTACTAGATATTTTTCAAGACACTTCTATACAGCTTAAAGTGACATTTAAAGACTTAACTAGGTTAATTAGGTTAACTAGGCAGGATAAATAGGCAAGTTATTGTATAGCGATGGTTTGTTCTGTAGACTATCGGAAAAAATGTAGCTTTAAAGAGGCTAATAATTTTGACCTTAAAATGTTTTTTGAAAAATTAAAAACTGCTTTTATTCTAGCCAAAATAAGACAAAAAAGACTTTCTCCAGAAGAAACAATATTATTAGACTTACTGTGAAAATTTCCTTGCTATATTAAACATCATTTGGAAAAATGATGTTTAATATAAAAAAAATTAAAAGGGGAACTTATATTTCTAACTTCAATTGTAAGTGAAAACGTAATTTTCTGTAAACTATAAAATTTCTTCCCACTTTAAAATAAAAATATTGTAATTTGGCAAAATAATAGTAAGATAACAGATAAGGTAAAATATAAGATAAATACCCCCCACAACCCCACCCCCCCCCCCCAACCACAACAAAAAAAAAAAATAAAATAAAATATGTATATATATTTACTCACTATTTACTCTCTAAATGTTTCTAAACCTTCATGAGTTTATGTCTTCTGTTGAACACAAAAGAAGATATTTTGAAGAAAGCTGAAAACCTTTAACCATAGACTTCCATAGTAGGAAAAACTAATATTATGGAAGTCAATGTTTACACGTTTTCAAAATATTTACTTTTGTGAGTTCAACAGAAGAAAGTTAGTTTTCTTTTATCTAGTAAAGTTTTGTAACAAGTAAAGGGTGATTTTTGGGTGAACTATACATTTAATATTTTACTCAAACCCATAACTAAAAAAACTAAATAATTCAAGTGGTTTCTTAATATTCAGCATATTAGAATGATTTTTAAAGAGTTATGTTTTTTTCACATCCATTTTAAAAATATGTTACAGTGGGTAAAAAGAGGCTAATCACTATCATGTTTTTTGGCATTGCCAGAAATTAACCTCATACTGGAAAGAGATTAAAATACATTTAGAAAAAAAATTTTGAAGTAGAGATTGCTTTCACTTGTAAATCTTTATATTTAGGTAATATACATTTAGATGGATGGATTAATAAAGACAATAATTCTTCTGGCAGCTAGTAAAAAATTAATTACAAAAAACAAATAGTTAAAGTAGTTTGGAAAAATAGTTTGGTAAAATAGTTTGGAAAGTCAAAATAAGAAAACAGAAATAGCATAAATTGTTGTAATTGCTATGCATTTACTGCATTTTTTTAAAAAAATATTTGCAACTTCAATAAAAAAGTGACTTCTTTCAAAAATAAACCCCAAACTTAGGAAAAATACTTCATTTGTAAAATAGAATTCGCTTACCTTTCTAGCATTGGTTAAAACAAAGTTCCTTGCAGAGACTTTTTGTTTAAACGCCTGAAAGGAGGAAAAATACAACAAACAAAATTAAGTAACAGAAGAAATAAATAATTTCAATCACAAAACTTAAAGGGCTCTATTTTAACAATCTATGCACAAAGTCTAAAGTATTAAGGGCGAGTCCGAATCCACTTTTGCTATTTTAAGGACAGAAAAATACGCTCTAATAGCGTTGTGTCTATTCTCTTAATGGGTGTTTTTTTGAGCATAACGTGCATTAAACTAATCAGAGTTTCATCTCACACTCGCCTTAATGAGTCAGCTGCATTACGCCATGGCACATTTGCTATTTACATGGCAGAATTTCTAAGTGGAAAAACTGAATGCTTCACTAGTGAGAAAACAGTTAAACAAACTATCTGCAGCGTGAGGATAAAGAATGTGCCTCCTTCATTAGGCCTCGTTACTTTTTCCTTTACTTTTACTCTTTACTCGTTTACTTTCTTGAATAAGGAAACAGTGCTGTACGCACTCCACTAAAGACATCCATTAGCCTACATATTTAATTTCATTTGTTAAGCACAAAGATTTGTTTCAAAACTATTTCTAAATTCAGTTCTCATTTCATGAACATTAATAACGAAGTGTGGTTATATCCAAACACACGCCCTATTCTTATGCCCCATATAGTGAAGCATGCGTCTCCAAAACCCAACAGGTGGACAAATCTAAACTTGTTTTTATTAAAACAAATATAAATATGTATATAATAAATAATAATGCTAGGAAGTAGCTTTTATATTTATGTAGAAATAATAATTTCTGTAACATTAATGATTTAATTATTTTCATATGTAAAGATATTTGTGTATTGTATAGGTGCATAACTAACGCTTTTAGACTTTAGACCTGCTTTTAGATGGTCAATGGCGCAGTCTATTTTAGTTCTTCAAATTAGCAACGCGCCAACAATAGACCAGCACACCCACGAGTTCACAAAGTGGAGCAAATGGATTTGCTATTTAAACAGCGTTGTGCAACATGAAAATAAGGGTTGCACTGGTCTAAAAACATTAACAAATCGCACCAAACACGTCTTGTGCCTTATTGTGCCAGGCATATGATAGGGCCCAAAATGTTAAATAAGAATCTTTTGCTGTACCTTTGGGATTTCTTTTTTGGCAATTGTAAGCCAGACTTTCCGTCTACGAGCGTTTAGCTGCTCGATGGTTAAGTGCTTCTTTTTGATCATAGGAAGTGGTGCATCATGGGAAAACTTGGCAAATGTTTTAGTAATGTGTTGCCTTCCTTCCATAGAAAATTCCTCTCCTCGTTTTTTCTTCCTCTTCATCTTTTTTAACTTGGCTGTAAAAGTAGAAATATGAGCATTTAAAAATGACAAGTAAACACCAACATCTACTCTTTGTTTTTGTTTTTTTGGCAGTCTTACCCTTACATTTCTTTTCCTCCTTGATTTTCTTTTTCTTCAGGCCCAGTAGGTGGCGCTGCTGCTCATAGAACGGATCGTGAGTGGACAGCAGGCCTGTGCTGTAGTGTTGATAGTGCTGCAGCTGTGAACACAAACACACATGACCAACTGTTTCCATAAGGCTGTTTATGCGTGGACGAATATCTGAGGTTTAGCTAAGCATGTCGTACTTCTCTGTCAGAGTGAAACTTGCTCTGGTGAAGTCTGGTGAACTTGTGCAGGCGCAGCATGTCCTGGAGCTCTTCCCGCGTCATTGTGAAGTTGGAATCATCCGAGTCGCTGTCTGAATCTGTGGTGTCATCGCTCAGCAAGATGCCCTGCGATTTACAAACAATCGACCAGAAATAAAACAGAGGCACAATTCATCCTTACAATTGTTATTAACAATGTATGACATTGAATTTGAAATTTGAAGCTTTGTATGCTCCCCCTGTAAGGTAAAAAATTATTTTTATATTTCATTATTACAACCATTGGTGTCTATTATTTATTGTCTACGATTTTGTTATTGTTGATTAAAAGTTGTTTGAGCTGTATGTCACAAACACACCAAAAAAAAAACATCTTGAGAGTCCAGTGAAGTGTGAAGAAGCCCAATAGAATCAGTAATTCCCCTTTTCTTCTTACACAAAAAATCTATACTGTTCTTTTATTAAACAAAGAGCCTCATGTTATTTATCATATTTACATGACAACATGTCATTCCTGGCTGCTCTCTGTATATCACATGCAGTGAAACTCGCTCTAGTTTACCCTACTCATGGGATGTTTTTTTTCCTCTCACACAAACTTTAATTTATAACCAAATAATCAAACTTAAGTGGAAGACGCGATTAAGGTCAATTCACCATGTTTGTGGCAAATGCGTTGATCATTCAGAGTTATTCTCACCATGCGGCAATAATTTGCCTCAATCCACATGAAAAGATACCCCCCACAACCACCACCACAAAAAAAACTGTTTCAGAAATAAACAAGTGAATGATTAAATAGTCCCAGCAAGCACTTTTTGTTTTTAAAAGATATCTAATAGATGTCTAATAGACGTCTAAACATAGTTATCTTTGCTAAAACAAGCCTAAATTTGCTCTGTCAGTGACAATCTAATAGACATCTAAGAATAGGCCGAAACTAGACTAGTCATCAAATAAACAAAAATGAATGACTAGACATATAGTCTGTCTATTTGATAACTAGTCTAGTTTTGGGCTATTCTTAGATGTCTATTAGATTTTCACTGACAGCCCAAGTTCAGCCTTGTTTTAGCCAAGCTGTCTATGTTTCGATGTCTATTCGATGTCTATTAACCCATAAGAACCCGGACCGATTTCTCCTTATAAGAAAATTATGAGGCATATAATACAGACCAAATGGACCACTTATAACATGTTTCTGTTTCTGGTGTGGTCCAGAGTGTATTTTTAAGGCATGGTTGTGTTTATGGGGTGCAAAGCAATGTGTGCCCATGTTTCATTTGTAAAAAAAAAAAAAAAAAAAAAAATGACGGTATTTTTTCATATATCCTACAAAAATTAAATACTGCTACTCAGCTAACATAAAAACAAATAACATGTCATATTTCCTAGTTTCCCCTAAGACCTGCGCTCTGATTGGTCAGCTAACATTATGTGCTGCTGTGATATGCGAGTCGACTCCCATCACCAGGAAGCATCTAGCTAGCACGTTTTTTGCCTTTGTGTAAATACTGTCAGTCAGCTTTCTCTGCTATAACATTACAGCACCTCTGGCCATGCCCCTTACGTGTGCGTGTGCGTAACCTGAATAGTTTATGATCTCACTAAGCCGGATGCATTTTTTTTATAGTGCCCAAACTTTGTTCGCTGTAGGCTTGCTGAGCTAACTCTGTAATGTCTCCCTTTGCATTGAACTTTAAGCATCTTCAATTCAGAGATGGTGTTTATGTTCACACAGCTACATTACACATCAACTTAAGTTTAAAATATGATATCACAGTGTCTCAAAATTGTTTGCTGGGGTCTTTCTGAAAACAGTCAAATGCTTTGTGTCAATAAATTCATAAACACAACTTTCTGGTCACCTACATGCAGCTTTAGCATCATAATTATATATTCTAGAAATGCATTATTAAATAATTGCACAAAAGAGCTGACAGATAGTTTTTCCTTTTTGCTCATCTGTTGTACCATAGGTTTTTCGTTAACTCAAAACAACACAACATTTCTCTGAAGGTATTAAAAATATTTTGAGAACGCTGTGATTATACAGTATACAACATTTATCAAAATCATTATTTCCCAACACCATAACACGTTTACTTCCTATAATGAGTTATTGCGCTTTTATATCTCTCTAGTAATGCCACTACATTTTTATTACCTCTATTTTCCATCACACTAGTGTGATATTTAGTTTAATTGTTGTTTTACGCATTGTGAAGGGCTTCCATGTACTATTTCATACTTATCTTATACTTAATTTAATTCATGTTTAATTATTAATAATTATTGTTTTAAGCACCTTAATAAAAAAAATGCACATAATTGCATTACAATCAAAATCTAAAAAGTTAAGGTTAACTTAAAAAGTATATTGCAAGTATATCACAATTACTTTGTTTTTTCTTAAGGTATAAGCAGGTTTCATTGAGTTTTTATCTATACATACCTTCAGCCATTTCCTACTTTTCTTCAGTCTGGAGAAGTTATAAAGGCTGGCCTTGTCAGCTTTGTGCTCTGTGGGTGACAGTTTGGAAAGTTATTCTTATTCATTTCCAGAAAGAAAGAAAGAGTACATTTGAAAAATGTTGCAAATCATTAGCTCACTGGAATTGCTCATAGAGATGCCATGTTAAGCCAAACACTTCATAAGATAAAATTAACTTATATAACTATATCCATGCTATCAAATGCTAAGAAAAGTCCCAAACATCAGCAAAAATAACTGAATATATGCAAAAAATCCTTGAGTAAACTTTAAAAAAAGAGGTCAGACATTCTACATGTTTGTTTGTTATTGTCTGTACCTTGTAGCACAGCTCCATTAAGAGTGCCACACTCCGTCTCTCCATCTCTGCAGGAGTCTTTGGTCTCGTCCTCAGGGCTGATGTGATCTTTTTTCACTGCCAGCAGTGGGTTAGACGAGGCCAAAGAAGACCCCTCGCCCAAACCATCATCGCTGTCATCGCTGTAGCGTAAACACACAAACACAACCTTAAACAAACCTCCACAGGCCTCAATAGCAAACTCCTACAAAACAGCTACCATTAGCTACTGGATGTAGGACGTATGGAAAGTTGTGAAAAACATGCTAAAGCTAACAACTGAATAAAGCCAAAAGGCCTTATAACACTGCATTAAACCCTGGGTTGTCGTTCTTCTAAACAATGCTTTTAATCCTGGTTACAGGAATGTTTCATATTTGTAATTTAGAAATGGGGTTAGCGTGGCTTTTTACCTGGGGTTATGAAACCCTGTTCCAGAGCAGTTTTAGCACCACTTTTGTTGTGTTGTTAATCCTGCATTGTGGTGACAAATGTGCCAAGTGAAACGATGTGCTGTACAGTGTTATGGCTAGACACTTAGCAACTGACAGAAAAATCACATGCTTTGAACAATAAAATAAACACAGCACATTACATAATCAGCATGTTTCAGTGTTTCTGTCAATGCGACAACTGGAGAGGAGGCTGGAGCTTTACGGTTGGAAAACAGCCATTAAGAATCAATTTTACAGTAGAGCTGGCAATATTTGAGGATGCAAAATGGTACAGTGTGTAAACAGGGTGCACCACCAATAAAAGACACTGTCACAAAAAATATGCAAATAAACATGTTAACCTGGGGTTTAAAAATATACAGTGTGAATCAGCGTTTACCCTGGGTAAATGAAAAGAACTGTAAAACATGAAGCAAGACAACCCAGAATTATGTTCACCTCATGTTGAGAATGTCCAGGGGTTAACATTTTCAAGTGTGAAAGTGCTTTAAAGAGATAGATCACCCAAAAATGAAAATTTACTCACTATTTGCTCACCCTTAATAGTGTGTTGAACACAAAAGAAGATCCTTTGCGTAAAGCTGAAAACATATAACCACTTACATCCATAGTAGGAAAAAGAAATACTATGAAAGTCAACGGTTACAGCTTTCCAGCTTTATTCAAAAGATCTAAGACACAAACTAGTGAAGGGAGAATAAATGATGACAGAATTTTTACTTATGGGTGTACTATACTACTAGATTATAGTCATACTGTGACTCAAAAGACAGAAGGTCAAAGAGGACTGAATTACCTGGAAATGTTCTGGTTAAAAACCACAGCTGTCTGCCTAAGAAAGGTGTCTAGACGAAGGGATCGCTCCAGGTACTGCAGGTGAAGTGGTTTGGCCAACTTTGAGCATGTGGCGTTTCCCACGCCATCCTGCCCTGAGGCCATAGGTAGAGGTTTGGCGCCCAGCGGAGGGCGATCACTGTAAAGACCATATAAAAAAAGGAGAAGTTAAATAAATAAATAAATAAATAATGTCTAACAAATGATGAGTCTGAAACTGAAGAGTATTTGACAACGAAATATTCCATAATTTAGAATAAAAAGATTGCATATTAAGCATTCACAAATAGCAACTGACAATGGAGAATCAGAAACAAAATGCATATGCATGCTGAATACTAGAAGTGGCTAAAAGAGACAGAAGTGAATTGAGTTTAACATGATGTTTATTGACATCTTACAGTAGACATAGCACTGAATTTATTCCATTGTCTCAGTAGGATGATGTGCCCACTGCATGGCACCAGGCGTGCTAATCAACATGATAACTGGATTGTGAAGTTCAGAATCAGTTGCTCACAAGCTTATAAATGCCATCGCTTGTTCTGGACTTTTCAGATGTGCATACAACCTTTCAAAATTTTAGGGTCAATAAGATTTGATTATTAAAAAATGTTGCTAACGTTTTTTGTAGAAAATTGTTATAGTGGAAACTACATTTTGCAACCACATACAGTATTTTACTGTCACTAAATAATTGAATATAACACATTCTTGCTAAATAACATAGTGTGCCAGTTTTGAGGCTGTTTATATTATTGACAAAATGCACTGTTATATCAGGCATTCAAGTTTAAAATACAGACTTTTATAGACACTCGAATTGATAATAAGTAAATACGAGTGCTGCTTCATGATTTAAATAATGTCTGCAAAAATGTAGTTTTAGGAATAAACCAAAGAGCTTCAAAGTTTGCATACTAGTATTGTCAAGTTAGATTAACCACAGAACTCAGAATTTAACTCATTTATTGAAAAATCCCATTTTAAAAACCCATAAACAAATACCAACTGAACCAGCAGCAAATTAGTCTCACGGGCTTTGAGATCACATTTACACTGCTCTAATACTGATGACTAGGCTCACATGAAATGTATGTGTGCAGATTTTTGAGCCCATCATTTAAGCTAATTATTTACTTATGTACAGTAAATGTGTGCAAATACATGTTTATTTTTATTAATTTCAGTGATATTATTGAATAATATGCAAACATTTATATTTATGCACAATACAAGTTTGCAAAGTGATATTTTCTGTCTACTAGTAGATATTTTAAAAAAGACTTACATTATTTAACAAATAAGTAATTTGAAATACCTTAAATAGAAAAAATTTAAATATAACATTTTTTATTTCAAGTGTGTAATTTTTATGCTCTCAAAATCATTCCACATAAATCTGCAGATTTATGTACAAAGTTCTGCACAGAAATACCAAATAAATGTCCACAGATTTTGTCTGGCCCTGCTGATGACTCATCTTGCACTGCACACATTTTTATCCATTCAAATGCTTACTAGCATAAAAATGTTCACACCCCCTTAAATCACCTGCAATGGGGAGCAAATCTTGTTATTTAGGTGTACTATAAACTAATGCAATGAAACTTGTTTTTAAGGGATAAGCCATATAAAAGTCCTACCCAGTCCTCCTGTTTCAAAAACAAATACATCCATGATAGTGTAGATAGAGTGTAATGGAGACAATTCCAGATATTTTCCTCTGTATAGTGACATCTGATGTTAACATAAAAAATAAGTATTTTATAAAATTTTTCTTTTTTAAAACAACATTTGTGATACATGTTAATGTTGACTAAATGTTCAGGTAACTTCATTTTCAGTAAAGAGTAAAATAAATTATGGCATTCCAAAAAAGCATCATAAAATGTAGATGACTAATATAAGTAGTGGATAACACTATTGTGGATTTTATTGTGAACAATCCTTTTTGAGGTAAAGTTGGTTTTCTCTTCGAACATTCATTCAGTGAATTGCTCCCTATACCATGGTACTTTAAATATTGGGTCTGAAATAGGGTGTTAGGGTTGTCTTCAGAACAACATTAGCTCTATTGAACTGACTAAATAATGCTGTACTTGGATCCCCATTGGCTGATAATATGATGTCACCATTTAGAACGTGCAAAAATACTTTTGTGAAAATATATTATCCAGGAGAATGTCCCAATGTGTGAATATAAAACCAACTTTACCTCAATCAATTTTTTACATGACAAACTCAATCTTAAAACACCTTCATTTGACTGCACTTGAGTGAAACACCAACATCTCAAAATCCAACCAATAATCATCACATTGAGGCTAAAGCAGGTTTTCCAATGTTTTTTCAGAAAATGTGGTTAACGTGCATTACATTACGCACAAAAACTTCCATTTCATCGTAACTTTACAAATACAACTTGCAGAATCAATTGTTCATTATAAGAGCAATAACACACATTTACTATACATATGAATTTCTATTTGATTCCATCTTTTTGATAACTACACCTTTGTCTTAATTATATGTCTATATTAATGGTTTTAATAAAAGTGCATCATAATTTGTTTTTCTTTTCATAGTCATTCCATAACAATACCTTATATAATAAACGATACTAGCGGATTTAAACCTTCCAATTTTCTGTAAACATAAACCTTGACACTTCTAGTGTTTTGGTGCCCCCTTTTAACCATTTCCTGGATGCATCTTAACCACAGCACTGGCTATGGGTTACAGTTAATAAAACTAATTCTCATTATCAATAATTTTGCTACTAATTTAACTATGAAGTCCGGGGACTATTATTAAACCATAAATACACGCATGTCGAACGTGATTTTTTTTAAACGTCTAAAAAACTAATTCAGTTTACAAACATAAAGCACACAGATAATACGAGTGTATCGTTTAATACAAAAAGAAAAGCAGCGCAAGGTGTCTTCAGTCTCGTTATAAAACACAGGTAACGTTAAAGTACTGTCAGTTTACACAATTATATCGACAGGTTAGTGATTTAAATATGACTTAGCTTAGCTAGCGCATTAAGCTGGCTAGGTTTAGCTAATGCTAAGCGCTTCAGCAGTCAGTGCAGCTTGTTAATCTAAATCCAGGGTTACTGTATATGCTGCTAGTTAGCAACGCTGCAATTATAAGGTAAACTTGAGCCACGACCATTAAAAAGAGCTTTATTGAGTTTCTTAAAGTGAATGCTAAAGGCTACAGCTGCCTTCTATTGGAATGATATTCGTGCAGAGGTGACTTTTTAACTAGGATTTCGTATCGTGACAAGTTCTTGATAATTTTGAATAATTGAAATGTGTTCTGTCTCTTTAAGGCCACCACCTCTTTGTCAAATGAAATGTAGGGAGATATGAATTGAATTGATTTGTTATATATCTATATTGTGGCCTTCTTCCACGAGGTCAAGCACCATCTGTCCCGTCTCGTGCCTACATGCGCCGCGGGAGTCGAGGAGGCCAGCAGATCGGCGATTCCCAGATTCTAATTCTTTCTCCCTCCCGGCCATCTTCCCCCATTGCTCCCCCACCATGTTTCTCATAAACGCCAGCTCACCTTGTCCCCCGTGTCCGCCGTTTTCGCTCTGTCTCTGTTGCAGCCGACTCGCAGCTCTCTGTCTCCAAAATGGCGGTTGTGAGCGAGGAGAGAGACCGTGAGTCGGTAGCAGCAGAGAGGCGGCCACTTTCAGTAACTGAGAGAGCAGGGACACGGCGCCATGGCGAGGACAGAGTGGGGAACAGGCATACCAATCAATTATAGAGTCACGGCTGCGAGCATGTACGCGTTTTGGGACGGTATCCTAATAAAGTAGTGGCAACAAAAAGAAAAGAGGAGATGTGTTCACGAAAATATAGCGGCGTGAACTCGACTTGTTAAAATTTAACCGAGTTATTAGAGCAAAGTATCACTGCTATCGGAGTTCTGTTGGTTGCGCCTTAAAAAGCCGAGCGTTTCCGAAGGTCCAATGACGTAACACTTTCCGAATGTAGCCTCAAAATATCGCGTGATTGGGACTTGACAGAGTTTCTCGTGTTCTTGTTAAACATAAATAGCTCTAACGCAATATTAAATGTTATATTTTCTAGGCAGATTAATCATTTTGCTTGCATCATGCTCTATTTAAATTTTGTCACTTTCCACATCCGGTTACAAAACTTGATAGGTATGGTCACATTTTGGTGTTTTTATTTGTTTCATTATTATTATTATTATTATGCATTAAGCTAAATTACGTAACGTTATATTTATTTTTTCAATTTCTATTTATGTTTTAGATGACTGGTGTAATGACAATTCAAGTGATTTAATTTTCAATTTTGTTTGTTGGATTCATTAAGCTACGTATGTGCCCTATGAAATTGATATCATTCAATTTAATTCCATTAAATTAATTTAATCTAAATGTCAAGAATTTTACCCTTCAAAATCCCATTAAATCATAACGTAACACACAATCCAGTCAAAAGGCAATCATTTATTCCTCTTTGCTGTGCACATAAAAAAGATATTATTCGCATCACTCATTTGCAAAATGAAAACAAGTGCATTTTAAAGTTTGATCTAAGGAAGCGAACACATAAAAGCAAAGAAAGACATTTGTACAGTGCATATCTGTTGACAAAATCATGTTAGTAATAATTAATCCAGCATGTAAAAACTTCACAATGCACAATCGGTTACACATTAAGCATATGTACAATGTATTTAATAAATGTGTTGTGCAGCTCAAGCGGAAGCGTCTCTCCTTCAGAGCCAGCTGGACATCTCTTGATCAAACTTTTGCGGATCAATGAACGGCTTGTCGATGGATTTGATCATCAGCTCACCGCAGTAAACGCACTCGCATGCTATAATATCATCAATGTCCGATTTAATCTGCTCTCTGCTTCCTTGCCCTTTGCCTAAGCTGACCGTATCCTCCTCTCTAGGCTTGTGCCGGGCCTTGGTGGTCTGTGTGGTCGCTGCCAGTTTCTTCTGAAGCTCATCCAATTTATTCTGCTTATAGACAGAGAGGTGAGGAATGACTTCCTGCAGGAGGCAATCATAATGGAACATGTGTCCGCAAAGGAAAAGATAGAAAGGTCGGTTGAGCAGGGGGAAATCACAAGTGGCGCATTTTTCCTGAGACTCAACCACGCCATACTTGTTCCTCATCTCCTGGATGTCTTCGCGAATGCGTTTGGCACTTTCTGTGGCCTCCTCCATTTCTTGTTTCAGCTCTTCGATGTGTTTGTTGTACTCTTCCAAGGAGCTGCATATTGCCTCCTTGAAGTGGTCTATTGTGACAAAGTCTGGAAAAAAAGGCAAGATGTCTTCGATCTTAAGCAGGTTGCAACTAGACAGGCAGTTCATGGCCTTCTTGACATCCTTCTCCTCCTGCACTACATGGCGAGCGATTTTCAGCCAAAGCTTTTTTCTCAACTCCTCATCATCCTCTGGAAGGTCGGCGCAAGACTTGGCCAAATCCACATCCACCTGAAGGGAAAAGCAAAGGTTTTATTTTATATTTGAAAATATTTTGGCCACCATAACAAAGTCATATACACAGAGAAAATAATATATTACAAATTATGTTATGGCGTCACAGTGGGTAGCATGATCGCCTCACAGCAAGAAGTTTGCTGGTCGAGCCTTAGTTGGCATTTCTGTGTGGAGTTTGCATGTTCTCCCCGTGTTCGCATGGGTTTCCTCCGGGTGCCCCAGTTTCCCCTACAGTCCAAAGCTTGGGAGATAGGGGAATTAGGTAAGCTAAATTGTCTGTAGTGTATGTGTGTGAATGGGAGTGTATGGATGTTTCCCAGTGATGGGTTGCAACTAGAAGTGTATCCGCTGTGTTAAACATATGCTAGATAAGTTGGTGGTTCATTCCGCTGTGGTGACCCCAGATTAATAAAGGGACTAAATCAAAAAGAAAATGAATAAATAAATGAAATTATGTCAAAGGATCCATGTCTTTATCAGAGATTGAAAATTGGGGTAAATTCACCTACTATTGATAGTTATAACATTGGTTTTGTATCGTCTAAAATTTATATAAATATGTCAAATAACATGGCACCAGCAAAAAACATTAATGGTAAAATCTTATGATAAAATCTATGAAGAAAGTTTAAAGAATAAAATATGTAAATATATTTTAAATGTAAAATAATAATAATAATACTATATATGTACACACTTCAAAAATATATTTAAAATATAAAGGAAAATCTCCATTTTAGTTATGGATAATCATCAAAACACTTTGAGTCATTCAATTAAGACGATTCTTGAAAATATTAGAAAAATATTTCCAAAATCCTAAATTAAATTTATGAAAGATTTCCGTATATGTTGGATTAAAAAAAAAAGGTATCATGAACTTCCTTACAATTCATACCTTGATTTCTGTGTGTATGCAAGGGATCACATACAGTTAGCATGACTAATTTCTTTTGCAAGAATACAATGTTATTTTATAGTAGTTTTGAATTGTATTTTAAACTACTCTGTTTGTCCACATGGTGGCAACATCAGACAAGGCCATTGTTTTTAGTCGGAAACGGAACAAGAACAACAAAGAAGCACTGGAGATGGCAGAAACAAAAGGTTATATGCGGAAGGATCTACAATTTTTCAGTAACCTAGGTCAAGCGCTTCCGGTGAACTGTTTGCCGTTACAAAATTGGCCTGTTTAAGGTCTGTTTTCTTTAAAAATCAGTGATCTCCACTGCCTGATTGATATCTGATAGAAAGGTCTCAGAATGTACAAGCACTTCATTCAATTACATTTTCCCACACCATGTCTTTAAAAATTTTAACATTTATTTTACCCCCGTATATTTAATGGAGTTTCTGCACTAACCTGCTAATCCTGACAGATACGTGTGTGTAAACGGCTATTCATCTCGTTTTAGGCTTAAACAACTAAATGAACACTGAAGTCTATTTAACTGTGTGTATTTTAATTACTTTACAACATCAATGCTGTAAAAGGTACCTTATAAAATTGAAAAAAGTCACATTAACCATTCACCGTAAGTTTATCAGAATGGGAAGAAACACTAGCTGAGCATATACCCTATTGATGCAGATGTTGAAGAATGTGTGGCATGTTAAACAACAAAGCGTACTCTGGGCTTAAAAAATAAAAAAGATTTATGTGTCAAAAATTTCAAAGAGAGCATACTTTCAGAGCAAGATCCACAGCTTCCTCATACAACTCCATGATCTTGTAAACCAAGACGCAGGCCTGCAGGTACCCATGTTCGGAGCAAAGGCGCAAGGCATATTTCAAGTCGTAATGAATGTCGGAGACGTGAGTTCCTGCTTGTTCGAGGTACCACAACAGAGCGTCTGGCTTGTGTTTGGCATAAAGCGAGAGTAGGTAATTGTGAATGGCCTCTTCTTTGACGTCCAGCTCATACACACAGAACTCCATGTACCGGATAGTCTCGTTTATCTGCTGCATGCTGCCCATTTGGCTGTAGTTCACAAGCGCTGGGATCAGATTCTTAGGATCCAACCGGTTTCCCATCTGAATCCATGCATCGACCACCTTTTTGGGGATGTGCTGCATGAGGACTGGGGAGAACTTGTAGAAGAGCTTGTCGTCACAGTGTTTGGAGAGAACATCTAAAGCTGCGCTGTAGTCATCATGCTGGCAGTAATGAGAAATGACACGCTCATAATCTTGCATGATGACTGAGAAATACACCATGTTGTCCACGTCACCGTGACTAGCAAGCAGGTCGTAGATGGTGCTGCGATTGTTGTAGAAGCAATCTTTATGTTTGGGGCTTTTGAGAAAGGTCCGGAACTCTTCACGGGTCTCTAGAAATAGATGTTGTTTGCTGTCGTCAGCCTCCAGTTGACCGAGCCGGTTCAGATAGAGTTCAGTCAACCAGGTCACCAGCAGTGTGATCTGAGTCTTCTCACTGGACTTGAGGTTGACCAGCTTCTTAATCAGAAACTCTTTCAGGGCCTCGTCCTGCTTGGCTTCTATGAACTTCAGCGCAATCTCCTCAAAGTAATTTTGAGTGAGCGCGTAGCATTTGGCGCTCTCTAGGTAGCGTTTGTTTTGAAAGCAGTGCTCAGCCTCTTTGGCGAGAACCATGTCTAGGCATTCAGGTCGATCTTTGCAGTACTCTTTAGCCAGATCAAACTTATTCATGTTCATGTACATTTGCCAAACATCCCGTGCTTCCTTCTGGATGTGATATCGAAACACTGCTTTCTCAGTGTAGATCCACACGAGCCCTGTTACGGGATCTTTGATCATCTTTTGTAGTGTACCGAACTTTTCGGGAAACACATCTTCATGCACAACCTGCCCATTCAGAGTGCAAATCCCTCGGACACGGTCAGGGAGCAGGAGCAGGAAGTGAAACTGGGTGAGGACTATAGAGATAGGTTTGACAAAGTTTAAATCGATGTCTTGCGTGTATTCCCACACTTGAACATCACTGAGTAATGAGTCGGGCCGTACATAGTCCAGCTGCCCGTACAAAACCCCATTGCCCATCATCCAGGCAAAGGTCTTGGGGCAACTGCGCAGCTTTGATGTGTAAAATGTAATCTCACTGTAGCCCATATTGACAGGAAACTCCTGGAAGCTGGGTAGAAGATCCTGGTTCTGGGCAAAGATGGAGCTGAAGCCCTGCTGCTCAGATCCTTCTGCCAGCTTTCCAACAAACTGGAACAGCCGTTTTCGTGTGGTTGCAATGATAAAGTATTTAGTTTCCAAACCACGTTCAACCTCCAAGCAACAAACTGGAGCTGGCTTGCCATCCTCCTCCAGGTAATGAACCTGTCTGAAGTACTGGTCTGGGTTGGTGTTGAATAGACTGCCCTCTGAGGCAGAGATCTCAGCTTCAAAGATGATTCCCTGGCTGGTGCCGACCAGAATGGGCCCGGTGTTGGTCTCAGAGCCGATTAATTTGTTCCAACCTATGCTTTCAATCAAGTGGCCTCTCCACCTTGACAGACTTCGGACCTTCTGAGTGTTTCTATTTAGGTACACGCATTCATTTGTAGTGAGGCAGATGACTAAATGTGATCCTGCAAGATATTTAAGAAAAGATCATTTACAGAATCTTTTAAAAACATAAGTATGTTTAAGAAGGTAAGTGAAAAGTTCAAAATGACGTTTTTAACACCAGGGCTGAGCTTCTCATCTTGTTTACACCTGGTATTAAGATGGGTCATCGGGGTATCAGATATTACAGGTAATCAAATCATTTAGTCAGTGCTAAACAGATGTAAATGGGGTTCAAAATGTATCAGTAAAACCACATATCCTAGTAAACATGCAGGTTAACATGCACCAAAGCTGTATTGTAAAAGCAAATCCATTTCATGAGCATGAATCACTATAGTGAGGAGATTTTTTGCTGGTAAACAAAACTACCTTAAATTTACAATAATAAGTGTAACACTTCTCACATTTAGAGACAGATTTTTTAATATGTACCATGTATTTTAGCTTTCATAATTAACATTACACATTCAAATGATGGTGTACATGGCAAAACAGAAAGCTGAATACTGATAACCACTGACTTCCACAGTGGGAAAAACAAACACTGCGAAAGTCTATAGATGCAGGTTTCCAGCTTTCTTCAAAATATTTTCTGTTGTGTTCAACAGAAGTAAGTAAGTTTGGGCTGAATTATCCATTTAAGTAAAGATGATCAAAACCCACACAGATGCATTCCATACAGATGTCAAAGCAGAAATAGCCGCCACAGTATATTGACACTACAACTAGGCCTACATTTGATCAATTTAATGAGACATTCTACTAGAAACGTACATTTTCACTTATAAAACATGTATTAGGGCCTGACTTAAGTTTGTCCATCCACTTCATGAGCATCAACCACTTTGTAAAGACTCAATTGGTAAACAAAATCACCTTAAATTTACAATTATAAACGTAACACTTCTCACATTTATAAATTGATTTATTTGTCAAGTTCTTAATATGTACTTATTTTACCTTTCATAATTAACATTACACATTTAAATGATGGTGTACATGGCAAAAATACAACTTAATAGTTTGCTACTGAGTATGCAAAGATAATCGTATAAATCTAAAGCATTAGAAATAAAGCTAGTTGACTAAAGCAAGTCAACTGCTTCACTGAAGCGAGATTTTGCTTGTAAATAAAAACAACTTTTGAAACTTAATTTAATTTTAAATGTATAATTCCACATTTACATGTGACCTTTTATACAGTTTTATTATTATATTTTATTTATTTAAAACAATGAAGATATTAATATATATTTTGTACTACCTACTAGCACAAGATAATATGACTAGTTTAAAAGGACAAAACTTAAAAAGGCATACAAATATTTCTGTAAGGCATAAACTATCTTGTACGTAATTTAAAATGCAGCATTTGCATCTCACTTGACCATCTGTAATCATGTCACCGGAGAATAATATAAATACCAAGTGCAAACAAAGTATTAGTTTCTGTCAACGACTTACCCTAAAAAGCTATACATGACCTAAATAAAATCCATGTAAAAACAATAAGCATTACATTTATGTCTGTTCATTATTGTGCTTTATGTTTTCTCCACATTGAATTCAACAGTCCACTACTTTTTTTGATACTTTATACTTTTTTCATCCTACAAAGGAAATCTAATCAAACCACTTACGTCTTTAATAACGTCAAATAGATGGCCTAAATATAAAATCTCCTACAACAAGGTGTGAACATTGACACGTGATTACCTGTAGGATCTAGGAAAAGTCTGTGTACTTTGCTATCATCTTTTCTTCCCAATTCAATCTGATTTGGCTGATCAGGTTTTCCAAGATCAATTCTGAAACATAATATGCATGACAACACATTACAACACATTAATCTGTTCTGTGAAAAATGACTGACCTCTTTCAAGTCAGTTTAAAGAAATTAATCCAAGACTTTTAAATGTTTTAGGACCACATATAATGCAAATGAATCGCAATTAGATTGACACTAACACAAATAAAGACACAGATTAGGTGATCTGTACCCAGGAGATTAAATATACATTTCAAAGTAAATTGTCTTTAATGGTCCACATCCTTTAGCCCTTCAGACACCAAAATACACATTCATCACACATTTCACGTACATAAACTAATCATGGGAAAACTTATCAACTGCAAAGCATAGCAATTAAACAACTATAGATAACATAGAGTCGAGAAATTGCAGCTTTACCTCAGCAGGGTGTCTTTTCCTAAACTCATGCATAACTGATTGTTGCAAACCGAAAAATGGTTGATTTTTTCGGGAGGAGAGAAATCAATACGCTGCTTGGTAAAAATGGGTTTTTCTTCCTCTAACCTTACATTTACAAACCCTGTGGAAAACAAGCCTTCATGTAAATTGTCATAATCACCGTTTATTACTTCAAATACAATAATAACATCGTAGATGATGTAAGGTTTGTACCTGAATGAGTGATGCCGATGTTGGCCGCGGACACACGGCTGTGTTGACGGATGTTCTGCGAATCTTCATATTGATCCAGAATAGATGCCATTGCAAATTATTAAATATTCACACGACGATGTACAGAAAATAGTGAACCTGTGTTTACATTGCAGGTAAAGATGTACAGTATCCCTACCAGCTGTTTCCACCCATAGCACGCTAGCATGCGAGCTAAATATCCTGTTCACAAGCTATGTCACTGTCAATGTCCTTGTTGGGCGCTGAGTAAAATATAACGGACACCCAACAGATATAAAGTAAAATGAAATGCACCTAGGGATATTTCTAAGTGAAAAAGAATGACAGATCTGAGCGACCGAGCTGTGTTGTGTGCATGTCTGTCCTGGGTCAGCTGATGAATGTCATGTGATTACAGCTAAAAAAGAAGGTTGCTGCTCCTGTTTTGTCCACGTAGTGGCGCTGTTTAGATAACAATCGAATCTTCTACACATTTATAGCTCCAATAAATTAACTCAAAGTTGCTACATATACTAACTTTCAGGACATCAAATGATATAGCTGGCTAAAATCTTTAGTAAACCATTAAATTAGATATGTTGGAACTGTAGTCCTTGATGACACTGAAATGCAAATCAGCAGCTATATATACTTTGAGAGTAAAAAAACAATACAAACAAACAAAATGAATAAATTGCACTCTTGATGATACATCAAGGTCTTATGGAGTGAACCTATCAGTCTTTGCAAGAAGTTGAATAATATTCTAAATATTTATACCTACACCCACATTATTTATTACCAAATAAAGAAAGTATTCTGAGTGTCATTATTGTTTTGTGTTTTGTTTATGGAGAAAGTGGAGGTGTGTGTTGAATTGTATATATAAATATATGTAATATATTTTAAACAAACAGAATTGGCTCATGTGAGTTTACACATGTAAGCCTACAAAATATGCACAAGGAGGCTTGTGAATGTATGTACGAAGGTAAGTAAATTATCAGCAAATGTTCATTTTTGTGCAAACTGTCCCTTTATGTTTTGTAATGTTATACACCACCTGACAAAAGTGTTGTTGTCAATCCCAGTTGTAAGAGCGTCAAATAATAACTTGACTTCTAGTTCATTTGGAAAAGTGGCAGAAGGTAGATTTTTCAGATGAATCATCTGTTGAACTGCATCCTTATCATCACAAATACTGCAGAAGACCTGTTTAAAACCCTCATGGACCCAAGATTCTCACAAAAATCAGTCAAGTTGGTTGAAGGAAAATTATGGTTTGGGATTACATTCAGTATGGGGGCGTGCGAGAGATCTGCAGAGTGGATGGCAACATCAACAGCCTGAGGTATCAAGATATTTGTGCTGCTCATTACATTACTTCTCATACTTCAGCCTCCACATTAAAGTTCCTGAAAGCAAAGAAGGTCAAAGACCTCCAGGGTTGGCCAGCCCAGTCACCAGACATGAACATTATTGAGCATGTCTGGTGTAAGATGGAGGAATCATTGAAGATGAATCCAAAGAATCTTGATGAACTTTGGGTGGCCTGCAAGAACGCGTTCTTTGCCATTGCAGATTTACTTTATTAAGTTATTTGAGTCATTGCATAGATGTATATGAATGCAGTCCTCCAAGCTCATGAGAGTCATACACAATATTAATTATTTTTCCACTGCACCATGACTTTATATTCTATACTGTACATTAATTCTGTTAAGTGACAAGATTTTTAAATAATTAAAAATCAAGGCATGATCTTATTTTCTTTTGGTAAAATAAGCATAATCTAGAGGCCTTTGCCTTTCATATAAGCCACGTCTGATACCAAATAATCAACTAGAAGTCACTTTATTATTTGTTGTTCCTAAAACTTGGATAGGCGACAAGACTTTTGTCAGGTATGATTCTAAATACTTATTGTATTTATGCTTTATTTGTCTTGCTTGTTTTTGTGCTACTTAAAAATATTTGTAAATTTTTTATGAACAATTACATTAGGCTAACCCAGAGATAAGAGCTGGCATATTTTATACAGATTTGTGAAATAAAAATGAAGCCTTCATTTCAGCACACAGTGGAGATAGTCAGTGGCTTCTTAAAGGCAAAGTTCACCTAAAAATTACTCACTATTTACTCCAACTCAAGTGATTCCAAACCTTTATTCGTTATATGCTTTTGAACACAACATATTATATTTTGAAGAAAGCTAAAAACTGAAAACCACTGACTTCCATAGTAGGAAAAATTTATACTGTGGAAGTCTATACAGCTTTCCAGCTTTCTTTAAAATATCTTCTCTTGTGTTTAACAGAAGAAAGAATCTCAGGTTTTGAACAAGTAAATGGTGAGTAAATGATGACAGAATTTTCGGTTTTGGCTGAACTATCCCTTTAATTGAAGATGATCCAAACAGATGTCAAAGCAGGAAGAGCCACATCAGTATATTGACACAACAACTAGGCCTATTTGATCAACTTGATGGGACATTCTACCAGAAACGTACATTTTCACTTCTAAAAAATGTAACGACCTGATTTAAACTTGTCGTCCTCATAAAAATGCATACAGAAACAAGCATAAAATCATACAATTCAATGAAAGAAAACATCCTTGATCACTGTCAGCTTCTCCATCAAATGATTTCACTTCCGAGTCATAGCCTAAAACATGCATTTGCATGCATTTTATGTTAATGTAAATGTGACAGCACTGACAGAAACATGGGAACAATTGTAAATTTATTTGTATTATATATTTGTCGTATTTATTTGTAGACTTCATGTTTTTATCAACTCATGTGAATGATAACAACTTAAACTTGATATTTCAAAAGTTTTGTTAAATAACAGTTAAGCTGTGAGTTCATTCGGGCTGAGGACAAGGACAATGACAGTGGTTGTAAATTCGTAAAGTGTTTTTAATAAAGAACAAAAATCTGAGATCAAAATGAATGACGTAGAACAACTCACAGAATTTAACTATCAGTCCATTTTAGAAATTTGTAGGATGAAATACTTTTTATTCACTATATTTATGTTTTCATTTCAGGGACAGATAATGTATGTTTCTGGTAGAATATACCTAAAATATGAAGTCTAATAAATTTAAAACTCCTATTTCAACAGTTACAGTAATAAAACATAAATCTTTTGACCATTAAAAAAATGAATCAGATTCATCCAGTTTGTTTCACTGGGAATCATTTGGGATTAAAATAGCTAACTAATCATTAAATGGCTTATCTGTGTTCAAACCATTATCTGTGTGTTCTTTCCATTGAAGCCCGTGACTGTGGTGGTGGCGGTGGTGGGCGTGGTCATGCAAAGTCAAGCCTCTCCATTCAAAAGGCGGAAAGCTCCCGTCACTCAAGAGAGTCAATTCAACCTGCGAGCAGAGAGAGTAATGAGTCACTCATCGGTCTTAACAAAGACGCAAAGCTACACTGTGGAGTTTAAAAAGTTTTCCTGAGGACGCTTCTCCCTGGCTTCAATTGTCGGACATGCCACCTCAAATGGATTACTTTTACCACGAGTCAAGAGTTCCGTCCGTGTGCTTGGAGCAGGACGAGGCGCTGCTGGAGCCCGCGATCAGCTGTATGCTGGTTGGGGACGGGGCTGTGGGGAAGACCAGTATGATTGTCAGCTACACCACTAATGGATACCCCACAGATTATAAACAGACTGCTTTTGACGTCTTCTCAGGTAAGAAGAGGGGTTTTCACTTTTTAGATCTGTTCTAGATGAATGCTGATGATTAACGTGAAGTAATGAGATTGAAAACTTTTATATATTCTGGTTATTCAGGGCAGGTTCAGGTGGATGGGACTCCTGTGCGGATTCAGCTGATGGATACTGCTGGACAGGTAACGGAAGAGCTTAACTCAATCTGATGTAAATGAAAAAAAAAATCTTTATATTAAAAAGAGCACAATAAAATCGTTTAGACAAGTTAAAGACATTTAGGAGGGTTTGCACTTTTAAGTAGCATATATAAAATTGGTGTTTCTGTTCTTGGAATTTAACTTTTTTTTTAAATGTTTTCCCTATTTTTCTTTATTGTAAAGCACTTTGTGACTTCTGTGAAAAGTGCTATATAGATAAACATTTACTTACTTAAAATGTACAAAAGGCAAAGGGTTGTTCAAAACTGTAAAGTGTACTTTGTTAAAGGGACAGTTCACACACAAAAAAATGCCTTCCTTTTCTGTTTGACATTGTTTCTTCTGATAAACTCAAAATTGAAAGAAAGTTGAAAACCTGTAACCATTAATTACATAGCTTTTTTCAAAATATCTTATTTTCGGTTCAACAGAAGAACGACTGTCAAACAGGTTTGAAACAAGTAAAATGAGAGTAAATTATGACATTTAGGGTGAACTATCCCTTTAAAAGGTCTGCAAAGTGTCATTTTAAAATGTAATGTCAAACTTTGTTAAGAGAAAGTGAAAGTGCTGTTTAAAAAATTGTGAATCATAAACTTTTATAATAATTCTGTGGTTGAAATATTTTTGACAATCTGTAAAGTGTCAACATGTAAAATTGACACAATTTCTAATATATGTAAAGTGGCTGTAAGTAATTTGTAAACTTTTTAAAAGTCTCTAGTCTAAACATTTTTAAGATTGTAAACATTCTTAATTTTGTAAAGTTTAACACAAGTTTAAGCCTGTTCTAAAAGTTCTAACCATATTTTAAAAATATTTGTGAAGTGACTAAACATTCTAAAGGCTTATAAATTATAAATGAACATCTATAAAGTTTAAATGTTTTTGAAATGTCTGTATATCCAAATATTTTCAAACACTTGTAAAGTGTACATACTGTTAAACAAAAGTATGTTAACTTTAGTCAAGTGTTCTTATCTGTCTGTGTCTGTGGCTTACAGGAAGAATTTGATGAATTCAGATCTCTGTCTTACGCACACACGGATGTCTTCCTCCTATGCTTCAGTGTGGTGAACCCAACATCATTCCAGAACATAACCAAGAAGTGGATCCCTGAGATTCGCGAATGCAACCCATCCTCCCCCATCATTTTAGTGGGAACTCAGTCAGACCTTGTGCTGGACGTCAACGTCCTCATAGACTTGGACAGATACAAGGTCAAGCCTGTCTGCAGTTCACGGGCACGCAGCCTCTCAGAGAAGATTAGAGCCGCAGAGTATGTGGAGTGCTCGGCTCTAACTCAGAAAAACCTAAAGGAGGCCTTCGACGCGGCAATATTCGCAGCTATTAAACACAAAGCCAGGAAGGCCAAAAAACGACGACTGTCAGACAGGCGAACCAAAGCTTTTTCCAAATGCAGCTGGAAAAAATTCTTCTGCTTCATCTGAACCCAATGGGTGTACCAAAAAGTGTGGAGTGTTTACATGAACTTTTAATTTATTTTGGACAATGTGTTTACCTATGCCCGATTAGCTTTATTTTATGGGCGGAGTTGTTTGATCTGCGAGAAACGTCCCACGAACTGACATTTGAGAGTTTTTAAGAACATATGAAACGCACAGCTATTAGAAGTGAGATTTAAAGACCCGTAACGAAGAAAGAAAACCATTTGTTGCTCACAAAGAGCGCCCGCCATATGTAAATGGCTGAATTTGCATGAGCTGCCTATTCAAAGCTTGAATGGTGCTCACGTGGAGATGAAGGGGACGAGAGCGGTATCTGTCTTATCTCTTTTGTGTCAGCCCCTACTTAGACAGCCTCTTTCATATGCAACAGCTCAATCTAAAGCCAAAGCGTGAGTTGTCTCCTCCTTGTGACCATATAAACCCAAGATTACGCTTACAATAACTCAGCCTGATCAATTTTAGCTGGGGGTTGATTTGCAAATCGCAAAGATGAGATTATTAGGTTTCTTACATCCGGGGGAAATTCGCCAGGGTTGTTCCTGTTCATATAAGACTGGTTTAGCGTATTCTCTTGTGCAAATGTATTGTGGGAACGCACACACAGATGAAAGTATAGCAGCCCTGCCCATTTTGTGAAGCCGTAGCTTGGTTTTTATTTTTTATCTTTCACTGACGGCTTATATTGCTGTTGGTTATGATTATGCTTCTTGTGGAAGAGATCTTGTTTTTAAAAACGCTGTTTGTTTATAACAGTCACGTTTTAACAGTTGTAACTGTTCTGTTTTGATGCCTCAGGCAAGAAGGATGTACCGCTTGATCATTTTATCTGTCGTTTTGCCTTTTGATCAAATTCAAGCAGCACTTTTAAACAGCTTCTCCTTCATTGTTTCTTTGCATCATCTGACAATACATGTAAAGGGCAAAATACATTTCCAATGCTGTTTCCAACGCTACTAGTTCTCTGTTTTCCTTCTTTATCATTCATTAAGTGTTATATGTGAACGTTGTTTATTTACACAATCTCATAATGTTCTTCTTTAATATTAAATAAATGAACAACATGTTGAAAATTTATAAGGTTTTCGAACACATTTTATTCTATTCATGCTTTCTCCTTCAGCTTAGTCCATTATTTATCAGGGGTCGCCACAGCGGAATGAACCGTCAACTATTCCAGCATATGTTTTACGCAACCCAGCACTGGGAAACACACATAAACATACACTACGGCCAATATAGTTAATCCAATTCCCCTATAGTGCATGTCTTAGGGCTGTGGGGGAAACCGGAGCACCTGGAGGAAACCCAGGGAGAACATGCAAACTCCTTACAGAAATGCCAACTTACCCAGCCGGGACTTGAACCAGCGACCTTCTTGTTGTGAGGTGACAGTGCTAACCACTGAGCCACTGTGCTGCCCATTTTATTCTATAATATTAGCATTTAAAGCGTCATTTATGCCCAGCAAGGCAGCACTTATTTGATAAAAGTACACTAAAGTTATTGAATATTATTATAAATTAAATTAAGTCCATATGGTATAAAATGTCATTTGGTCATTTGATGTCCAAGCTGAATTTTCTTACCTAACTGTTGGGTTTGTCCATATTTCACTCAGTGTTTGTAATACAACAACAAATCGGGTGTATGTTTTTCAAAACAACAAGAAGCAAGATATTTATATTATAACAAGGTGTCCGCAGGGTCTTAAAGTATTAAAAGTTGCTAAATCAATGTCAAAAATTTAAGTCCCTATTAGTGAGGCCAACAGGGGGCGCTCAACCTGCGGTCTGTGTGGGTCCTAACGCCCCAATATAGTGAAGGGGACTCTATACTGCTCAGTGAGCGCCGTCTTTCGGATGAGACGTTAAATCGAGGTCCTGACTCTCTGTGGTCATTAAAAATCTAAGGATGTCCTTAGAAAAAGAGTAGGGGTTTAACCCTGGCATCCTGGCCAAATTTGACCATTGGCCTCTGTTCATCATGGCCTTCTAACCACCCCCATATTATAATTGGCTTCACACATCTCCTCTCCACCAATCAGCTGGTGTGTGGTGTGCGGTCTGGCGCAAGATGGCTGCCGTCGCGTCATCTAGGTGGATGCTGCACACTGGTGGTAGGTAAGGAGAATCACCCCAAATTGTAAAACTTTTGAGTGTCTTGAAAAGTGTTATATAAATGTAGGGAATTATTATTATTATAATTAATAAATATAAAAAAGTCTTAAATGCTATTTTGCAAGGTATTTAATTTTATATCATTTTTGATTATGCAATGTATGGTTGTATGCTAAAGTTTGCCTGAATTAAATCTGCGAATATCAGGATGCGGTGTAGTGTATATCAGGATGCGGTGTATAAAATCAATGAAATCCTACTGGATTTGACATCATGCTGCTTTGTTTACTGCAGTAATCAAGGCAACACCATTATTTCTGCAGTTCTAGGTGCCAACCTGCTGAATTAGCTAGATTTAATAGATTTTTATTCAGTTTATGAATAAGGCTTTAGTTTTGGATTTTTTTTACATTAATATTTAGTAAATATACTGTAAGTTAAAATCTCGTCAGTGTTTCAGTTTGAAACCTAAAGTGTTTTAAAAAAAAAAGGTCAAAAAGGTCTTAAAACGTATTGAATTTTACTCTCTGATTCCTCTATACTCTGTTTTAGCTTATTTCGTTATTATTTTTTCACTCAATTCTTGAAGGGCCGCAGGTCTGCATAGTTTAGCTCCAACTCAAACCTGCTTAATAGTCTTTAGTAGTTTTAAACACCTTGATTAGTTGGATCAGCTGCGTTTGATTAGGGTTGGAGCAAAACTGTGCAGAGCTGCGGCCCTCCAGGAATCCAGTTTAAGACTTGTATGCGCTAAGGCTTTCTATACTGAGCATTGACTCTTGGCTCTATTAACCACTAATTACATTACGTAGAGTTGTATTGAGTCTTACAACATCCACATTATCATTTTATATGTCCGAAAAATATTGTATTAGTAGTTAATATTAGTAGTTAAGCCGTTACTGCAGTCTTAGTGTCACATGAGCTTATGGAAATCATTATAAGCAGATTTTTGTTCTTAAGAAATATTTATTATCATTATTAATGTTGTGGAAACCTAAACAATTTTTTTTAATATTCTGTTTAAAAGATCAGCATTATTTAATATTGATTATTAAAAAAAAAAACTATAAATTGTTTACTGTCATTTTTATTCATTTATTGCTAATTATCTGAACAAAAGCTCTAATTGTGTTATTTTAAACGTTTCCTTCAAAATAATTACACTGTAAAAACTATTTCTGGCTTAAATATGTTTGTTGAATCAAATAAACTTGTCTAGTCATCTCAACTTACATCAATAAAACTGACTAAAATATTAAGTTAAACTTTGAATAACATAAAAAATGCAGTTAAAACCTGATTAACTTTTAAAAGTAAGTTAAAGCCACATAAAAATATTTGTTGTCTTGACCTTTTGTAATTTTTTGTGTGTACAGCAAAGTTTAAATACACTTTGATTTGTAATAAAACAATTTTAATGTCTACAGTAAATATCTATTTATTATGGCTTGCATATATTATGTGCTACCAAATGATGTAAACTGCAAACAAATGTTAGCGATCTGAATACGCTTTCCAAACCGCATGAGGACGTGATGTGAAAGGTCCTGTAAATGTGTTGAGAGGGTGTAAATGAGACACACAGAGACGTGTAAGGTTCTGCAGGAATATGAATACATAGTGAAGTCACACTTGTCTGCTGTGGGCTCACGCTGGGACTGTGAGTGAAGCTCATCTCAGAGCGGGACAGACGTCACTCACAAACCCTTGAAGTGTAAATGCAGGACAAAGGGCTACTAACAGTTGTTTGTAGAGTTCAGACAGCTTAAAATGAAAAACAGTTTGTTATGTTGGCTCTATTAAGTTATAAACAAAAAATAGCTTTCTTTCTTTCTTTCTTTTTTTCTTTCTTTCTTTCTTTCTTTCTTTCTTTTTTTCTTTCTTTCTTT
>CAIGQZ010035027.1:10851810-10892426 GCA_903798205.1 Danio tinwini
AGAGAGAGAGAGAGAGAGAGAGAGAGAGAGAGAGAGAGAGAGAGAGATGGATTTAAGCCAGAGTATGGATTTTTCCCTGTGCTGGGTTGCGGCTGGAAGGGCATCCGCTGCATAGAACATATGCCAAAGTTATTGGTAGTTCATTCCACTTTGGTGACCTCTGATAAATCCGGGACTAGCTGAATGATAATAAGAAAGTTGATAAAATTCCTGTCAATAAATGACAAGGTAAACTAACAATACGGTTCAGTACAGATTACTAGCCTGTGCCTACAGTATACTGAGTTAAAATAACATAATCTTAATGTAGGCATATTTATCTAAGTGTTAAATATAACAATTCAGCACACAATGATTGCTCCAGGTAATTTGTGTTCACACAGATTCTGTGTACGGCATTCAGCAGCTTTTAGTCCAAATGTGCACATTTACTTCACTTGTGAAGACACATCTTTTTTTTTACTTATTTCTGCTATCTGGTCAGTATTTGCTACCATTTTATACTAAGAACTGGACCTTAAAGTAATATATTTTAAACACACACACGCGCGCACACACACACACACACACAAACTTTCAATCCACAGATTAATTACAGATGTGACCCTGAACCACAAAAACTGATGTATCAAATATCATGTGTTGCCTGTATGGGTATATTTTTGGTAAGAGCCAAAAATGCATTGTACAGTTGAAGTAATTATTAGCCCCCTTTGAATTTTTTTCTTTTTTAAATATTTCCCAAATGATGTTTAACAGAGCAAGGAAATTATCACAGTATGTCTGATAATGTTTTTTTTTTCTGGAGAAAGTCTTATTTGTTTTATTTTGGCTAGAATAAAAGCAGTTTTTAATTTTTTATGAACCATTTTAAAAACAAAATTATTAGCCCCTTTAAGCTATTTTTTCCCCAATAGTCTACAGAACAAACCATCATTATACAAAAACTTGCCTAATTAGCCTAACCTGCCTAGTTAACCTAATAAAACTTTAAACTGTATAGAAGTGTCTTGAAAAATATCTAGTAAAATATTATTTACTGTCATCATGGCAAAGATAAAATAAATCAGTTATTAGAAATTAGTTATTAAAACTATTATGTTTAGAAATGTGTTGAAAAAAATCTTTGCTCCATTAAACAGAAATTGAGGAAAAAATAACCAGGGGGCTAATAATTCTGACTTCAACTGTATGTGTCAAAATTATATTTTTTTCTTTTATACCAAAAATCACAAAAATATTAAGTGTAGATCATGTTTCATGAAGATATTTTCTACATATTTAATATATCATTATACCAATGAGCACTGCTAAAACTTTAGACAATTTTAACAGGGAGTTTCTCAGTTTTTAAATTTTTTTTTATATCTTCAGATTCCAGATTTTAAAATTGTTTAAAATCACTAAATATTGTCCCATCCTAACAAACCATACATCAATGGAAAGTCCATTTATTCAGCTTTGATATTAAGTTGTGATCCAGGGTCACAAATATATGAAGAGTTCAGATGCAAAAACCTCAAAGTGTCATCTGAAATTTCCTTCAAAAATGAGCATTTTTATGTGTATTTACATGTATTTGTTCAGTAAATCCCCTTTTATGCCAAAAATTGCTTTTATTCATTGCATTTAAAATAAAATAACTGAAAAAAATGCTCATTGTAGAACATTTTCAGATGGAACTTTTAAATCTTCATATTTAAAAGTAATTTAGGTTCAATTTTAATTAATTTACTTTTAGATTTACAAAGTCATTTCAGTCAATCAAGAAATAAAACCTGGCAAACATAAATGGCTATTAACCAACTGTTGGAACATTCATTGCTCTGATGAGATGTTTTGTGAAGATTAGTGAATTAATTATGCAGGGTGAGAATCAGGTGGTGGTGTCTTTCTCACACTGTCGAGCTGTGGTGCAGCGGCACGAGCCAAATCACTGGATCAACTGCAAGTAAAGACAGGACGACAACAGTCGACAGAAGTGTCCCGTGATTCCCAAACACCCGAGAAGATGCTGGCACCGCTACATGTTTATTAATGGCGCAACAAGACGCATATATTCTCACACACTTGTTAAGACTTGTTCAGCTGACAAGATCATCGGCCGATAAGAACCAGATCACTGTCCCTTAATAATCACAACATTTAAGACACAACCACTGTCCTAATGCAAAACACTTTGTTTCAAATACGTACTCAGTCTGATGTGCTTGTTTTTTTCCCTTATTTTACATAAGATGGTAAGATTTTAAATTATGTCAATAACTGTTAGCTGTTTCAGCAGTCACATGAAAACTTTATATAAATATCTAGCAATTAATAAACCATTAACTAAGCCTTTTAGCTCATAATTGAAACTCATAGTTTCCTGCTTATGAATAGGTATCGAGAAAGCAGTTGGGTTGAGGTGTTGGGTAGGATTGAAAATCATGCAGAAGTACAAATCAACAGCCAAGGTCTTTAATAGCCAGATAATATAAGTCACCAGTAAATCATTACAACTGCTGCTTATGCTGCTTGCAAATTTGTATTGGTTTTCATATTTTAATTGATTAACATAATCATAAATGCACTGATTTGTTTTGCACTTTAGAATGCTTGATTCTGATTGGATAATGGATGGTTTATACTTAAAACCAGCCAATTTTGGGGATAATCTGTTTGATTTAGGGAGTTATGTTAATTTACAATTAACAAATCACTTTTTATTTTTTTGTAAAGTAACAGAATATTTTCCCAGTGATAGGTTGTGGCTGGAAGGGCATCCGCTTCGAAAAACATATGCTGGATAAGTTGGTGGTTCATTCCGCTGTGGCGACCCCAGATTAATAAAGGGACTAAACAAAAAAGAAAATGAATGAATGAATAAATAACAGAAGTTTGTTTGTTTTTTATAAAAGATACAAGAACTGATTGTTCTACTTTGTATGGTGTGCTAATAGTATAGCTAATGCCATATAGGATTCTTTCACAACATCCTGACAGCATGTTTAAAGCAATATTTTGACCAAAAACTTAAAATTCTGTCATCATTTACTCACCCTCTCATCTTTCTTCTCATTCATTTTCTTTTCGGCTTAGTCCCTTTTTAGTCCCTTATTAATCTAGGGTTGTCACAGTGGAATGAACCACCAACTTATCTAGCTTATGTTTTAAACAGCGGATGCCCTTTCAGCTGCAACCCATCAATGGGAAACACCCATACACTCCCATTCACACACATACACTACGGACAATTTAGCTTACCCAATTCACCTATAGCGCATGTCTTTGGACTTGTCGAACCAGCAACCTTCTTGCTGTGAGGCGACAGTGCTACCCACTGCCTCTATCTTTCTTCTATTAAAAAAAAACAAATTGAAGAATGACAAAAACCGGTAGCCATCGACTCCCACGGTATGGATGCCAATGGTTATTTCTTCACAAACATTCTTAAATATATCTACTTTTGTGTCCAACAGAAAAAAGTGAGTAAGTATCTGTGATGATGACCAATAGGACCATAGAATATTTTTCATATGATAGAACAAGAAGAAACACTGTTATTGGAGCTTTAAAGTGGAAATGAAGGAAACTCTGGAGATTTTCTGATGACAGAACTGCCAGTACAAAACACAGCACTACTGTAGACAATGTTGTTTAAGCCCACATGTCAAAATACTATAGTATTTTATAATAAATACTATAGTGTTTTTGAACCATACTTTAATAAATTGTATTACACTCTATTAGGCATTATAGTATTTACAACTCTTTGTTATTAATGCCACAGCATACTGTAAATTAAATACAGTGAACTGATAAACATAATAAATAGTATATATTAGCTTTAGGTAAGCTTGTAAAATAACATACAGTTGTAGAAAACCTTTTGGTAATTTGTTTATATTACTACCACTGTTACTATAGTATTACCACAACAGATTAAATCAAGGACATTATGGTTCAAAAACACTATTAATTACTATAGTATTTTTATGTGGGTGCTCGTGATCTGCCAATCAGTCAACAGTCAGCAGTCTTCTCAATGACATCACAAATGTCATTAAAGACCTTGAGCAATGACAGGAAGGAAGGAAATATAGTCTGACATGTCCATGACACAACAAGGGTCAAAATAAGAAGCTTTAACACTGTAGGATTTTTTTCCACAGTTCCCATGTATGTTTTAGTTCTAGGGACAACATTAGTTCTTACTACAGAGCAGGGTCTAATCAAGCATAATAGTAACTACGGTGAATTAAGAGTATGCTGATTGGATGAATGCATGTCGAAACACAGAATAAAGCTAATAGCTGCATTTACCAGTCTGCGGCGTTGCTCTTTTGTCATCCACAATGAAATGTAGCAGTGCAACTCGCCATATATGTAAGTGCTTGTTTTTGATGTTTCAATTACATAACTTATACATCTGCATTCCATCTCCCTTATCACTAAATAAATTCTTCAACTTCATTTCAGTTTATTCGAATAGTCACAAAAATGTATCAAATAATAATAATTATCCAAAGTTAATACATTCAAAATCAAAAGCAGGAAAAATTAAGGTGTTTGAGACAGTAATCCATGCTTTTGTAACCACTCTGTTAGATTACTGTAACTGTATGTAAGGAAAAGCAGGTCAGCTATTGTCTGTATTGTCAAATGGTGCAAAATGCTGCACGCCTGTTAACTGGTACTCACAAATATAACCACATTTCCCCCGTGTTAGCTTCACTATTTTGGTTGCCAGTTCATGTTAGAATACATTTTAAGATTCTTTTATTTATTTTTAAATCTCTAAATGGTCTTGCCCCACCTTATATCTCTGAGCCGATACACCCATACACTCTCAAAAAAAAAAAGGTACGCGAGCTGTCACTGGCGTGATAACTTTTCAAAAGGTACACATTTGTACTTAAAGGGTCCATATTGGTACCTCAAAAGTATATATTAGTACCTTAAAAAATGCTTTTGTACTTTTTAGGTACTAATATGCACCCTTGAGGTATTAATATTAACCCTTTAGGCACAAATTTGTACCTTTTGAAAAGGTACCAGCCCAATGACAGCTCGCATACCTTTATTTCTGAGAGTGTATAAGCCCACTCGTTCTCTCAGGTCAGCTGACCAGCTTCTCCTGATTGTCACAAAAACAAAGCCTAAGCTTTGAGGGGATTGTGGTAGGTCTGTGGTAGGTCCTAGTGGTAGGTTCTAGACTTTTAAATGATTTGCCGCTGCCCATTAGACAGGCCTCTTCCATGTTCTCATTTAAGGCTGTACTCACACTATGTACAGTTGCCTTGAACAAGGCCAAAGCACGCTTTTCCCCCCTCCCGTCTTCCCCAACGGCCCGCACTCACATTACATTCGGGCCTGGGCGCTCTTACGTCATCGATGACGTGCTGTTCAGTAAGCGCTCTCGCTTAGCACAGTGGAGATTTCTTCACAGTGTAGTTATATCGTTTTAGTCGTTTGATATGCGGTGACACCCAGTCTAATATTTCGCCTAACAGATCAACCACTTTTGACGCTCATAAACAATCATAAAGTCCTTGTGCTGCAGGAATTAGGAAGTTTGCTGAAGCTGCAGCTGTCGTACAGTGAGGGGTTTGCGTCTAACAATCTACAACAGTTTGCGTTCATTGAACAGTATGAATGATTAATTTATCCATATGAAACAGTCCCTTAAAAGTCACGTCTCGCTTTCAGTTTTGGGCTCAGGCACTCTTGCACTCACACTGTAAGCGTACCGAGCCTGAACCCAAGTGAACCGTGCTCTGGCCCACCTCTTCCAACCGGGCCGGGGCCGCCCAAGTGTGCCGTGCCTGAGCCCGATTCAGAGCACTCACACTTCTCAAATGATCCTGGAAATGGGCCTGGGCACGGTTCGGATAGCATAGTGTGAGTAAGCCCTAAATCAGCTCTTAAATCTCTTTTTTTTTTATTGACATTTGACACCTAGTCTTAATAACTGATTGTTTTTTATGTGCCTTTTAGGTAGTTTAGCTTTATTTTATCTTGCATTTTATATATGATTATGTTTATTTTGTTGTATATTTTCTGTACAGCACAGTATTAATCAAATGTATGTGATATTCACAAAGACCTTACAAGGTTTTCACCATTCACACCTCTTTTTTATTTCATTTTAAAAGGAAAGTTATCCAAAAATGATCACCATTTACTTAAACTCAAGTTGTTCTAAACTTAAACTTATATGCATTTCTGTCTTCTGTTGAGCAAAATATAATATATATATATATATATATATATATATATATATATATTTTTTTTTTTTATTTTATTTTATTTTATTTTTATTTTTTTTGAAGAAGAAGAAGTTTCAGCATTCTTCAGTATAACTTCCTTTGTGTTGAACAGAATAAGGAAACAAGCGGACAATGAGTAAGTGATTTGTAATTTTGGGTGAACTATCCCTTTAATTCCAGGTGTAAACACGACTCGAAAACACTGATAAAATAGTTCAGTCCAATAGATTTACAAAGTACCAGATTTCTTACACCTGATGAATCTGATGTCAGCGTAAGTTCTTGACGCTGAGCTATAAGAAAAACGGAAGCATCTCATACCATAGCCACATAATTCTTTGTTGGAATGATCTAGAAGACTTCTGACATCTGTGTTATCATCCGTCAGCCCTAATCATAGTATAACTCTAAGAATGCAATGCATGCAACTCTGGCATGTGGGTCAGCTGTGTTTTCCAATGACATCTAACAAACGTTAAACGTGACTCCTCTCACTTACTCAGTCTGAAGGAATTTAGTTTTTTTTAAATGCACATGTTAAAATGGACTTCATTGATAAAACGACGAAGAAAAAAATCTGATGTACATTATTTGAAAGCACCAAATAAACAAGTCCTGTATTTACACTTGATTTCATGGTAGATTAATTTCTTCTGAAATTCTAGTACACTGTTAAAGATTTTTGTAAATGACACAGTATTTAACTGTAATATGAACTGTATTTTACAGTTATGCACACTGTAAAAAGTTATATGATCAATTCGTCCTGACAGCATATGTTTTAAGTCATTGTAACTTATTAAACTAAGTTAATCATGTCCTAAGCTTAATTTTATAAATTACGCAAGCTGTTTTAAGTCAGTTTAACATAATATAAGTTCAATGGACTCATAAGGTTAATTTTATTTAGCTTACAAATCAAGGCAACCAGGATTTTTTTTACAGTGCAGCATTTTACTGTATTTTAAAGTTGCATTGTGAAAATTACCGTATATTTTACAGTAAAGATATACATGTAATTCTAGAAATACATACACAGTAAGACGAATGGTGCTGTAAATGTAAATATTTTAGCTGTAATTGGTTTACAGTAAGTTACTGGTAAAATGCTGCCAGCAAGTTACTGTAGATTCTACAGGAAATTATTAACAGTGTAGATATCTTTTTAAATTGTAAATTTTTTTAAACACTACCCTGATTCATTCATTAATTTTACTTCGGCTTAGTCCCTTATTTATCAGGGGTCACCATAGTGGAATGAACCGCCAAACATGTAAAAATTATTCAAACCATGGAAACATTCACAATTGTGGCTTTTAATGTAAATGTACCAAAGGTCAATGACAGATGATTTCAAATGAAGTCTATACACACGTTTTGTTAACAAAGCAAAGGCTGGCCTGACCGGCTTTACAAGCTCTCTCTCACCTCTCATCTTAAGCCACAGAGTCAAAAAAAAAAAAGCTGGTTTAACTGGATGAACATCTACTCGATCAGCCCTGCCTTTTTAGATCTGCTAACTGCTGGTGAGGTAATGTGAGCTCAGCACTGTTAACACAACAACATCCGCTTCCACACACTTACACAATGATATCTACAGATCATTAAGAGTTTGCATGAAACCAAGCACTGCAGATTAAGCTAAATTTAATCCTCGAGGAAACAAGAGTATACACGCTGTAATTATTATGATTCTGTTGAGTTTTGAATCTATAACAGCAGCCGTATGTTTCTCTGTATTTCCGGTTACAAGTTAAAAGGATAGTTCACCTAAGACAGACTATTTACCTACCATCAAGTGGTTCTAAATCTTTATGAGTTTTTTTACTCTGTTGAACAAAATAGCAGATAGTGTGAAGAAAACTGAAAATCTGTAACCATATAGGGAGAACAAATACTATGGAAGCCAATACAGGTTTTCAGCATTTTTCAAAATATCATATTTTGGGTTAAACAAAAGAAAAAGGTTTTTGACAAGCAAAGGGTGGAAAATGATGACAGAATTTTCCATTTTGGGTGAACTATTCCTTTAAATAGAAAACCAGTTCTGTCCCTTTAAGCATTTGAGTAAGACGTCATTTTTTTCTATTTGTTTTTCATACAATAACCAAAGCACATGCTACGCTTTCAGACATGTTTAGATAATAATATCAATGTTGATTACATTATAAATATCAATGTTTTAACTTCACAAGAGTAACAATATTTCGTGAAATAACCCTGATTTGCAGCTGTCAAATAAAAAAATATTTAAAAATATTAACCGCAAATATTAACCAAAATTTTTCTAAAAAATAAAACTAATTCAATAAATGGAAACCTTTAAATGAAAATATTTTATATGAAAATTGGAAGAAATGTTATCAGACCTACAGAAATAAAACAAACATCAACGTTTTACTCAAACATACCATATATATCCAAAGAAAGTGATCGATTTTATTTTTAAGTCAAATTCACACACACATACATTACGGCCAATTTAGTTTTATTCAATTCATCTATAGCGCATGTCTTTGGACTGTGGGGGAAACCGGAGCACTCAAAGGGAACCCACACGAACATGGGGAGAACATGCAAACTCAACACAGAAATGCCAACTGGTCTGTCCAGCCGGGACTCGAACCAGCGACTTTCTTGCTGTGAGGCAAGTGCTAACCACTGAGCCAACATGTCGCCTTTGCCCTCAAATCTGACCTCAATAATGCATTCCCAACTAATTATTTACAGTAACACCTGGGTGTGGATTTTAAATAAAACAATGTTAATACAACCTCATTTTAGAAGGATGAGTTATCAGAGTCATCTTCCTGTACTATCATCATGTCTGATCTAATAAAAAAAGTTTTTCACTCAAACAAAGACATTAGCTACTTGCTACTACTTCTATAATATAAGCTGAAACAACACAATTTTTGAGGTTTTATTTTGGACAATTTAATTGTTTTATGTTCAGTCTGTGTAATTCTTATCAGAGCTCTGCAAAGGCCTTAAATCTAAGGGCGTACTCACACTATGCTATCCGAACCGTGCCCAGGCCCGTTTCCCTGATCGTTTGAGAAGTGTGAGTGCTCTGAATTGGGCTCAGGCGCGGTGCGCTTGCAATTTCAGTGCAAGCGTGCCTGAGCCCGAAACGGAAAGCGAGACGTGACTTTTAAGGGACTGTTTCATATGTATTAATTAATCATTCGTACTGTTCAATGAACGTCGTAGTTCATTAAAGACGCAAACCCCTCACTGCAAGACAGCTGCGCCTTCATCAAACTTCCTAATTCCTGCAGCACGAGGACTTTATGATTGTTTATGAGCATCAAAAGTGGCTGATCTGTTCGGCGAAATATTTGACTGTGTGTCACCGCATATCAAACGACTAAAACAATAGAACTAAAGAAATCTCCACTGTGCTGAGCAAGAGCGCTTACTGAATAGCGCATCATCGATGACGTAAGCGTGCCCAGGCCCGAATGTAATGTGAGTGCGGGCCGTCAGGGGAGACGGGAGGGGGGACAAGCGTGCTTTGGCCTTGTTTAAGGAAACGGTACATAGTGTGAGTACGCTCTAAGCCCTAGCCCGAGACACACAGGCTGTAGCCCTGCCCTTGTCCAAGAGTTTATCAAATTTTGGACCCGAGTACGACCTGAAGCCTGTCTTTTTTTTCCACCAAGATTTGTATTTAATAAAAAAAATGATGTTTTTTCGTTTCATTTTTTTAAAAAAATCAGAATAATTTAGAGAAATGTTTGGAGTTTTTTGTTTAGTTTTTTTAATGTAAGTTTTTTTTTTTTTTTTAGAAGTGACATCGATATATCCAAGTGGTATATGGGCCACAGTGAGTCCACAACTTACAAGTTGTGCATTGTGCGTAACCAGTTGGCTCATCACAAGTAAAAACAGTTTTCGAAGCTGTAAAATGCACATTACTGAAGTTGCACCTCATTCACAATAGAGTGCGCAGTCTAGTTCAAACCAAGACTTTCTCATGAATTAATGATAAAAACTACAACGACACGTTGTACCGGCTGTACAGACATCCAGTCTCCACACTTGAATTTACACAATGATCTCATTGCCGAGACTGATTCAACATTTTTTTTTTAAACCGGAAGAACGAATTCGCACAAAATAATATCACTTTTTAGTGAAATATATACGTCCTAATTGTGTTCTTAGCAAAGTGAGACATATATATGACTCTCAACATCTAAAAAAAATGTGTTTTGGTGTTTCGTGACCTTTTAAAGTTGTCACTATTTGAAAAGTTAACCAGAAGTTTGCTTTACCTCTAGCGTTTTTCACAGTTTTAAGTTCGCCATTAATTTTTCTCTTTTGTTCTCCATTGCAGGCCCAGCATTGTATACAGTGTTCCATTCTCGAGCACTTGTCAATAGCACACTTGAGAAAATAATTCAAGAGGATATATGGTGGATACTTCTGGGTGAAAGTTCACAGATGAAAAATTCATGTAATCTTGAGGAAATCAAACACCTGAGACAGCTCAAAGCTGAAAAAGACATTATGTGCACTCTGCAAGTGCAATTGCACATATTGTGGTGCCGTTTCAGAGATTTCACTGCATGTTGTGATCTGCCTAACTAATATTGTTCCTCTTTTGTTAGTCTGATCACTTCTATTGTTCTTCTCATTTGTATGTTGCTTTAAATTTAGCATCTGTTAAAAATGATGTAGATTTTTCAGAAGGTTACTATCAACATACTTGTAAACCTTTAACAAATAATCTGGTAAACTGGCAGAGGACGCCGTCTGATTCTCGTGGGCCAGCTCAGGTGACAAACGATGCATAGCTGCACCTGTCGTACGTTTCTGCTCACGTTTATCAACAAAAGCTGAAAAGTTTATAGCCAAGATTCAAGCAAAAACTGAGGGCTGAAGGGGTGGGATTTCTGGTTGAAGTTCCAGTAACAGTTTTGTTATTCAAAGACGCATGGGGGACGGAAAGCATTGGAAAAGCACAGCAATAAAGCTTCCTGGGTAAAAATACAGAGACTACTTTATTATAATAGCTTCATAATACTCTTTCCAAATGTTTTGACATCTTGATTTCATTCTGAAAAAAATGAAAGAATTAGTTGAGTTCAAACCAAAATAAAAATACTGTTACTAATTACTAACCCTCGCCATCCTCCCAAAAACCACGAGATTGGTCATCTTCAGAACACAAAGACATTTTTATCAGCTAAAAAAAAAACATTATGCAGACTCATTCTAGTTTAAAGAAGAAACACCAGGGTTTCTGCCGGTCTCACCAAGTTAAATTTAAGACTTTATTTTTTAAGAAACATTACATTTTTAAGGAACTTTTCAAATGACCCAGATGGAAAAGATTTTTATGTATTATTTTGTTTGTATATTTTTAAAATAATATAATACATTTAATAATACAATAAAATTTTAATAATAATTAACAATTCATAATAATAAATAATAATAACTAAATTTAATATAAATATTTTAGATGTTTTTAGCAAAGAGATTTAAGACCCCACAACACCCTGAACACTAACCCTTAGAAGACGAACAGATTTCATTTTAGTCAGATATAAATGTTGATCACTGAAGATTAACAGCAGCTCAACCTGTTTGATGTATAAGAACTGGTTCCTTCAAAAGCTCAAAGACGCTATGTGATATGTGACATGAATAAAACCTATTGGATCTCACAATTTTTCTTGTTGCGTTTGTTGCTAACGAGTGTATGTCTGATGTTTCATGTAGTATACATTCACTCAATCAGGAAACCCTGCTGGATTTGACCCTGCTTTGAAATTCACTGTAAAAAATGCTGGGTTTCACACAATTCCTTCCTGTTGTCCCATCACAAATCTCTTAAGTTAACTGTTTTTACAAATTTAAGTGGATTGAACATAAAACATTTAGGTTGTCCAAAAAAACTGTTGATTCAGCTCATTTTAAATAAGTAACTTAAACAAGCAGCAAAAATCTCTTTTTTTGAGTGTTGGCTAATTTAGTTGGCCCTAATGCCATGCTAAAATTAAAATTATTCCACTTCCATGTAAATGCACCTAAAAGTGGGTACTTCAGCCAACAGTTCTAGGAACTGTGAAAAAGTTCCTCTGGTGTAAAAAGCACAGTTTGGTATTAACAGAATCATGGAGAACTTTTAAAATTCATAAAACTATTCAAGAAAAAGATTCTTTAGGTTAATAACTTTTTCGTCACACTAAGAAATAAACTGTTCTTTCAAGAACGTTAACATGAAAGGTTCTTTAGGGAACCAAAAATGAAAACCCTTTCATTTCAAAAATCAATCAATGAAGCAGGCACAGTGCCATTTTCCGCATTGTGTTGCTCAGCATTATTTGAATTCACAACAGAAAAAAAGCGCACACACACAGTTTAAGGAGGGTTTATGTTGCTTCCCGGAAACATAAGTACATCCAACCTATGAGTTAGCTACTGCATACAAAAAATGATGGCCAATGACAAGATGATTACAGCTGGAGAAGGGAGTTGCTCCAGCGGTCCATATTCTATCACCAGGGTGTTTTTGTGTTGCCTCATGGCCTGTGAATGTTACACCTTAGCACATAGTAAAAGTCCACAGGGAAGCGCAGGGAAACTCCCATCACAGCAGGGCTCCTGCACCCTACCCACACAACTGCTTTCCCTCCGGAAAAAAAAAAACAGCCCTTCCTTCAGGCAATCAGAAATCCCAGTTAAAATCAGCTCATGAGGGGTCTATGTTTAAATGTTTGAGCTACATGATAAACATCCTTTGCTTGTAAAAGCCTAAAACACGCTCCTTAAGACTTCCTCCCACTTGAGCTCAAAATGCCATGTTTTATGCCTGCGCACACGTGCCGCTTGTATTTATGTATATACAGAGATATAAACCTCGGTTAACGTCATTTAACCAAGTCAGGAGGACACAGTACATAAACACATCAATTTGAGCAGCTGCACACCCTGATATCTTACTGTTTTAGGGAGTTTAATTCGTTGGAAGAAAAAAAAGAGCTGCTGGTGGATTGTTTGTTTATGATGTGCTCGGTCGGGTTGCTGAAGGGTGTATGATGGTGAACCCCCTGCCCCCCCAACTGACACCCCCAGCTGAGCTCCTGGGAGGTTCACACCTCCGGGAGGGATGATTATCCTGTCATGAGCATCTTCACAGCACCCTAACAGGATCATTTCAAACCCTTGAGTTGTTTTCACAGCCTCTGTGGGAAAAGTCATTCCAAATGGTCAGAGGGGATGAAGCAGTGCAACATGGGAAAGGGTATTTGAATAACAACAAGGTCTCTGAACTCTGACCTTTAGTATCCATTTGGGCCCAAACATGAGTACAATATGAGTTAAGCCCAAACAACTCTGATTGTAGCAACGATGTGGATTATGTATTACATACATCCATTAAAAATATACATTACTATTTTGAAGATTAATTTTCCATTTAAAAATAAGAGGATACAGACACTTACGAAAGGAAATAATGGGATTTTTTAATGATTTTAAAGCATATATTAAAAATATGCACAAGCGTATGCTTTTATAACGTCATTTACCTCAATTCTTCTCTTAAAGCTTGTTTATTGTGTGTATTAATGTCACAAAACTTTTATTGCTATTTTCACAGTTTTCCCCACTTTCCTTTTATGCTGATGTGGGAACAAAGCTGTAAACTTAATTTAAAAGTTTAGGGTCAGAACTCGGGCCAGTAAATACAAGACCCTACAAATCTTAAACTTTTGAACTGCAGAGAAAATAAATACATAATAATAATAATAATAAGTCCCAATTGCTGCCATTACATATAGCTTAGTGTTATACACTTATTTTATTTTTTGCAAGAGTGAAATAAAAACATAATGAGTAATTTTCACTTTGAATCATTAAACGCTAGTTAAATCAAAATATAAACACTATTTAAAAAATAATAACTTAGTTAACTCCAAATATTAAATGCAATTTTGTGCTAAAATTGTGTTAAAGCAAACATTGTTCACATTTGTGGCTATTTAAATTGCTTGTTTTTCTGATCAATATAATGCCAGATATTTAGCAATTTCATCCACACCTGTACTGAACCTAGAAAATGAATTCAATCTCTAGTAAAAGGGACATTTTTATTCGTACTGTCAGTTGGTTTTGAAATTAAAGGAAATATTTCACCGCATGTGAACACAAAGCAGAACAAACACAAATAAACAAGGGTGGTTTCTCTTTCCTTTCCACAAACTTGAATGACAACTCTTGCCCTCAACTGTGGCTTGAAGCGACTTCCCCTAAGGACCAAGCAGACTATTTTAATAATACAGAGGTGGCATGGAAAACATTTCTTAAGAATATGTAAATGTTAGTTCACCAAGTGTAAGGGTAAACAAAACAAATACTTTTCTGTTCGAGGAGACATTAGGATCTATAGTGTGACGGATGTACATGACAGCTGGGTCACAGAAATACTATATGAAACTGATATTGTCAGAAAGCTTCACTTCTCTTCTGTTGTCTGACCTCTTTAGTCCAAACAGACTATTTATAACAATTAGACGTACTTCAGTTAAACAGTGATTCAATCAACTTCCAAATTCATTAGAAACTTCAACTAAGTCTCCCAGAATCTCAGTAGCGTGGGGTGTTCTGTCATAGGAAATCATGTAACGGTTAGAAGAGCCTCAGTCATAAATGAACCACTTTAGAAAACAAGACATCCTGACAAAAGCTGGAACACAATTAAACGCTGACCCACCGAAAGGCAAATGAGGTGGATTAGCATAATCCCTCAAGTGACCCACAACAATTCAGGCCAAATAAGATCTGCTTTCAGAGCACAAGAAAACGCTGATTCTCTATAAACAGTTTAAATAAAGTCTGTTTATTTTATTTATCAGACATATCAGTTCCATGAAAATGGTTAATGAATTACGGTTTCTAATTTTGAAAAAAAAAAAAAAAAAAAAAAAAAGATAACTTGAAAACCACTAATTTATATAAAAAAATTACTTTTACTATAATGTAAAATTAACTTATTACCATATATGAAATATTTTTATCATTCTTATTGCTATTTAAACTGATTTTGTAGTTTGTTTAAAAATTTGGCACATATGCCCCCTAGTGGTCATTTAATGTAAGGAGAAATTAACTTATAACATAATTGATGATTAAACGTATAGGATACTAAACAGAAAAATAATAATATTCATAAAGTATACTTTAATCTTATTTCTTTAAGGTTGTAAATTAACCTTACTGGAGTTACATACTAAAAAAAAAACTACTTCAGTTTTCTACTAAAACTTTTAGTTTAGTAAAATAGTACCATTACAAAAAAAATATATACCATACAAATTATATCATTTTATTAATATTAAACTGATTTTGTATGTTGCTTAAAAATTGGCACATATGTCCCCCTAGTGGTCATTTAATGTGAGAAGGAAATAACATAACTTATTATTAAACATATACGATACAAAACAAAAAAATACTCATTTCTATAAAGTATACTGTAATCTTATTTCTGTGAGATAATAAATGATCATTACAGGACTACAAACTATAAGAAAATACTATTTCCGTTTTCTACTAAAACTTAAGGTTTCTTTTAATTACTATTCATTACTGTTTTTAAAACTTACAATTAATTTAGTTCTACACTAAATGATTCAGTGCATATATCTAAAAATTGATTGGAGTGTAATTTTTAAAGAGAATAAAAGCACTTAGGGTGTGTTCACACTTATTGTAGAGCTCTGTTCTTTTGGTGCAGAGCAGAAAGTAAATTACACATGTGGTCCTGCCTCAGTGTTCGCATTCTTATTATTCAGCCAGAATATGAACACGATTCACCATTCAGTCCTATTAACACTCACATCTTGTGTTTTCGGAAGCAGACCAAGATTTATCTGGTTGATCCACTTGCTGGGCTGCCAATACAGGACATTTGCAATTTTCTCATCGCAGGATCTACAATATTGCATCTGTATTATGATTTATATTATATTGCAGAGTTGTTTAACCATAAGAAATTGATAGTTTATCATTTCCATGTGTTTAAGGCTTTTAAAAAGGGTTTTAAAGCATGTTTAAAGCATTTAAATCACAATTATGTCTGTAGCCTTTACAAAGATTACTTGTAATTATTTATACAATACAGTGTTATTTTATCTGATTATTTTATTTCTGTACTGTTAGACTCACCAGTACACCATAAACTATTGTGTTTTTTCCATTTGTTTTTTTCTGTTGTACTTATTTTGTGCATTTCATCCAAATGTGCTCTCCTAAAACAAATCACCCCAATCAGTCTAAAATAATGGATTATTTCTAAATAGATCTATTTAAGTCATCATGGGAAACTATTCATATTAAAATGTATATAGAAATTATTCTATTGTCAGCATTCACACTTATTCAAATAAACCGCACTAACAACTTAATCAAACATAAATCAACCAAGTGTGAACACATCGTAAAAAAAAAACTAAATGGCTAATCATTAAATAATGTTTTAAATGAGGCAAGAATACTGTACTGTACAAATGTTTGAGGATGCAAAATGTATCTAACAAACCTCTGCATGTAACAAAATGCATTGTGTATTAGTGACGATCCAAAAAAAAAAAAAAAAGCTACCAACAATGTGCTTATGATTCGTTCTGGAGTTTTCCAATCTTCATTCATCTTCAAGAAAAGCCTCTGCTGAGCGAAAGACATGGAGTCAAAAAGCATATATAGACAAAGAACTATGTCAGTCATGAAAAACATGCAGAATATCTAGCAAAACATGAAACATTACCTCTGCGTCATCTGCTCTGTGCTAGAATCTCTTGACAGCTCTTGTACACTTGAATCAAACAATTGAGCCGAGGCTTTGAACTCTGGAGGAAGAACCAAAGGTTTTCATTTACATACTGAGATGCCACAAATTCCTATAATCTTGCGTTTGCGATTGTATAACAACAGCTGTTTCGAACCTGGAAAAGAGGAACAACACTGGTCACAGTCTCAGGATCTGCTGGGTCCTTGATGAGAATGCACAGATAGTATATGATGTTGTGCTGAGGAGCAAACACACAAACACTGATTATTTTTACATCTCAAACATCTATCATGCGTGAAGGTCACTGTGCGTTTACCATATAAACAGCCTCGTTGATGACGATGTCTTTCAGCTTGCTCATCTCGATGAAAGTCGTGCTTTCTCTTCCAGAGGCATAAGATGAGGACAGCTGGACACCCAGAGAGCCGATTATGAGAAGGGTCTCGTGGTCCACCTTCACAAAGTGAATATGAATCACCATCCCAACCAGCGTGAGGATGATGGCACTAGACAGAACCGCCGTGTTCTGCACATTAAACAGAAGGAGAATTATATTGGGTCAGCAAGTGCAGTTAGGTTAGATTTCTATTGAACATTCGCTTGGCATTCACAAAAATAAATTAATATATTCTACTATATTATCAAACCTTCAAGCACAACCATCTTGGAAAATCCTAAATAAGTTCTCCTTGCTCAGCACTAAGTGGAATTGAGATATACGTTAGGGCTGCACGATATTGGGGAAAAAAAAAAAAAAAAAAAAAAAAAAAAAAGACATTGCAATATTTTATTTTTACGTGATACATATTGCGATTCTGTATTTAATTTCACCAGATAAAATTAATAGCTCTATTTGGAAAGAATTTACATAATTTTACGTTGATTATGATGATTTTGTAGAGTGCATCTACATCAAATATAATAAACCAATCAAAAGTAGATTAAAAACAGCAGAGCAAAGAGATATAAATTAAAATAATAACGGTTTGATTTTTCTGGGAGTCTAGAATTATTTAGGTACTCAATATGAGTAATCAAATGTAAAAATAACTGTAATTTTGATTGTGTGTATATACACCAAAGTACAATCAATCTTTCTTAAAATTTAAAACAATTTATTTTGCATGAATGCTTTACATGCTTACACAATCACAGGCCTTAAAAACCCAAACATAATTAATTGTGGTTCCTGGTCGACTTTAATTCCGCCTCAACATTGCAGATCTTGTGATGTGACTATTGCACATTGCGACATCAATGTTAAAATGATATATTGTGCAGCCCAAATAAAATAAAATAATAATAATAATAATATACACATACATACACACACACACACACACACACACACACACACACACACAAACATATTATCAGTTATATGAATAATGCTCTGAGTGTTTTATAGTGGTTTTGAGACTGTAAGCTCAAATGGCTACTGAGTTTTTTGGATTTATAGGAATAAGATTTTATTGAATCAACATATTCTATATTTTAGTTTTATCTTCTTTAAAATTGCATATTGTGATGGGCAAAGAAAGCCTTTTTATGCATTCTTAAGATGGTTTGCCTCATGTGATAAAAATAAAACCATTGAATACAGTTGAAAACCACATGATCAGCCTTCCTGTAAATACATTTTTTCTTCAAATAACTGCCAACAGATATTTAACAGAGCAAGGAAAATATTCACAGTGGTTTGATTTGTAGCCAATATTTAATATTTCTTAAGAAAATAATGTACATATTTAAAATGTATGTTCATATATTGAGCGAACAGAAGTATTTTACTTTGTCATTTATAGCACATTTATTACAACTTAAAACTTAAATAACAAAGTCAAGCCTTTAAAATGCATTTTTAGATTAATATTTCTAGTATCTTGCAAAATAACATCTAAACTATTATGTACTTTCATCACGGCAAAAACTAAATCATTAAGTTATCATTAAATTATGTGTTAAGTATTGTTATGTATTTTGTATTATGTCTGTGTAAATTATGTGTTATATGTAATAAAATCTTCTCTACGTTAAGGAAAACTTGGGAAATAACTTAGTAAAAAAAAGCTCAATTTCACAGTAGGGCTAATAATTCTGACTTCAACTGTATAGTAGACGTTTTCGCGCAATGTCAACCCAATGTCCAATAAAACCGTAAAGAAAAGACGTCAAGGCCTTCATATTCCGCAAGATAAAATATTCTTACCTGGGTGAAGAAAAATACAGCATAAGCAAATAACCATACACAGCAGGTGTACACCATCACCTTGCGCAAGGACAGTTTGGGTGAGGTAACAGTAAACTCTCTGCAGAAAGAAGAGTGCGTTTGGCAGTCTAAAGAAATCCAGTTGCCATTTATGTCTGTGAAATCTTCATCGGCCATCTTGATCACTGCTGGTTATTTCGCGGTCAGAAAAATACATTCATAAAGATTTCAGATTAAATAGTTTAGCTTTGATTGTTATTTTTCCATCAACAGTGAAATCATCTTCTTCCTAGGATGATGTGAGGTTGGCATAATAACAGACAGGTGCGTTTCTGCCACCTACTGGACTGGGGTTGAAAACTCCCACCCGGGACCACAAAACCAGTTGCACAAAAGTACACTATCAAAATTATTATTTTTTTGTTTATGCCAAAAAATAATTGGAATATTAAGTTATATATTGAGCTATGTTTCATAAAGATATTTTGAAAATGTCTTACTGTAAATAATTCAATTTTTGATTAGTAATATGCATTGCTAAACACTTCTTCAAAAAACAAAAAATCTCCGATTGTAGGTGTTTCAATTGATTAATCTCTGTCTAATATTGTCATATCATAATAAACCATACATCAAGCTTGTTTGTTCAAATTTAATGTGATGTATAAATCTATAAATTGTATAAAATGACACTTATGACTGGTTTTGTGGACCAGAGTCACATATTAGTTGTAATGTTTTTTTTTTTTTTTAGATTTTTAACTGGTGCAAAAATATAGTTAAGCACTATAAAACATATAAAACAAGAATAAAAAAGCCTAAAATATAGTACAACACAAATAAACGTCATCTGCCATGTAAAATAAACTAACTGTTTTGGAGTATGCAGTAAGAATATATTAACTTGAATAACTTAAATAAAAAATGTGTAGTATTTCATACTTTAGTGTCTTTGTCATCAGCCAAGTCACAAGTGAAGATAAAAATCTACCTTATAAAATGTAGCCTTCATTAAAAATATTTATTCTGCATTACATGTGACCACTTCTTACTGTGCCCCCGCATACGTTCCCATAAATTGTACTCTACCACCATTTTGTTTTTGAAATATTTTTCAGGTGACCTCCCCCGATTCCATTATCGATCCTTTTGGAACTGTATGAGACCGGACTGCATTTCCCATCAGCCCTGCGGTCGATAACCTTCGACTGCCGCTCCAGTGAAAACAAGCCGATCAGCTGATCTGACCTGGCAACAACATTCACCCGAATCTACCGGGGAGGGGAATCATTTTACAAGCTGGTGGGCAAAAACAGTTATCTTCACATCAACCGGCTAATTATTTTTGTGTTAATGACAGAGTCGTTGTCGTGTGCGATGTTTGAGGGAATTCAGCAGCTCGTTTATTGAAAACTGCGGTGTGATTCTGGCTCGAAATCAGCTTGTTTTGTTCGGTCAAAGCTGTAACTGATCAGTGTGTGTTGTTGGGTGAACATACTTTAAGGACAGCCTGTACGATACTAAACCATTATTAATTCCGATACAGAAGTCATATTTTCTAACCCTATTAGTATTTACAGTCTTTGAAACTGGAGATTTTCCAGTCACGTATGCTAATCTTAGCTAGCTTGAGTAACAAAAGCCCAAGGCGATAACAACACTCGAATGTAGCCTTTTCTCAGTGTTTACGTCTGCCAATACAAACATTTCGATGCTTATGGCTTGTAGATTGTCAGTTTAGATTGCTTGAACACTTTTAAATCAGCCAGAAAGCTCGACAAGTCTGTCTTAGTGCCAGTGCTATACGGATGTCAACTGATCTATTTATAGTTCATATTGAATATTTGATTTTAAGCCAGTGTCATAATTTGACATCACATTTTAAATTCCAATGAAATTCACGGCAAACGAGTGAGATATTTTGTTTAGGACATTAAGTGCATTATCGATGAGGTATTATATAGCGTGTCAGTAGTTGATTGTACATTTAGGTTGCTCTCTGCTGTAGTTGGTTAACTTTCAGAGAAATTTCCGTTTAAATTCGTTCGCTTCCGTTCGGGTCGCTACCTTGTTATTATATTTGGACATATGATGAGCGGCCAGGGCTCGTCGGTGGAGAAGGGGCTGAATGGCGCCCTGGTTTGTCAGGAGAGCTACGCCTGCGGTGGCTCGGACGAGGCCGCCTTCGAGTGCGACGAATGCGGCAGCTTGCAGTGCATCCGCTGCGAGCTGGAGCTCCACTGTCAGGATCGTATGAGGAACCACGACAGGATCCGAATCGCACCTGGCCACGTACCTTATTGCGATTCGTGCAAAGGTGACGGAGGGGTGCCGAACGGGGGTCGGTTAAGAGCAGTAGTCCGATGTCAGGGGTGCAAAATCAACCTGTGCTTGGACTGTCAAAAACGGACTCACAGCGGGGTCAGTAAAAGAAAGCACCCTCTCACTGCGTACCCTCCTCCCTGTAAACCGCCGGAGAACAACTGCAGCACCGGAGACGAGCAGCTGGATGAGCTCAAAGCCAAACTAGAGAGAGTCACCAGCTTTCTTCTAGTGGACGAAAAGGAAGACATGCAGGTACTTCAACTTTTCAAGGAAGTTTTCATTTTATACAAAAGTCAGTACTGCTGCTCAGATTTGATTAGCTAATTGGTTAATGAGCAAAGACAAGAAACTTTTTGATTGGAGTCTTTTTTGTATAACATGGGCTGCATCCAAAATTACAAACTTCTCTTCAAAATGAGGACTAAAACAGCTTGTGACAAAGAAGTTCAGATTCACTTATAAACCTAGTCCCAGCATCTTTGTAATCATATTATAAATCTAGATTTGGTGAAATAATGGCACTTTTAATTTTGGATCAATGAGCTCACTTACCTTAGTAGGTCTTTGGCAGAACTGTACATAGTGGATGCAAATATAGCACTAAACACCCTTCTCAAATGTAAAAAGCACCCTTAAAACCTGTGGCCTTTCATCCACACATTTGTGAGGTAGTGCCATTTTGACTGTTGGGTAGAATGTGTGTGGAGACTGCAAAGGGGCACATATGAGCACCTGGATGACTTAAAGCAGGGATAGGCAAACTCAGTCCTGGAGGGCCGGTGTCCTGCACAGTTTAGCTCCAACTCTGATCAAACACACCTGCTTATAGATAATTAGTGATCTTGGAGGCACTGATTAGCATGTGTTTGATTAGAGTTGGAGCTAAACTATGCAGGACACCAGCCCTCCAGGACCGAGTTTGCCCACCCCTGACTTAAAGGGACTAAAAATATTTTCACTCACTATTTACTCACCCTAAAAGTTGTTCAGATGTTTTATGAGTTATAAGATCATTTGAGAAATGTAAAAACAACTTTCTTCAAAATATCTAAAATAACAGAAGAAATTCATAAAGGTTTGAAACATCCCTCAAAAAACCCTCAAGAAACTCGTAACCATTGACTTCTAAAGTAAAAACAAATACTATGTCAATGTCAATGGTTAAAATAATTTTTTAACATAACTTTTTTTGTATTCAACAGTAAAAAAAGAAACTCAAACAGGTTTGTGACACGAAGGGACAACATATGATGGCTGAGTTTTCAGTTTTGGGTGAACTATCCTATTAAATTCTTAATACTTTCTATATGGGAAATGGAGAGTGAATATACAATGCTATGCATGATGAGGCAACCAACAGTTTCTCCAGTACATTCATAAATGGTCAAGGAAAATTGCTTATTATTAACAAAAAGATTTACATTTTTGTGTGTATACAATTTAAACTGCACAAGTAAAATAGGGACAGTTCACCCATTAAAGGAATGGTTAACACAAAAATTAAAATGCACTCACTCTCAAGTTTACAAACCTTTATAAGTTTTTTCTGTTGAACACAAAATAAGATATTTTATAGAAAGCTGAAAACTGGTAACCATGATTGACTTCCATAGTAGGATATACAAATACTGTACTATAAAGTCAGTGCTTACAGGTTTCCAGCTTTCTTCAAATATCTTTTTCTGTCCAACAGAAGAAAGAAACTCAAAGGTGTGAAACGAGTAAAGCTCTAAAAATGTTGGTAGTATCAAACATTTATGGGGACACAAATTTCCAGTAATCTTCAAAATACCATTTTTTTGTGTGTTCGACAAAAAAAAAGAGACTCAAACAGGTTTGGAACGAGTATAGTTTGAGTAAACAATGAATGCATTTTAATTTTCAAGTGAACTATCCATTTTTCTGAATAAAGTGAAATGTAACTTAATGCAGTTATAACAAACAGCATAACTGTTTCCCAACCTGTATAGGTGAAGAATGATGAAGATTTTGTGCGGAAATTAGGCTGTAGACCCGAAGAGCTCTTAAAGGTGGTGTCCATTTTCGGCAACACCGGAGAAGGCAAATCACACACCCTTAATCACACTTTCTTTCTGGGTCGTGAAGTATTTAAGACTTCCCCAACCCAAGAGTCCTGCACCGTTGGAGTGTGGGCAGCAATGGACCCTGTGCATAAGGTGGTGGTTGTTGACACAGAGGGACTCCTGGGGGCAGGAACCAACCAAGGACAGCGAACTCGTCTCCTCCTGAAGGTGCTTGCCGTGTCAGATCTCGTCATCTATCGGACACACGCTGACCGGCTCCATGATGATCTATTCAAGTTTCTTGGAGATGCATCAGATGCGTATCTTAAGCATTTTACAAAGGAACTGAAAGCCACAACTGCCCGATGTGGTTTGGATGTGCCCCTTTCGACGCTGGGTCCTGCCGTTATAATCTTCCATGAGACAGTCCACACAAAGCTATTAGGCTCAGGTCAGTACAGTCTGATTTAGCTGATTTATATTTTACTGCATATCTAATGAAGACTAATTATAAATTACACTGAAAAAAGATACACAAAGGCAAACAAAAAATAAAGAAAGCTGTTTCAAAAGAGAAATATGTTTTTCATGTACTCACCCTTATGCCATCCATTGTTTACTTGAAAATGGTCTACTTGGTGATTTCATAAAATGCAAGTCAACAGTGACCGACACTTTGAGCATAAAAAAAACATCTACAAGCAAAAAAAATTAATTATTACCTGTGGCTTCTGATGAAAAATTGAGGTCTTATGAAAGGAAACAATTAGTCTGTGCAAAAAACCCAAATTTCTTTTGCTAAATTGTTACATGACGTCAGCTTGTGGTCCAGATTTTTTTTACCCTCAAAGTAGAGCTGCATGATTATTAAAAAAAAAAAGATTGCAATCTCGATTCGACTCTACACGCAATCTTAATTCTGCTTTTCTACAATTCAGCCAATTATATTTTCAAGGTCAGGAGATCTACTCTAGCTTATTTAATGTTGAAATAAATGCAAGAGGTAATCTAATAAATGACAAAAGTCTGATTTTACCAGTGAAAAAAAGGTCTAATAATGTTGTCAATGACAAGCATGTTGAAGTCAGAATTATTAGCCCCCGTTTATTTTTTTCCCCAATTTCTGTTTAATGGAGAGAAGATTTTTTTCAACACATTTCTAAGCATAATAGTTTTAATAACTCATCTCTAACAACTGATTTATTTTATCTTTGCTATGATGACAGTAAATAATATTTTACTAGATATTTTTCAAGACACTTCTATACAGCTTAAAGTGACATTTAAAGGCTTAACTAGATTAATTAGGTTAACTAGGCAGGTTAGGGTAATTAGGCAAGTTATTGTATAACGATTGTTTGTTCTGTAGACTATCGAGAAAAAATAGCTTAAAGGGGCTAATAATTTTGTCCTTAAAATGGTGTTTAAAAAAAAATGCTTTTATTCTAGCCGAAATAAAACATATAAGACTTTCACCAGAAGAAAAAAAATATCAGACATACTGTGAAAATTTCCTTGCTCTGTTAAACATCATTTGGGAAATATTTAAAAAAGAAAAAAAAAATCAAAGGGGGGCTAATAATTCTGACTACAACTGGATATATCAAACACAAAATTTCAATTTTAGAATCATGAATAGTTGTATTCTGATGTAATTACTTTAATATGAATTAACAATCAGGACAGATTTAAAGTCTAAGTCCACAGTTTCAAGTCTATACAAATTTTAGCATTTTAACCAACAGAACACCTACACACAGACCTAATATTATTGTTGTTTTACCATATGTTTGAGAAATAATAATAATAATAGCCTACTTACATTAACCTTTATTTTACATCTACAGAATCGTGAGAAAATCGTGATCTTGATTTTAAGCAAAAACATAGTGATTCTCATTTTAGCCAGAATCGTGCAGCCCTACCTCAAAGTGCTAAAAGTAACCATTGACTTACATTTTATAAATCACCAAGGACCACAATTTCAGCTGATAAAAAAATCAATCTTTAATGTTCTACTAAAAATAAAATTCACTTCTATTGCCTAAAGGTATGAGTAAGTTAACAGCAAATGTACAGTTTTGGCCAAACTATCCCTTTAATACCTCTCTGTCTGTCTCTTGTTAACTGTAGACAAACCATCAGAATCAGCCGAGCGGCTTCTTCAAGAACGTTTCAGAAAGCTTGGCCTCTTTCCAGAAGCATTTAGCTCTATTCAGTACCGGGGTACTCGTACACACAATCCCCCGACTGACTTCAGTGGCCTGCTGCGCAGCGTCGAGCAGCAATTAGACAACAACTCTACCAGATCTCCACGCTCTGCCGGTGTCATTCATAAGGCCCTGCAGGTAATTCATGTCCTTAATGTATTGAAATATTGTAAAAATTTACAACTACTTTTCTACAAATGTCTGCAGAGGGCATACATTTTTTTCTCAGTAGGTCTTTTTTTCTTGCATTACTACAAAAACATTTTTAAATCTTGGCCTTGATGTATTCTGAAGACACATGTGTGTTGTTAACAATTGAAAATTGTAATGAATCACAGTCTGTGACTGATCAAGCTCTTGTTTTCAAGGCTTTAAGTGAGTGCTTCAGTGGAGAGATTCCTGATGAGCATCTGGCAAGCAACTCTTTCTTTCCAGATGAATATTTTACCTGCTCCAGCATCTGCCTTAGCTGTGGGTAAGTCAGGAGTATTGCTGATCCTGATTCCAAATTGGTTTAGCTTTATCAAAAGCAACACTCACATTAAATTGGAGTTGGAGCTGTCATTTTTATTTTTCTTATTAATGTTTATGTATCCTCAACGTCTGCATCATTTGATTAAGAATTACAGAGAAACAGTAGCATTTTGAATTATTATAATTTAAAGGAACGCTTAAAAAAACTATAATGCCTGCTAAATACATTTTCAGAAGCCATTACTCCAATCTTCAAATGAATTAATCCTTAATAAATTATTATATGTTTATTTGCTGACTGCACACGAATAACTTTGTATCAATGTCAACGCTAAAAAACATTTGAGCACATTGAGCACATTTAACTGTGTAGAAAGTTTCTGTCTTCATATTTGATCAACATATTGCAGTCCTAGTGAATAAAAAGCATTCATTCATTCATTTTTTTTTTGGCTCAGTCCCTTTATTAATAAGCAGAATGAACCGCCAACTTATCCAGCATATGTTTTACGCAGAGGATGCCCTTCTAGCCGCAACCCAACACTGGGAAACATCCATACACTCTCATTCACAGTTATACACAGCCAATTTAGCTTATTCAATTCACCTATAGCGCATGTCTTTGGACTGTGGGGGAAACCGAAGAACCCGGAAGAAACCCACGCGAACACTGGGAGAACATGCAAACTCCACACAGAAATGCCAACTGACCCAGCTGGGGCTTAAACCAGTGACCTTCTTGCTGTGAGGCTGAAAAAAAAGCTAAATAAAAAAAATATTTTGAATAATATTTAAATAACAGAGGGAAGACCTTTTTAGATTTTTGGTTCATTTAGACAGTCCAAATAATATTTTTAGTGGAAGTAAAATATTTGTGTGGCGCCACTACGGTGCCTAAACTAGCATTTAGACATGTGACTTCTGTAATGCAGGTGGAAAATTCCTTGCGTGTAAGCCCTCTGAAATGCATAGTTAAACAAAAGTAATTCTAATACTTTGGGTGTCTTCTTTTAGCTCAGGCTGTAAAAACAGCATGAATCACCTACGAGAGGCTGTGGTGCATGAGGCTAAACACCGCTGCCGCTATTCAGCCCACTATGATAATCGCATCTACACCTGCAAGGTAGGTTGTAAACAATGAAATGCATGATCTGACCATACAGCTACACATGCTCTGTCACTGCGCAGCTCTGACATTATGTATGTTTACCTGCTATTCAAGGCTTGTTATGAGAGCGGCAAAGAGGTGATTGTGGTTCCAAAGACGACGGCATCTTCTGATTCACCTTGGTTTGGTTTGGCTATATATGCCTGGTCTGGGTGAGTCCTGTTACTGGATTATAGTAACAAAAAAAGAGCATTTTAGATTAGTTAATATAGTGTATGTGTATGTTAATACACATTTAAAGTAGCCACACAATTTCCCCCTACTGAGCTAAATTTTAAACATTAATATATGTGGTTAAACTTAAAAATAATGCTAAAATAGTCTAATTGCATGTTTATTTCAATGCATTTTCACAGCAGTTTGTAACTTTTTGATGTAGTGGCTAAATTGTATAAATTTATCTTGAAGTTTAAAAGCACAATGTTCTTTTACCCATTCTATCACAAAAAATTATAAAGAGAGTACTATAATGGACATTTTTAAAAAGGTACCACCAGGAAGAATCTTAAATTATTTATCAGAAAGCTTACTTAAAAATAATTTTTAACTTTGAATATATTTTTGTGTGAATTTTATTTATTTATTTCTATTTATATATTTGTTAGAGTAACTTTTTTATTGTAATACAAATTAGTTTTTATCATGTAATATTTTTATGTATATCTATTTTGCCATGAAATAGCCATAACTAGCTGATGAGCAATAAATAAATTGAACCAGTCTAAATTGAAACAATCCCACAGCGTTTTTGTGACAATCAGAACCAAAACAAAAGTTGCGGTTCTGTATATAATTTCCATTTTAACAACCGTTCATGCTCATATGTAAATTGTATGAGCTTGTATGAAATAATAGATCAAAAGTAAAAAAAAGACAAACCCAGCCATATACCCTGCCCTCAAAGTATTGAGAAAGGTGGTCAAAAGTGAACAAAAGAGATGAATTAAAGCAGTAAGTGTAAATAGGAATGTTTCTCTCTAGTATACTTGTGATATAATTGACCAAAGTTCATCTTAATAATAAATATAAACAGGCCTTTAGACACACTGAATAGATTTTTTTTCTTTGTAGATATGTGATTGAGTGTCCAAACTGCTCAGTGATCTATAGAAGTAGGCAATACTGGTATGGAAACCAGGACCCTGTTGATACAGTGGTTCGGACTGAGATCCAGCACGTCTGGCCAGGGGTGAGTGAAATCAGCTGCTTTTACCTCACTGTTCTTTCATTTAAATACCTACCTTTGCTCACTTTCATGTTTGTGTCCTAGTCTGACAAATTCCTGAAGGACAACAACAACGCTGCACAGAGGCTGCTGGATGGTGTGAACTATATGGCTCAGTCTGTTTCAGAGCTCAGCGTCAAGCCTGCCAAAGCCGTGACCGCCTGGTTAACAGACCAGATTGCCCCTGCCTACTGGAAGCCTAATTCTCTCATCCTTGTGAGTTTCAAAGCCAGTTTTTTTTGTAATGTGCTTTATCCAATGAACAGAATAAGTCTTTACTAAAGCAAGAGTATATTTGTTTTCTAGAGATGTTATAAATGTGGAGCGGGATTCGAGGATAATGACACAAAGCACCACTGTCGAGCTTGTGGAGAAGGTTTTTGTGATGGTTGCTCTTCTAAGACGCGGCCAGTCCCTGAGAGAGGCTGGGGACTAGCACCTGTACGAGTCTGTGACGCCTGTTTTCAGAACAGAGGCATCCCAGAAGGTACAGTACAAATTGAATGGACACTTTATTGGGGACACCTGTTCAACTGCTCATTAATGAAAATATGTATTCAGCCAATGGCATGATTCAATGAATTTACACATGTAGACGAGGGCTGTCTCAATATGCATTCTTCAGCGTTCTTGCGTCCTCGTGTTCTCTTGTAACATCATCAAATGCCAAAGTTTAGTTTCAAAACTCAAGACCACAAGAACGGAGGATGCGTGAAAGTTCCCAGATGTGGTTTTGATATCAAGGATGCATCGATGCAGACTTGAGCATAAAACTCGCTCGAGAAGTCCCAGAAGTCATTGCGGCTGAATAAAGGAGGTGGGAATCGCAGCATTTTATATAGATTTATTATTAAAGTTCAGAGATAAAACTTATTTATCTTAGGAGTTTCTCTAAATGAGACGGTGGAAGTCTCATGAAAAATTCATGAAAATCTTAATAAAGGCATAAACACATTAAGGGTGTTAAAATTAGTATTAAAATTAGTTTTATTTGTATTGTGAAATATATATTTGTAAGGTTTTTATGCATAGTATATATTGTGAAAAGGGAAAAAACAATAAATCATTGTATGAATGCTGTAATGTTTAAATAATTTTCCGTTAAAAACGCATGAAGGTCAAGTGACCATCAGGAAGAACGCAGCATCTCATTTCTCACAGGAGGCGTTCTCTGTTCTCATAGTCTCCCGAGTAGGTTCTTCCAAAGTTACTTGGCAAGACCAGTCTCCACAAGAACGCGAGTCCATTCTCTGCGTTCTTGAAATTAAGAAACAGTCATGGTTAACTTGATCTGCTCAAATACATCACAAGCATCACAATGGGGAAGAAAGCTGATTTAACGAACTTTGAACGTGGCATTAATGTTTATACCAGAAAGGCAGATTTAAGTATTTCAGAAACTGCTGATGAACTAGATCTTTCACATTTAACCATTTCTAGGGTATACAGAGAATGCTCTGAAAAAAGAGACGATATTCAATGTAGGTGGCAATGCAGAAGTCAGAAGAGGTTCGTCTGATAGAAAGGTTCCGTTTACAATAGTTCAGGTGCCATTCATACTAGTGTGTTATGTTTTTATTAAATGGTCCAGATTTATATTTTTATAGCGTTATTATCTACATCCACACAATACAGCTTAAAACACGATACACAATTATTCACGCTTAATGGGCATGCGCATATTTTGCAGACAAACGTTCCTACTGTCTACTGCTTGTGTAATGGTCTTATGTGAGGAGTTTGATAAATCAGGGAACGTTACCCAATAGTTCAGAAGACCAGCGAGTCATGTAGTTAGCCATGGCGCTCTTTTCAGAAGTTTGTATTTTTTGAGGGTCGAAGATGCCGAAATAGTGTTGATGCTATTTGACACTTGTTTTAACTGTAACAATACTTGTGCGTTTTAAAACAAATATTCTTTAGTGTAAACAACAACTCAAATAAGCAGTTGTTACAACTAAGGTCTACAGAAGAGCATCTCTGTACACACAACACACCTAACCTTGAAGCAGATGAGCTACAGCAACAGCAGAAGGCACACCGGTGGCACTCCTTTCAGCTGACAACACAAAACTGAGCTTACAATTCACACAGATCAATCAAACAGTAAAAGGTTGAGCAAAAAACTTGCCTGGTCTGATGAGGCTCGCTTTCTTTCAACAGTGTCTTTAAGATGGTAGGTTCAATTTTGGCAAAACGACATAAAATCATATTTTCTTGGGACCTTGGTACCAATAAGGCAGCATTTTAATGCCAGAGCCTACCTGAGTATTGTTGCTGACCAAGTCCATCCTTGTGTGACCATTGTACCCATTTTGAAATGGTTATTTCCAGCAGGATAATGCACCATATTGCAAAGCAGCTCAAAACATCTTGAAGATGATGGAGAGTTCACAACAACTCAATGTGCTCCACAGTAACCAGATCTCAATCCAACAGAGCACCTTTGGAATGTGCTGGAATAGGAGAAGCTATCATGACAATATTGGCCAATAACTCTTTATGAATATTTGCCATGAAGAATTAAGGCAGTTCTGATAGCAAAAGAGGGTTCAAGCTAACACTAAAGCCAGGTGTAACTAATAAAGGTGCTGATGAATGTGTGACAAAAGTTGTAACATATAATAATAATAACTGCTATCAAACCTCACACAGAACTACTGGACGCTGCACTAGAAGAGGAGGAAGGAGGCACTCTAATAGCCAGGAAGGTTGGAGAAGCGGTTCAGAACACATTAGGAGCAGTGGTCACAGCCATAGACATCCCTCTCGGTGAGTCCTTTACCGGATTTCACCATTTTACAAACCTATGAAAACAGAATGACAGTATGAATACAAATTAACATTGGGAAATGTGTTTGTCAGGGTTCTTATGCCTTTTATGAAGTCAAATGTAACCGTTTTCCAAGCACTTTCCAAGTGCATTTTACACACTGCTAAAAATATTTTTCTTATTTAAAAGTTTTTGTCTTATTTCTAGTCTGAATAACTCAAAATTCGTAAATCAAGAAGCATTTTTTAGACAATCAAAAACAGTATTGTCTTGTTGTCAGAAATAAGTCAAACTTAAGTGAGTTTTTCCTTAAAACAAGTCAAATAAACCTGTTTCTATTTGAAAAGATTTTTTTTAGCCCGTTAGCAGACTATTTAACTAGTTTTAAGGTAAAACTTACTTCATTTTGACTATTTCTGAAAACAACAGTTTTTTTCACTTGTCTAGAAATAGCTTCTTGATTTGTAATTTTATTTTATATATTATTTTATATTTGGGCTTGAAACAAGAAACTATGTAAGAAAAGCATTTTTTGCAATGCACTTTACAAGTGTGGCAAATTAGATATACATCAAATTATATCAGATGCTATTTGTTATTGTATTATATAGTATAGTAAACAAAAAAATTTTTTGATGGCATGATTGTCCCAAGCCCAACATTTAATTACTGTCATTTACACTCTTAAAATCATTTACTCGCATCTAAAATTGGTCATCTTTCATCTTAAATTTGTATTTATTTTAAATTCAAATGACGAAATGATACATGATTTTTAGTTAATTAACATTGCATATTTAGTAAGAAATAATGAAATCAATACAATAACATTGTAACAAATAACAAAATCTGAATATTTTTCAAACTTTGAAAACAGTAAATTAAAATTCACGCAATTTCAAGGAGTTCCAGGGCCCTGTTGAATATCAGTTCATTACAAAGTTTATGAATTCTTAACCATTGGCTTGTTCAACTCACCTTTTCTCTTATCTTTAGGATTACACTTGCATTTCATTAGTTATATAAACAAATACTCCAAAATGTGCTTTTACTAGGTCTGGTAAAAGATGCGGCCCGTCCAGCGTATTGGGTCCCTGATCAAGACATCCGTTGTTGTAACCAGTGCCAGCGCGAGTTTAATGCCCGTCTCTCAATCCATCACTGCCGTGCATGTGGACAAGGAGTATGTAACGACTGCTCCCCAGATCGACGGGCAGTGCCCTCCAGGGGGTGGGACCATCCTGTGCGGGTGTGCATCACCTGCAACCAGAAATCTGGAGAGCTCTAGCAGAAGCAGATGTCACTCCACATTATAAGACACCCTTGTCTGTGGCCATAGCGCTTCAGTACAGTTTGTGATGAAGGCACTGCTCTCAAACCAATAAATCCTATTGGTTATTGGAAAACAAGGAAGGAACATCTCTGCTTTTTGTCCAAACACTTCATTCATGTCATGTTCCTGAACTCTACATCAGCGTTTTTGAAAACGATGGCCTCTGTATTTTGTTCTTTTAAAAAAGGCAAATCTATCAGGAAATTAAATGTCGAACCCTTGACAATCTTTTGTCTAACATGCAATTTGCTACCCGTGGGCAGGCCCAGATGGAAAAATGCAAAATGGGTTTAAATCAGAGTCAGAAATTAGCAGGCTGCTTGTGGCAAAAATGCTCCACAAATTCAAGATAATAAGGTAAAAATGCCCCTTTACAATTCAATTAATGTGTTGCAGTTCAAAAAAGAAACCTTAAGGTTATTGAAAAGTGTAAGTTTAGTAATGTATAGCAACAATTTACTGATTCCTTCACACATTTTTATTTATTTTGGCCACAATGTATAAATTAGTTTCCATGTTTTGTAAATTGTACGTATAATAAATTAATTTTAATACATTTAATTTTAATTAATAAACAAATTTTTTTTTTTCATGATTTAGTACATTTTGTGCCCAATTTACTTGATGAACAAATTAGTAACCTGTGCTAATCAATTAAGATTAATTTTGCAGTTTCATTAATTATGTTAACCTGTAATATGTAAAAAATGCTTTATTTATATATTAATAAACAGTAAACATTATTAAAATACCAGGAGCAATAATCCTCTAATATTAGTAATATTGCAGCCATACTCAGTATTGTTTGTCTCCCATTTGTAAAACTTTTAAATGTATAAAAGCTTGTTGCTAATATAACAGTTGAGCTGATTTAAGTGATTATTTATATGTAAGTATTTAAATTGAGACAACAAAGATTAGTTTTTTTATATTACTTAATTAACACTAATAAAAAAAGCCCTTTAAATGGAATGTCATTTCTGACTCTGGTCTAAACATGGTAGAAAATGAGCTTAGGTGCAAAATGTGGAATTTTGATTGAAGATCCATGTGGGCTTTCTTGTTGGTAAAGGCAGCTAACACACACAGCCTCTACAGGATACACTAGAGCGGTGCACAAATATTAATAATATTGTTTACCGAACTGTTACGTTGCTCAATTTTCAGTTTTACAAAAGATTTTCTTCATAAATTTGCTTTAAAATGTTTAAAAAACAAGATTGTCCTTACGGTTTTTCATTCCTTTGTTTTCAAGGAACCTTAGTGTAGGTTTTAGCTTCATTTTTGTTTGCCTCTATTATTTGCAGCTGAATCTGATATAAATGTGCAAAACTATCAAATATTTTTTAGCATAATTGAAAACCCTTTATCATTTATTTTTAAACGCAAGTACTCAAGCAGGATGTTTTTTGTTTGAAGTTTTTAAAACTGACCTTTTTTTATGAATCACTACCAATGTTGCCGAATCAAACTGCATAGTGACTCTCAACACAAAGCCATGATCAACCTCACAAATATGGCTCTGCATTTCCTGTCGAGATGCCATTCCACTTAAATCTCATGATATCATACAATAATTGCTCTTATTTAGCCCCTGGTTTGTGTTATGATAAGTCTATAATTGTTTTCTTGGCCAAATGACCCATCATCATGTAGAATCAGGTTATGTAGACTCTGTGAGGCATTATGCGTGAATGACTGGACATGACTGACACAGACATAAACATGAATATCATTTTATGTTCTTTGCACCTTGTATGCTAATTAAATTAAACTTGAGTACCTCTAAGAGTGTGGCTTGCATGTAAACATTGGTAAATGCATATTTGTTCTTGCAAATGAAAACCTGGTCATTTAATCACCTTCATGCTGCTTTAAACCTGTATGACATGTTTCTTTTGCAAAATAATATTTTGTTTCATTATATACATTCCATAAAATGAAAAAAAGGATTAGTTCACAAAAAATGAATAATTCATTCAATGCAATTCAATAGCTACGGTCTCTCTGAGAATAAATCAAATCTTAAACAAGCGAAACAAAATGACCCATGGCTATTGGCGATACATTGAGGTCTTATGAAGTAAAAATGAATAATCTGTGTAAGAAACTGAACTTAATGTATATGGTGAGAGTTATCAGCTATGCACACTTAATGGACACACACACACACACACACAGGATTGTTTTCTAAGGCATAGGATTAAAGTTAATACTGTTGTAAACAATGTTTCTTGCACAGAATGAATGTTTTGCTTCATAAAACCTCAGTGTATCATCAGGAGCGATGGGTCACTTAGATTGGCCTGTAATTGTTATTATTTGTTTTACTCAAAAGGTGTCAGTAACTGTTCACATGTACACTTACCAGCCACTTTATTAGGTACACCTGTCCAACTGCTCGTTAATGCAAATTTCTAATCAGCCAATCACATGGCAGCAACTCAGTGCATTTAGACATGGGCAAGAGGCAGTTCAAACCAAACCTCAGAATGGTGGCATGGTTGTTGGTGCCAAACGGGCTGGTCAGAAACTGCTGATCTACTGGAATTTTCACACACAACCATCTCTAGGGTTTACAGAGAATGGTCCGAAAAAGAGAAAATATCCAGTGAGTGGCAATTTAGTGGACGAAAATGGCTTTGTTGAGGTCAGAGAAGAATGGCCAGACTGGTTCCAGCTGATAGAAAGGCAACAGTAACTCAAATAACCATTCGTTACAGCCGAAGTATGCAGAAGAGCATCTTTGAATGCACAAAACGTTGAACCTTGAGGCAGATGTGCTACCGCAGCAGAGGACCACACCGGGTGTCACTCCTGTCAGCTAAGAACAGAAAACTGAGGTTACAATTCGCACAGGCTCACCAAAATTGGACAATAGAAGATTGGAAAAACGTTGCCTGGTCAGATGAGTCTTGATTTCTGCTGGATTGTAGGGTCAAACTTTGATGTCAACAACATGAAAGCATGGATCCATCCTGCCTTATATCAATGGTTCAGGCTGCTGGTGGTGGTGTAATGGTGTGGGGGATATTTTCTTGGCACACTTTGGGCTCATTAGTACCAATCGAGCATTGTGTCAACACCACAGCCTACCTGAATATTGTTGCTGACCACGTCCATGCCTTTACGATCACAGTGTACCCATCTTCTGATGGCTACTTCCAGCAGGATTATGCACCATATCATAAAGTGCAAATCATCTCAGACTGGTTTCTTGAACGTGACAATGAGTTCACTGTAACTCAAATGGCCTCCACAGTCACCAGACTCAATCCAAAAGAGTACCTTTGACATGTGGTGGAATGGGTGATTTGCATCATGGATGTGCAGCAGACATATCTGCAGCAACAGCATAATGCCATCATGTCAACATGGACCAAACTGATAAATAGTTCCAGTACCTTGTTGAATTTATTCTACGAAAGATTAAGGCAGTTCTGAAAGCAAAAGGGGGTACTAGTAAGGTGTACCTAATAAAGTGGCCGGTGAGTGTATTTTATAAATGAAAAAGACTACAATTTCAGCTGTTCTTAAATAGGTAATAAAAACATTTTTGCATAAGCTTTCCCTTTAAATTTATGTTGAGATTTGAACAAAAACGTACAGATAAACAAAATTTGTATTTATTTTGAATGATGATGAACAGTTTCCCTTCTTGACTTACAAAATGTCCCAGCATATTTCAAGTAAAATAATTTTTCATAAAAAAAAAAAAAAAGATAAAACAACCATAAACATCATGAAATTGCACTTTCAGGAGGTATATTTCAAGTGGCTAGAATTGTGTATGCCTTTTTAAAAATAATTTCTATTGACAATATAAGGACAAAGCAAGTATTTTGAATTTCCTAGTCTAATCTACAATTTAATTTAAAGGGACAGTTCACACAAAAACAAATATTTCCTCACACTCAAGTGGTTCTAAACTTATGACTTTCTTTCTTTTGTTGAACACAACACAAGATTCTCTAAAAATATGTTGAAAAAAGCAGCCATTAAGAATAAAAACAATACTATGGAGGTCAATGGCTTTTTCCCCAACATTCTTTAGTACTTCCTTTGTGCTCAACAGAAACTCAAATTCGGCTCGGATCAAGTGGAGAGTGAGTAAACGATTGATTTTTTTACCTTTTTTATTTTTGGGGTGAACCATCCCTTTGAAAAGAAAGGCAGATGTTACAAATGGCATCATTTCTCTCAGTAAGACAGTAGCTATTGGCGACAGATGTGATTTCTTCACATGGCACGGCCTGATACTGGCTTTCAGAGGAGAATTGTTAGCACTGACCCTCCTGTGTAAAACCATCCTGATAATCTTTGTTGTAAGAGTAGTAGTAAAGATCATGGTGAACGGCCATAAGGAGTCCAGGAAGTCCTCTACTGCCGCCCAGCTGGGGGGAAAATACCACATTCGGTATGGAGTCCTTTCCTGCAGGGTGAGGTGAGGGGATCGTCCTGAGGAGACGACTGTCCTGAAGACTCCAAAGCCTTGTGTAACAGTCCTGACCCACTGCAACGACACAGGGTTAAAGGTCCCATGAAATTAAAATAATGTTTAGTCTTGAGGATATCTATAAGCAAGTGTGGCATAAACAGTGACAAAAATGTGCATTTAGAAGACGCAAAAGCTTGCACTTCCGCCTAAATTGATCAAGGATTTTTTTTACGTCACATATTTCAGTTTTTCATCAAATCTTGATGAGAAGAGCTGATAAAACAAAATGCTGTTTCCTGTTGTTTTCAAAAAGGTGAGGAGCTACTATGTGTTCCACACTTTCTTTATGTTTAAGTTTCAAACATTGAATGAAGAAAAAAGGAGATTTTAAAACACTTCACAGGAACTTTAAGACAAGACACTGCTGGTGAATGGAGCTAAAAGAAAGAGCTTATTTGCATTACAAGTTTAAATGGCATGTATAATATGCGAATAAGCCATTATTACATTACATGTGAGCTAAGTTGCACACGTTTTTAAATCACAAAAATTGACATTTTACAATTAAGAATTGAGTATATATTTTTATCATTCCATAATAAAGAATACTATGAATGAAAAATTTTCTCAGGATATACCGGATTAACTAACTATGTGTTTAAGGAAAATATATCAAGTTCTGATAACATTTCCATAAAAATATGGTCATTAAGAGTTTTTTTTTTCTTTCGGAAAAATGCAGTTGGAGAAAGGAGGGGGAGATGTAATTGTGAAAGGTTCACAATCCGGGACCAGGGATGCCCAATCATATAGTACAGTATCTTGCTGTTTATTTAATGCCATGCCAGCTTCATAAACTATTTAGAATAACACAAATAAAATAAATACAGCAAGATACTGTAATATATGATTGGGCATCCCTGGTCCCGGATTGTGAAAAAAATTCAAATAGACAACCAAACAAAAGTTGTATTACATTAGACTAATTACATTAAAATAGGACAAACACAATGATGCTCAATGAGAGCACACTTCCCACTAAGATATCAGTGAAGACTCAGGAAACTTATTTTATTTTCATTTAAAATATAAAAAGAAATGTTAACTGTAGTTAGCAGAAAAAACTCAAATTTGCTAAAGTGTGAAGCCTAGATTAAGTGCTACTGTAATGGACATTTACTCATTTAAAGAAAATGGCCTTTAAAATTATGTATTGTAACTGAAACCTACAGACACGTTGTCACCTTGGAATTATAAGGTTCTATCTGCGTTCTTAATGATTTTGCGATATTGAGCTTTAAAGTTTTTGCATTCCATAGCAAACATTATGGGACCTTGCATACACCCGGCACAATGTGGCGCAAGGAGCTTTGTTTGCTAGATTCAGCTGGACGCAAGTGTCGTTTTGACGTTTTTCACCACGCTGTTTAAATAGCAAACGCATTTGCGCTCATGTGTGCGTCCATAGATGTTCTGGTCTAAAAAATGGGGTGTGTTAAGGCGCATTGCTATTTTGAGGAACTAAAATAGACTGTTCAATAGACCAGCTAAGAGGAGGGCCAAAAATTCAGCGCAGAGCACGTTAGACGTGCGCCTCGCTTAAACATTGCTTAATACACACAGAATGAACAGCAATACACAAATATATTTACAAATGAAAAAGAATTAAAGGATTAAAATATTACAACAATTATTACTTTCTACATAAATATAAAAAACACTGCTTTCATGCCTTCATCTTGGGGGGGCTTTTTCAGTTTATTCATGACACTTCGCTTTTGTGTAATGTTATTATTAGTATTACTTATTATATGCATATTTATATTTGTTTTATCAGCAACAAGCGTAGATTTTCCCACCTGTCAGGTTTTAGACCATATGGGGCATATCATGTGTATTTGGAAATAACTTTTTCAAGTTTTTTGACCACACTTCATTATTATTGTTGTTCATTTATTCGTTTGCTGGAAATTAGAACTGAATTTAGAAATAGTGTTGAAACAAATCTTTGCCCTTAACAAACTAATTTAATTATTTTGGCTAATGGATGTTTGTGCGTACAACACATTTCCTTATCCACAGAAAAAGTGAAAGTAAAGAATGAGGAGGCTCATTTCTCATTCTCACACAGATGGTCTGTTTAACTGTTTTCTCATTAGTGAAGCGTTCAGTTATTCCACTTACAATGTCCGCCATGTAAATAGCAAATGCGCTGTGGTGCAACGCAAGTGACTCTTAAAGGGAATGGGAGATGAGACTGGTTGGTTTATTCTTAAAACACACCCATAACACATTAAGAGAATAAGCTCAACCCTGTTAGACCATGCGCCACGGCGCAAAGTGGAATTTTCGGTCCTTAAAAAAGCAAAAGTGGATTCTGACACTCCCTTAATGCTTTTGCGCCCTGCGCTTTGAACTTTGTGCCTAGATCGTTAAAATAGAGCCCCATGTGTGTAACTTTTGTTTGGTGATGACATATTGATAAAATGTGATCGATCAAAGAAAATATTAAGAGGTTTTCTTTATATTAGACAGGGAAAAACACAACAAAAAGCTGCATGAAAAACAGTGTTTTTGCCTGTAGTTCCTTACCTTAATGCACAGTGTTAAAACTGAACAAGCTCTGTGACCATTTATCATTTATATGTAAATAAATGAATAAGAAATATATAAAATACCAGCAAGCAGCAATCCTTCAGGCTCATTGACGTGAATGGGGAGGTAGGCGTATTCATTGTGGTGCCCTTCATATTGTTTGACACACCTCTTAACACGGATATCCCACAGCTTTATCTGTTCACAAACAACATGAAGGTAAAATGAACATCTAAATGCAGTTATTAATTGCTCTGAACTTTAATTAATAGGATGATAGTGTGTCCATCATTGACAGACCTTGCCCAGCATGTCTGCGGCGAGCAGGTAGTTCTCATCTTGCAGCAGCTGGACAGAGGTGATAGCAGATTCCTGGTAGAAGCGGCTGGTCTTCCAACCGTGACTGCGGCCTCTGTCACGCTGACGCAGGTCAATGCTGAAGATCTCTCCTGAGCGACAGCCGTTGAACAGCACCGGAGTCTAAAAACAAGGCATATTTTCAAATTTTTTATGCATACGAGCAAAGCTTGCTTAGACTTTTTTTTTCATTAGGGAAAATACCATAGTTTCTGGTATACAACTTCTGGTAAACAATAATTCAAATGGTTTTTGGTGATGTAAATATGCTGCAGCATCTCTTTCAAAGTGAAATATATAATGCTTTTAACACACATATTGTGTACAAACAGCCCCTCTAGGCATTAAAGCATGTGTTTTATTTTTATTAAGCTTGACATTTGTAAAAAAAAAAAAAAAAAAAAAAAAAAAAAAAAAAAAAAAAAATTTT
>CAIGQZ010035027.1:10900688-10928748 GCA_903798205.1 Danio tinwini
GGGACATCTTATCTTTGAGCCTAAAATCTATATCCAGTTACACATGCCTAACTACAAATAATTGGAGTCAAATTAGCCAGGCAGAAACTAAACTGACAAAACTGTTGTTTCTGTGTTCTCAATACTTAAGTATGAACATTGTTTTGTAATGCAGCATACATGTTAAAAGATCAGTTTGCTCATATTGCCGTTTTACACCTGTATGTCTTTCTTCTGTGGAACACAAAATGAGATGTTAGGCAGTGTATGACAGTATAACTCACCATTCACTCTGTATATTTTGCCCTCAAAATAAACACGAACATTACTGAACAACCTCATTGTCGTTCTTGACATCTCCTTTTGTGTTCCACAGAAAAGGTCAAACAGGTTTGCAAAAAGACGAGGGTGCGTATATTTTGAGGATAGGAGTTACCCGTATTCCTGCTCGTCGTGGTCTGACTGGGGTCTTCTCTGCCACTGTGACTGGTTTTGCTGCCGATGTCGGTCGCGGCCCCGTGATCGCCAGTTTCCACGCTTCATTTCTACTTCTCAGCAGCCATGCCAGTGTATCTGCTAAAACATTATTGTCATTATATTCAAATAAAGAGGACACTGTGTATTCATTCTTTAGTGTTCAATACATTAAGCCAAACCTTAATGTATTGTTTGGCTTAATGTTAACAAACTGTCCACAGAAAAACCAAAATAAAAAAACAAAACATGATTTGTTATGGAGCTGTACCAGGAGCTAACACGCTAAAACTACTATCACGAACATTTACGAGGCTCGGTCGTTTATGTTACAGTTCACACTCGCAGACGAGAATGCCGTAGTGGTCTATAAACCGTAATAACATTGTGTAAACGGAGAGTTTTTATAAACTTACCAGAAAGAGATGCCAGTCGTGGTATCTTCTTCCTGTTTGGAAAATATAACTTCCTCACGACACCGGGAATTCCCGCCCCCTTTGTATTCATTGGTGAAACCATGAGACTGTGTGAAATTAAAATGATCCGATTGAACAAAGAGCTGTCGATCACTTTCTGAGAATTTAAAACTAAAGGAATGAATAATAAATAAATGTTTTAATGTTTACATGTTTTAAATGGGGGTTGCTTATTTATTAAAATTTAAAAATAAAAACTGACAACGAAACAATACACGTGCTAGACATGTTATTTCTATTTTTTATTATAGTCATGTTTTTAATATTCTAAATTCCACTGTTAGCAATTGTGTATGGTGTTTTTTGTATTAAAGTACAATTATGGATCAAGCTACAATACAAATAAAATAAATATTTTTATTTTATTTTATTTATTTTTTCATGGTTAAAACAGATGAAGGTTAAAGGCTACAGAGAAAAAAAAAATCTTAACAAATAGCATTGCTTTATTTCTTGTTTGATACTTGCTATGCAAGTACTCTAAGTAAAAATAATAATGTAATTCTTATAATTTTGACAGCTCTCGGAAGCCACGCCCAGATTTTGATTCCCCGTATTGTATTGGCCAGACTGCCGGACACTGAGGTCCGTATTGGCTGTTTTTCTTTCACAAGGATCCCAAAGAACTCAGATTTGGAATATTGGGTTACAGTGTGGCAAAATGGCGACTGTCATTCAGAATCCGCTGAAAGCGTAAGTAATTATAAACATTATTTTCGCTCGTTTTCGAAAATGTGCTGCGTTCCGCGTGTTTTAGAGTGTGGGTGCAAATTGTGTCTGGAAATTAAACTGCACACGCGGTGCATTTTGTATATCACTAAATTCTGTCCTAAGCGAATAACTGTTAATCCACATATTTGCTCTTTGTGTGGGTGTGTAATGTATATGTGTGTAATGTATATGTTCATATGTAAATACATTTGAAGCGTTGTGTTCGGACCTTCGTTCTGCAAATATGCAACGTGTGTCTCAGCATTCAGCCTCTGTTGGTCAGTGTTAGTGCAGCATTATTTCGGATGCAATGCTTTGCGAGTAACGTTACAGACTCCGTTGACTTGTTTGCAGGACAGCCAGATAAAGCCTTATGAAATCTGCCGGGATGAGCTGTCATATGACTGCACAAGCGCGATGTGTGTGTTCGCTAAACAACTTGAACTGTAAAATAATCTTTTAAAGATTCAAATGCTCGCTGGTGAAGTAAAACGATTGTATGGTTCGGTTGCATTGATGTCTCAAAATGCCTATAGGAAAGGAACGTATCATTTTCCCGTCGTGGCCTTTGGAGAACTGCTTGACAGATAACACTCACATACACATCGTGACAAGTTGAAGAAGGAGTTTTATGGTTGAGCTATTAAATATGTGGATTTTCTTGACAGGAATTCGCCGGGTAACTTTCTTAAGCGCATTCGTATAGCGTTCAGTTGTCAGCTCCTTTTTGTACACACTCGTATCCTAAACATTACATCGGGTATTGTTTGATATTTGTTATACGATGACATTTCGGTCGGGTTGTGTGAATAAACGCCGTGCATTTGTGATGAAATATTATAGTTACACAAAACAGGATAATAAGGATCAGTAAGTTCAGAGATAAGTGATGGATAACAATGGAATTCGCTGTCCTGTTCTCTCTTGTTTGGCTGTTGAAGTGCAGAGCTGCTTTTTCTGCCGTGTGACAGAATTCCTGCCTCTATTACATTACATTTGTTAAAGAGGTCACAAGAGTTTGTCCTTTTGATTATTAGCCGAGTAGTCTCAAGGTGAAAGAATTAGTACCTTCTGGGTCCTAAATATCTTAAAAATCTAGAGAAATAACTTATTTACTTCCAATCTAAAGTCTAAAAAATGAACAGTAAGAAAAATAAGCAAATATTAAATATAATTTATTTATGTACAGTGCTCAGCATATAAAAGTACACCCCCACATTTCTCTCATTTAAATTAATATTTTCTATAGGATGCTTTACAATATTAGTTACACTTGTGCATACACATTAGATTAGTCAGTACTGAAGCCAAATCTGGAGCTAATCAACGAAATTTCTATGTTAAAGAAAAACATTAAATAAAATTTTTAAAAATAGCAAAAATTAAGAGAAACAAAAAAATTTAAAATTTTGTTGAAATGTTTTTTTTTTGCATAATTTTGTATGAATTTAAATGTATTAACTTTCTATTTCTAAAGATGTTCTGTGACTAAAATATTATTTTAATAAATATTTCTGTTTAATAAATTTGTTTTGCTCAAATGCACCAATATATATTACCCATATTCACTGAGAAATTGATTTAAAAAAAATTAAAATGGGGTGTACTAATATACTGTATGTATTTAAATGAAATATATTCTTGTTGTGTGTGTGTGTGTGTGTGTGTGTGTGTGTGTGTGTGTGTGTGTGTGTGTGTGTGTATGTGTTTTGCACACATAACAGGACAAGAAGTTGTTATTTTTGTAAAATACACAGAGGCATTCATTAATTTATTATATACAGTATTTACGTTCGCTGGGTTGTAGTGTGTGACCAAGATTTTTCAAATATTATTTACACAATAATAAAGAATACAAAATAGTAACAAGATTCCAGTTAAATTGTTAATCATAGTCATTTGTCTGACATTTATTAGTCAGCACAAAATTTATGAGTGTGAAATGCCTTATGATATAAAACAAAGCTGTTTAAATTATATACATATTGCACTACTACAGTAGCTAGTATTAGCTGTACTATAATTAACATTATTTACAATGTTTTTGTCTTTGCCATGTCATATTCTGAGAAGTGAGATATGTCTGCAACTGGTGCAAATGGTTGTATGAAACCCTTGGATTCGTACCAGTCTAAATCATAATTGCTTGTGTAATTCATCTCCATTCAAACTCAAGCTGATTTGTCTATGTAAGTGTGTACACTGAGGGGGGATGCACCATCTCTAAATGCTGTGGTAGAGCAGATTAGCAATATCCCAGGATCCCTCAGTACCCATCTGTTCTGATGACTAGCCGCAGAGATGTCAGTGGGCAAGAGATGGAGCCCCATCTGCTCCAGATCAGGCACATAAAGTTCCCCTCCCATCCCACCAAAAAGACATCAGGGGGTCACCGGGAGCAGGAAAAGGAGCCATAAACACCTGTCCCAGCATTTTTTAAAAATGTTTTTTGCCCTCTTATCAGCTCTATTATTATTATTATTATTATTATTATTATTATTATTATTATTATTATTATTATTATTATTATTATTATTTTATTATTATTATTATTATTGCTATGTTGTAATACAGTAAGCATGTTAAAAAATGCAACAAGCCGAATGATAAACATTAGGGCTGAGCGATTTGGCCTAAAATCTAAATCGCAATTAACTGAACATTTTAACAAGATTACGATTAATAAACAATTCTTTTATTTATTTATTTTATGTTTTTGCCCTCATAGTTCACTGACAAGTTTTGTACAGTAAATGTGCTCACACATTACATCACACATTTGAATGAAAGGTGCATTATTGATTTTAAAATAATTGAAGTAAACACACACACTATCTACTATCTATGATTATTTATTGAACATTAATGCTGAAGAACTGAAAATAAAACACATTGCCTAAAACGCAGCTTTCCACACTGCCCACCGTCATCACCGCTACCAAACCGACCAATCACAAAGCTTGTGCCATGCATGGTTGTGATGTGTAGTTACATTTTTTTGAGAGGTGTGTGGGTTTGCGCAGGCTGCCGCTGGGCCGTACGCTTGGCAGATCAGATATAATATCTGAATATATAAAGAAGTATAAATCATAATATATTAAGTATAAATTAGCCTTGACAAAGCAGGGTCACGTGACCACACACAGTAGGGAAAGTAATAAAAAAATTGACCTGGAAAAATTGTATCGAATATAGGATCTGAATGTTGATATATATATGATCAATTCCATGCAAATGTCAACCTTGCCATAAAAAAAATTACGTTTTCGCCAAAATATCAAAACCATTTTTTGCATAAGCAAGTATTTTACGGTACTTTAGAAATACTTGAAAGAGTCTCCGTCAGTGTTTTCAAACTATTATATTTGATTTACCAAAGTCACACAAGTGGGAATTTCACATCGGTCACATCCATAACAAAACTTTTTCCTCATAAACGCAAAAATATAAAATAAAATAAATCATGTTTGTTCTATAGTGAGCCGACTCTTATCCTTTTGATTAGCATTATTTCTTTGGGTTGTGTAGTTTAATTCACAGAATTTTTACAAAGTATATTGTACACTGTATACTTGCAGTCTTTTTTGGTCACATCCATAATGCATGTTTATTTCCCTCATTTAAAGTACAAAACATGTTTACAGATTAATATTTTTCTGGTCCCTTTACTCTGTGGTCAGTTGTTCTGGAAAATATAAACAGATGTTTCAATATAATGTTAACATCTACTTTCTATGTGAGTGTAATATAGTTCGTTGTTGTGTGGAAGAAGAAGACAGGGTCGGCGATATAATGTAAGTAATTGCCTTTTTATTCTTTTAAGGTAATTACACCCCACGTGTAGCTGTGCGGGTGTGTGTGTGTGTATGTGTGTGTTCTCTCCTCTCTCGGCTGCTCCTTCTCCTCTCCTTTAAGAAGGGTGTCTCTCCGGCCCAATCACTAGAATAAACAGGTGTTATTTATTATTTCTGATTGGCCTGCTGATTAGCCGCCGGGCTCGGAGCATGCTCTCCCCTCTCATTGGGTGTTCGATCATGCTTACCTCTCCACAGTGAGTTTATGGTTTGAGTTTTTACTGTCAAATGTCACATCCATAACTCTGGAATTGCTCATATATATTTAAATACTATTATTCAGAAAGCATAATTTGTGCATTAGCTATAAACTCATTAGAAGTAACAGTTAATGTGGTTTTAGATTATTTTATTATTATTAATGATTATTTCTATTATTATTAAAAATGCATGCTGTTTTTGGAAAATTGTATTGATCAGAATCCTGAAAAGAAATCTGTATTTTAACAATATTAAGCATATATTAAACTGTTTTCAAAATTGATATAATTTCTTTTTTAAATGGCAATCTGCCTAATAGGATTAATTTTAGGATTGACACTAACAAGAACTGACTGCTGAAGATTCAACTTTGCAATTCCTTGAATAAGGTACTTTTAGAAAATATAGTGAAATAAAAGCAGTTGTTTTATAATTGTAATATATCACATTTAAGTAGTTTCATATGCTGCTACTAGGTGTTTTGGCTACGCTTTTCCCTTCTTCTCTAAATCTCATTATGTTGCCCAGGCAAATAATGTGTTTTTGTCTGGTTGTTTGTTCGTTGTGAATGAGATTACTTCCCACCACTGTTAAAAATACAAGTGTTCTTTTCTGTGCAGTCATATATACTGTGTTCAGCAGTGTTTATTAGTGTCTGGAGAGCAGGGTCAGGTGGTTTGTGTTGGTTTCGTCTCAAATAAATCGAGAGGTGGGGGCAGTGAGGGGGTGAATATGTGGGGTTTAGGTTAAGGCGCTTGTGGTCGCCTGTTCCCCTCCCCCCGTCTTCGTCTGTCTAGATGCATTTCGCATTACAAACTGCACTACATACACTATTGAGCCTGAGGTCTTTGTGTGTTCAGGAGCAGGCGTTTTGGTGTGGACACCAGTGTCCTGTTTAACATTTGTTGATAAAATACAAATATGTTTTTAATCCGCCTATATGCTATGATTTTCAAAAATTATATACTCAAAGAAGTGAAAGGAAAGCATATTTTACTTGCTCATTCAATAATCCATTTGAGAACAGGCCCTTACATTAGCATTTTGTTAAATAAATGTTTGCCAGCAAGCCTGATAACCACACACTCCAGGAGTTGTTGAAGCTCTTCTGGCCTTTCTCTTTTGCCCAAGGCCCTTTCTTTATCCAGCGCTGAGGGGTTTCTCTCAGAATGTGAGTGATATCATGAAAGCACAGCAGTCTGATGGGGGCACCTATGTTTAGCTTCCGCACAGCCTAGATTTGCTTCAAACTCTTTAAGACTGACTGAAGAGCTTCAGAGTAGAGCTGATTTTGGCATTGCATTTGCATTACAGTCATACATTATTGCACGGATTCATAACGAATCTTAAAATGAGTGTTTCTGGATCTGGGAGCCAGTTGTCAGAAAAGAAAAGGCATAATTAGAATAGGCATCTATATGTGAGTCTATATGTTTTATATGCGAGTATAAGAGTGAATTAGTTTTGTCGTACAATAATCTGTAAATGTTTAATATTGATTGTATCAATAAATCTATAAATTAAAAAAGTAAACATTAAAAATACACTACCATTTGAAACTTTGGGATTTGCAATACATTTTTAATTATATTTTATTTATTGTTGTAATATATATATTCAGGTGTGCCGGGCTCTAGTGTGAGTGACCAAGATTTTAAAAAATAATAATTATATTTTAACTTTTCAAATATTGACATTAATTATAAATTATTTTCCAAAAAAAAACCCAACAACAATTAAAAAAGTAAACAATAATAATACACTACCATTTGAAACTTTGGGATCTGCAATATATTTTAAAAATAAATAATACTTGTATATAGCAAGGGAACATTATTTAAACTGTTATGCATTTAATTATTCACTGTTCTCATGAACATATTGATCAGAATCCTGAAAGAAATATGAAAAAAGTCACAAAAATTGTAAGCAGCACAACTATTTTCAACACTGATTATAAAAAAATATATATATTTAAATACCAAATCAGCATAAGGATTATTTAAACAGACATTAAAGTCTGACATTAAACAGACATTAAAGTCTGAGATATAACTGCTGAAAAGTCAACTATGATATGACTGAAATAAGATATTATTTAAACTATAGTGAAATACAAGTAGTTACTGTAATATATAACTTTATTAATTTCTGTTGGATCAAATGATCAAATACTGGGATCATTCATTCATTCATTAATTTTCTTTTCAGCTTAGTCCCTTTATTAATCAGGGGTTGCCACAGTGGAATGAACTGCCAACTTATCCAGCATATGTTTTACGCAGCGGATGCCCTTCCAGCCACAACCCAACACTGGGAAACACCCATACACTCTTGCATTCACACACATACAATACGGTCAATTTAGCTTATTCAATTCACCTATATACCACATGTCCCGGAGGAAACTCACACAATCATGGGGAAAGCATGCAAACTCCACAAAGAAATGTCAACTGACCCAGCTGGAGCTCGAACCGGTGACTTTGCTGTGAGGCAATCGTTGTACCCACTGTGCCACCGTGATGCCATGCTGGGATCAAATTGTGGGAAAAGTTGTTTGTGACGAACTTTGGTTTACTTTCTTATCCACACCTGCTTATAGTTGTGTTTTTGTCTATGTAACAAAGTTGTGCACATGTTAGTACTTCAAATCACTTGTGTATGATGAAAAAATGTACAAAATATGGTAAAATTAAGCCTTATTGCAGTAAAATTTAAAAAATTACATTCCTACCGTATTTTTTACGGTTAAATGAATTGTAAATTTACAAAACTGTACATTTTTTTACAATAATTTTTTTACAGTGTATATTTATGGTAAGGATAATTGGTATAAATAATTGATACAGGATGGTACTAATATTTGCTAAATTGTTAAATGCCTGAATTCCATTACTAGGTGATCATTGCTTTTTGGTATGGTGCACGTAGCCTCAGTAATTAATGGTCAATTGGATTAACAGGCATGTAATGAGTGAATGTGGTGTACTCAGTGCCCTGGTGTTCGGAGAGAGAGTGAGAGTGAGAGTGAGAGAGAGAGAAAGAGAGAGAGAGAGAGAGAGAGAGAGAGAGAGAGAGGGTCTGTTTGCAGCCTCTTCATCTCCCCATAGACACACAGAAAACAGCCTGACTGTGATGGATCACTCTTTCTCTCTCTTTTCTCACTACTCACTGTGGAGGGCAAATCCCTATTCATATCAGCACCTCCTTATCCTCAAATGCACCACAGACTGTTTTAAATTACCCATATGATCACATACAATGCTTATTCTATTTGAAGAGAGTGTTTACTTTAATGTGAGGGGTTTTGAAGAGGTTGATTTTATCTGAGCCTGTAGCAGGTCGATCTTTTCCTGAATGCTACTGCTCGTTGAGAGGAGAAAGCCCCGCCCCTTAAATTAACACCAATGGTTGAGTCAAATGCTGCTGTGTCAGGCACGATAGGATTTATTTTAGGCAAGGATGCCATAGCAGGTTAACATTAGCATTCAAAATAGTGCTTTATCTTTAGAGTCAGAAAGAAGAAACTACTCTTGTCTATATTGTGCCCAGTATTTGAGTGAAAGCTTTCTAAATGAAAACAATTAGGGTATGACTATGTGCGGTACAGAAAAAATAAAATTGGGAATCGTTTTGTTTCATCAAAAAGGATAATTTCTAGTTTCTTTTTTTATAATTGTATTAGTTTTTTTTTATACCTATAATAGACAGGACAGTGGCAAGTACTAACAGGAAATCAGAGGGGAAGGATTGGCAAAGGTCCTGGAGCTGGGAATCAAACTATCGAACTGGTTTAATTTCATAACCATAACTTTTGCTGGAGTCACTCACTGCAGCCTGTTTTGTGCATGTGTTTAAGTGCTTAATAAACGGTTATCATTAGGGCTGTGTGTATCAGAATTATCAAAACATCACAAACGAACATATTGCAATATACATATAGCAATGGTTGGCAATAAATGAATTATTTCAAACAAAAGTATCTTTGTGTGCCTGCCCCTAGCACACCCTTTGAAAGATTTTTCAGGACATCAAGGAATGTTGTTACACGTCAACCCGCACCTCTGAAACCAAGCAGAATGGACATGCTGGCTTTCTTATCCAAAGTATGCAATTATTGTAGTATCGATGCTGAAATATTTTATTACCGAGCAATCAGGCCATGTTAAATAAGACACCAATGATGTAATCCCCCCTGCACGCGGGTTCTATGTTTTAGCAATTGTGGTAGTGATATTTATTTTATTCATTTTTGTTTGTTTACATAGTTTATATGAATTAGTTTACATATTAAATGGACTTTGTTTTATGGATCAGTAAAACATGACTGTTCATGTTAAGAAGTTGTAGTGGTGCTTTCTTGTTGTTGGTTATAACATTAAGAAAAATTGTATTGAGTAATATTGATTTTTTTTTCTTTAATAAATTGCACTGTACCAGATGATTATTGTTTAGTATATCTCTATTATGTAGAAAAGGGTAGAAAAAAACATTTTTCACTCCTGAAAACTCAAACCATCTAAGCTGAGGTCACACTTTTCTCCCCATAGACTTCCATTCACACGCACAGGAATGCGTCAGACTGGAAACGCAAGCACATGTGACAAGTTTTGCAGTTTGTTGCATTGGAAAGTTCAAGCTAATTTTTTCCAGCCAATCCCACCCATTTTCGCAGCACCATACTACAGAACTTTGCATGCTCAAACTGTAGTGTGACCACAGCTTTAAGCTGCAGTCACACTAGAGTTTGAGCTTGCAAAATTCTGTCGTAGGGCACTGCGAAAATGGGCGGGATTAAGCAAGATGCACACAACCCTGCGTTTCCAGTCTGACGCATTCCTGTGCGTGTGAATGGAAGTCTATGGGGAGAAAAGTCCAGCGTGACTGCAGCTTTACACCGAGTAGGGCTGCAAATCATTAATCAACAGTTGATTAACTGATTGTTATATTAATGTTGTGCGTTTGAGGTATTGTCATGTTTTCACTCTGCTAATGAGACACACTGGATCGCAGGAGTTATCAAAACATACATGTATTTATTTACGAAACACTCACTGGAACATCACCACACAGGAATCGAGGGTTGATGACATATCATGACACTTCAATACTGAACAAGGAATGAACTAAACACAGGGACTTAAATACACAGCACATAATAGAACTAATTACACACCGGGGTGAGACACAGGTGGAAACACTGAAACATCAACAAACGGCGGGAAAATGGAACAAAGGAATCGCAATACATGAGGAAGTCACATGACGTAAACACGGAAACTACTTGAACACACCAAAACGCTGAACACGTGACAGGTATTTTAGAGTGGGCTAATGTAGATTAAAACTATATATATGTGTGGACAACAATATTCAAACATACAAACAAATTAACAAATTATGCATTGTTAATTCGGATTTCATAGCGACTTTCAAGTTTAAATTGCTCAGAAGAAGTTGGGAATCTGGACTTATAAAGCATTTACAGTGAGAGTGCAAATGAGTAGGTGATTTGAATGAGAAAACCATTCTGATTATTTATTTATTTATTTGTCAAATCTGATGCAGCATTTCATCTGAAGCAGATTTTGTTTACTTGCACTGATGAAAAGCTTCCTTAGGAAGTGCTTCGAGACAAGATGTCTCTGTGCTGGCTTTTTAACTAATGAAAGAGTAATCACATTTGGAGGGCCGCTTTACAAAAACACATGTCTAATTGGAATGCAGCACTGATTATCACGACAGTATGCATATGTATTTAAAACGAACAACAATTCTCTGAGCAACGCCTACCTATGACGATGATTATTCATGGACACCTGTCCTTAGAGAGAGCACTCGGATTAAATCAAACTAGGGGTCATTTGAATATGAAAGACATTTTCTACATCATTAAGAAGTGTGGCTATGTTCTTCTGAGACACAAAGGAGACGTCTCTGTTGTTAAAATAATATGAATATAGACGCTGGCTCGGCTAAGTGAAGGGGCCTCTGGTTTTGGAGTTACACACAGAACTGTGAATGAGCCACTGCTCTGCTCTGTTGAATAAAGAATAGGTATTAATTTCCTAAGAGCAGCCCAGGCACAAAGCACATGGCTCAGGGCAGAAGGTTCATTTAGAGTTTTCATAGAGGCTGAAACAGGCTGACAGAAAAAAAAACAGATTGTTTACAAATGCATTTGAATTGAATGTGTGAAAAACTGAATACATTTTTAGTCTGCAGCTAATTTTCTTTGCTCTAACTGAGAAAAGATGTTCTGCTGCCTTCAGTCAGCAGTTTTTTCCCTTACAACGAGCTTTTATTTTATCCCATTATCAGGCATATCAACAAGCATAAATAAAATGAAAACATATAAATGCATTTCCAAACAAATACAGAGGTTAGGGATGCATGATATATCGGCAGCCATATCGATATCGGCCAATAAATGTGATTTTTAATGTTATTGTTATTGGTCCGATATCAAAATTAGGCTGATATCTTTAAACCGATAAGGTACGTAATTGCACAGAATTGCCTGCCTCATGCATGTGTGGATTTAAATAGTTTAGACTTAATAGACTTAGTACTAAGTTTGGTGAACTGAACAATATAAATATAGTCTACAAAACCAGCAAGTTAAATAAACTTAAATATGCAAGTTTTGGGAGACTCCTCAATTAAATTAAGGCTATGAGTTTACTCATTTAATTTAGTTCAGTCAACTTATTAGGGTTTTCAGTTTAGTGTAAAAGCACTGGCAGGTGAGTAAATGTTGATTTGTGCTTTAATGTTCAATTGGTATTAATTTCAAGTGTACTTATATATTTAAGTATTTTTGACTGCAAGCTTTGTGCACACCAAACTGAAATAACACAATAAACAGTACATTTAATCTTTAAGTTTTTATTGACTAAATGTCACACTATTAATGAAAATAAAGTAAAAAGTAAACAATTCATTTATTCATATTCTTTTCGGCTTAGTCCCTTTATTAATCTGGGGTCGCCACAGCGGAATTAACCGCCAACTTATCCAGCATTTGTTTTACACAGCGGATGCCCTTCCAGCCGCAACCCATCTCTGGGAAACATCCATGCACACTTATCCACACTCATACACTACGAACAATTTGGCCTACCCAATTTACCTGTGCCACATGTCTTTGGACTGTGGGGGAAACCGGAGCACCCGGAGGAAACCCACGCGAACGCAGGGAGAACATGCAAACTCCACACAGAAACGCCAACTGAAAAAAAAAGACATAATTGTTCTAATCTCACTAGAAAATGTTGTGGTCAGTCAAACTCTGCTCGGGCTTGCATATTAATGATTTTGTGTGGATCATCAGAGTTAGGAAGTCAGGAAAAGGAAACAATCCTGTTTGAGGTTCTTGATATGTTATTTTCCTTCTAAGGCACCTTTAAAACCTCTCGGCTTACTGATGAATTGACATCCCCATCAATGCCCTTCTTGCTGAATGTTTATTCTATAACATTCCAGTGTCATAGCTTCTGTTGAGCACACATAGATGGTAAAATGACTAGCTTCAAATAAATACCCATTCAAATAAGTGACATTTAAATCACATTTCTCTCCCATGATAACATACTTGTAAAACATCAACACTTTCTTCATGCTTTCAAAATGGTTAAAAACAAAATACTCGTATAGACTCAATAAATATCCCTTCTATTCTCCATGGCCCATAACGAATCGACATTAAATGAGTGGAGATCTTAACAACCTTCAAGACACTCGCTCCTCTGGGGAGGTGGTGGCAGAGAGAATGTGTCTTTCAACATGCCAGTCCAACTGTTTACATAACCGCTCCAGTCTGTTGACCAGAGCCCTTGCCTCAAGTGTAATACAGGAGACTGCCAACACATGGTATGTTTATAGTAGAGGTTTTGAATGGGGGAGGCTGTATGAAACATGTTGTCCTCACAAAAGCTCTTTCTTTAAGATGGTGCTGATAGGAACCATCATCATCAGCCGCTCATCGGTAAAAGCACTTGTCATCTCTTGGGGCTGTTATGGTTTTGTTTAAGGTGCTGAAAAGTAGTTATAGATCGACTCTTGAGAGGGAACTTGAGTCAAGAGCCATCAGGGCCAATTAGTCCAGTGGAGCATGTTGATGATTATGGTGATAGTGGCTCCTGCGCTGGTCGTGGGCGCTCTAATGTGGGCTTCTGTCACTGCGACTTACATAATGACTCCTGCAGTCTCCAGCTGATAGCACAGGCATTTCATTATTACAAGGAAATCATGCTCACAGGAAGCCCAGGAAAGGAAGAGCACTGGAGAAGCAGTAGAGTGGTGGAAAGAAGAAATTTGAACTAGTGCTGGGCAATATGGCACAAAATGCAATCTCGATAAATTTTCATATTGAACGATAACAATTTATATTTCGATATAAATTGTTAATGCTTCCAGATTTAAAAGAGTACCCCAACAATGACTGAAGCCACAAAAATTAAAGGGTCCATTAAATGGCATAACATATTTTCGGCCGATAAATTTTCGGTGACCGAAAATTCAGTACATCTCTAATATCAACAGACTTTTAGATTCCCATTGTTGCACGTTTCTGCTGTGAGATTGGCTCTTAGATCAATATAGAGTAAAAACGTCCAGAGCTTATTGTTATTGACATAAATATTATCACGCTTCGATATAATATCGTTTATCCGCCCGGCCCTAATTTGGATGCTTTCTGGGTTTTTTAATAATTAAGACATTATAATTAAAAGGGGTAGTTCACCCCAAAAAAGAAAATTTGCTGTTAATATAGCTAAGATGTAAATTACTTTTTTCTTTAGTGTTACGTTTGTTTAGCTTAAAATGTGGTCTCTAAAAGTGTAATAAAAAGCAAATCAACAACACACTTGCAAGTCAAAAGCACGCTAGGAGACTGAAAAGTATATTCAGGCAAAATAAATTATTACCTGTGACAGGTGACAATTAGGTCTGTCATGACATCTATATTTTGTTGTACGATATATTGCACCAAAACATATTGCGATAAACAATATTATTGTCATTTTAAGACCATTTTATTCCACTCATTATATGCCAGAATGACAACATAATATGTCATCACAATGCAAGTACGCTCTTCCAAAGAACACTTTTTATTCTTTAAAATATTGAATTTAATTATAGTCTTTTTAACTATTTAATAATTAGGCATTGGAATCAGAATGTGAAAATGTATATCCTAAACAAATAAATAATAATATAGGTTAAAAAAAAGTGCAGGGTAAAAAGTAACAGAGGCTGCGATATCTGCGTCAGACACCCACATGAAAATATACTAAAGTAATTTATAATAGATAACTAAAGTTGTTGTTTTTTTTAACCAGAGAGGTTGCACAATCAGCTAAAATGTTGCTATAATTGGTTTTCATGCATGGGTGATGCACTGTAAAACCTAACAGTCAAAATCACTAAATGAACTAAGTTTAATTTATAATTTTTTAAAAGGTTACTTTGACTCAACGAAAAAGAGTTATCGTAACTCATGAATGGATTATATTAAGCAGAACTCAAAATGAATGAGTTATTAATGAATGAATAACATTTTTTTGTGTTAATACTAGAAGTAATACCAAACCATTTGAGTAGCTATATAGTTGTTAGGACTAAATTTGTTGAACTCATAGTGAATTGATGACTGAACTTAAAATGTTTAAGTTACTAATACTCTAAAGGTTTGACAATACAAATTATTAACACAAATACTATATGTGTAAATGACTCTTTATATAGTCATATAGTTTACATACTCAAACCATTTTGTCTTAAAACTTATATGGTTTGCCGCAATCCTTTTACTCAAACTGTTTGTTAACTTTACTTATCGGGTTTTACAGTGTGTATATTGCTTCACCAAAAACGATTGAGGTCATGTCCATGTGTTGTGCAATGAGTCCATATATTAATTATTGTGATAGGCCTACTGACAATACATTGGGGAATAATTGCATCAAGTTGCAGGCTGCAGTTAACTTAATGGTATCCAGTGTCGCTAATAATAATGGTTTCTACACATACGGATTAAAGGGATAGTTCACCCCAAAAAAGCTTAATTCTGTCATAGTTTATTTACCCTCTACTTGTTGTTTCAGTTTTTTCTTTTTTTTTGTAGAAGACAAAAGAAGATGTTCTGAGCAATATTGGAAATTTACAAAAACATTGTATTGTTTATGGATGTCCATTGCTATTTTTTTCTAACATTCTTCAAAATATATTATTTTGTGTTTAATAGAAACTTGAGGGTGAGTAAATGGCTTTTGGTGAAATATTAAAAAACGAAATTTAATGCAACACAATAGCAAGTGACAATATTGTATTATTATAACCATATGTTTGAACCAAAAACTGATTCCAAGGACTAAGAGTATATCAGAATAGACTTTGTTTGGACACATAACAACAGTATTAGATATGTTACACAAACCATGTCCCTGTTCTCCATGTCAGACACCTACCATCTAAAAATTTTATAAAAATGCTTTTCTTATATATAAAACCATACTGCGCAAATTGACAGCACTGGGAAAATGTTTGTGACAGTAGGAATTAGGAAACAGCAATATTTTAGCTGGGTTTGACACTTTTACATTGCAGTTATAGGGACAAAATGAACAGAAATTGTGTTGACTGATAAATTTGCTTATAGTTTCTATTCTAAAAACACCATATTGAGTATGTTTACATAGACACCAATAATCAGATTTTAATACGATTACTACAATACTCTGATTTAAAGTCTAACATGTAAACAGCAATTTTTGATTTATTTAATCGGATTAAGGTCACAATCAAACTAAACAGAAATCAAATTAAGATGTGGAGTATGCCGATTTTAGTCACGTTATTAAAACGTGACTAAAATCGGAAGTACATACATGTAAACACCTTAATAAAGCTATTACCATTGTGTAGGACTTTCGCCGCATTTTGCGACAGGATAGTCTATTCACACACGGCTGTTTGACACTATTCTCTGCACCTACTTAGTCAGTGAAGGCGAGCATCGTGAAATGCAGAGGGTTTTTTCTCATATGGTGTGTGGTATCAATTTCCATTAAAGGGCACCTAGGTTACCCCTTTTTCCAAATTTAATGTCTTTTGTGCCTCCAGAATGTGTCTGTAAAGTTTCAGCTCAAAACACCATCAGATTATTTATTATACCTTTTAGAAGTTTCTATTTTATAGCTCTAACCATTAGGTAGCGGTTTTTGTGAACTGTGCCTTTAAGGCTAGTCCTCCCCGCCCATCGTTCCCACGTGCCTGTCAGTGTGCCTTAATCTCCTCTCTTGGCTGCCTCAGACAACAGACAGACATAAAGGAATAAGATCTCACATAACATTTGGGAGAAATCCTACAGTAAGAACTTTACCAATGAGTATTTGATGCATTTGTTGTGGAGCTGCAACGATGAGTCACACACAATGTCGTTACAAAGTTCACTCTCACACACACACATACATACACAGCGTGGACACACCATGGGACACACACACAGACATTGCGCGTGTTTAGCTTTGCAGTCTTTTTGCACGCAAATGTGACAGGATACAGGCTAATATCCACTGCTGTATGGATATCTGTTATGTAAATGTACAAAATAAACCTGATTTAACGTCCACAAACCGGGATTGAAGCGTCTTCTTTTATAATTGTACTGGCACGTGGCTGTGCTGATAAAGTAAAGCTGAAGTAAATGGCTGTAATCCATTAACATGCACTGTTTTAAAACATTTTAAACTTGTAAAACTCACTCTTGATCACATTTGATGATGATTGATGATGCTAGCAAACTGAACAGATATTTTATTCCCGGTTGCTTTGCGTACGTCCTGTCTTGTTGATAGGATTATACACGTTACTTTGGAGACATGTTAATATGCAGCTGTCAATCAATTCGGTGCGAGGGGGGACCGCACACCTACGTCAAGTTGCGGTCGGTTTGAAAACCGCTCCAATTGGTCCACCAATTTTATGTTGGTAATTGAAAAAAAGGACTGGGTGTGTTTATATCACCCCAATATGACGGTCTATACACTATACCTACACATGTCTGTCCAAACAGCTTGAAAAGTAGAGTTTTCACCATAGGTGCCCTTTAAAACAACACTTCCAGCAGTTCATACTCTTAATATCTCGTTTGTCATAGGGAGCATGCATGAAATGTTCCTGAATAAACGTGAAAGTGCCAAACTGCAGTTAAAGTCGACAAATAAAAAATGAAACATCTAAAATTGCATGAAACTCTGGAGGAAATGTGGATAGTGTGGTGACGAAATGACATTAATCCAATTATGTGCAATAACATGTAAAACGGGATCATGAAAGAAACATTAAAAAACAACTCATGTAAACACCTTGATCATATTATTGTCTTATTCAGGTTAAGGTAAATAATTTGATTACTGATGTCCATAGTAGTCATTGTTTACTTTTATTGCTTTTATTACATTTTATGCCCCGCCATCTTGAATGTGTGAGGCATTCCTGTTCATTTTTGCACCATTTCCAACCCTGTGACAGACAAAAGCGAGACACTACCAAATAAAAAGCTTTTCATTCTGAGAGTTTTTTGAATTATGTAAAAAAACAGGATGTTAGACACCCTAGTCTGCAGGAAACACTGATCAACAATAAGTTCTTTTGTACAGTTATTGTTACAAACTCTCTCTCTCTTTCTCCCTACACTCGTGTTTTCAGTTAGATTCATCTGCCTTAAAAAGCAAACACAAAATAAGCAAGCTAAAGATGATAGCCGGTGATAGCACAATGATTGTTTTTGCGAATACTTTTACCCAGGATAATCATGTTGTGAAAATCTGATATCGTGACAGCCCTATACCAAAACAACACTGAACCCTATTGACTTTCATTGTGTGGACACTGAAAATTAGTTTTTCCAAATGTCTTCTTTTGTTTTGCACAGAAGAAAGGAAGTCATATGAGTTTATAACAACATGAGGGTTACGAACAGTTGTTTTTGTCCTTATTTATGCTCATTCCAGAACAGTAATGTTTCCAAATGTAAAACCAGACCATTTAAGCTTCCCAAACCTTCTTGAATCGAATGTTAGCAGTCTCATTTGTCTCTCACAAACTTTTTGCTTTTCATACCTGCCTGCTCTTTTTCTCTCCTGCTCTTTCCAAACAGTGAGGCTCTTTGTGTCACTGTGTTGGGTTGGAGAACTCCTCTTTGTCCAGCCCAGCATTCCTCACATATCTGTGTATTTTCTGGTCCAGAGAAGAGTGATCTAATCGAAACAGGGAGAGAAGCAGCGTAGGCTGGCTCAGCTCCAGCGTCTCTTCAGTCTTGCAGTATGGAAGTTGCGTCTTTGTGCCTTTTCACTGCCTATAAGGAATCACATAGATGAAAATGGAAGCATTTTTAACATAACTAAAAGTGCAGCGAAACTCTCAGACAGTCTTTGGTAAACTGAAATGTGAAGAGAAAGCATGACCCAGAGGCTTAACAATCAAAACACTAGCTTGCTTTGAAGTCGTATTGATGTACAGTGGTATTACTCAACAAAACAGGGTCTCTAAAACCTATCGGCTCAATAGTTTGACTAATGTGTGAAAGCTTAACATGTACTGTGGCTTTTGGGTACTTAGTAGTCAAAGCTGGCACTTTTCAAAATCTGTTTTCCAGGATCCATCATTTTATGGTTTTAATAAATTAGACTGAGATGAATTATGCAAAAAAAACAGGATTCCTTACCAAATGTGTCTTCCTCAGGCTCGGGGACCAGTTCTACAGGGAGGCCATTGAGCACTGTCGCAGCTACAATGCCCGCTTGTGTGCAGAGCGCAGCGTCCGCATGCCCTTCCTGGACTCTCAGACGGGTGTAGCGCAGAACAACTGTTACATCTGGATGGAGAAGCGGCACCGAGGGCCAGGTAGCACATTCTCCAATTTACCCTAACACTAGAAGTACAGAAACTGTTATTTGGACCTTTTTTAATTTTTGCAATATAATAACTTTGTTGAAATAAAACACACACATCTAGAATTCCCTGACTTTTACTAAATGTGTGTGTATTTTCTTCTAACATTGTTATTTTATTAAAATTACAAAACACAAAAGACCCAAAATTATTTCTACCTAAAACTAGCTTGGGTTGTCACGATACTGTAATTCGGTACCAATCGATACTGTTTTAAAAACATCCATTTCCCACTGACATTTGAGCGCTACTGAACACGTTCTTAAACACTGCTGATTTGCCATTGTGTTCATGTGCTCAACAGAAATGAATGTGATTGGCCGTGAAGGTCATCAGTTCACCAAACTCACTGCTGTTTACTGAGAGTAATCACAGATACAGAGACACTGGCGTGTTTCAAAGTCATGTTGATCAGCCCGTTTGTCTACAAGCTGACATACGAGCGATCAGCTGATATTTAGTGCCACAAAAAAGCCTTCTCCCTTGCTTGAGAAAGTAAAAAACCAAAAAGTGAGGTGCGAACATTTGCGGGTGGTAGCCTAACTATACTTTTATAGGCTGTATTATTAAAAAGATTATAATTTTAGGGTGATGACTTAATTAAATATGATGACAGACATTCAAAACTTAAATGTAATATCTTAATAGAAGCCTTGAATGTAAATATAACGTATTATATGAGAACTGTCAGAATGAACTCTATGATAATTCTAGTAGTTATAGACTTCTGGTTGTTCCAGTGTTAACATAATGTTAATGTTAAAAAAATGTTCATTAAAGGCACCATATGTAAAAAAAAATTCATTACAATATCCAAAAACAGTGTTACATATTTTGCTGACTTATATTTTGCTACTATTTTTCAAAATCTTTGGAAGAATGTTCAAAATAAGCCATTTTAAGAACCGACGGCTTTCAGTCTTACTCCGCTTTATACTATCATGATAATAAATTTTGAATACTTTAGCTCATTCATGAAAATGATTTCTACAAGAGTCCCATAAGATGTAATTAAAACCAACTCTCCCATGATTCCATACTCTTTCACAGTCATGGCGTCATCAAACCATGCCTGCGTTTGTTGTAAATATATAGTATATACAGTAATATATATATAACAAACTGTATATATTGGTAACTTGTTTACTTGCATTTAGTGGCTTTTAATAAATAAATAAACACTAATAATTTAAAAATAACTCATTATTTTTGTGTCTGTTTGGTTAAATGAAGTCAATCTTTTAAGTATCAGGCAGATTTATGAATTTAACGTCTGAATCTGGTTACAGTATTGCTCGATTTGACAGCTAAACGGACAGTATAGGACTGTCACTGCATAATGAGTTACATTTTAGCCTGTTGCTGTGCAAAAACATTTTGAATGGTTAATTTGGAGATTTATTTTTGGTTATTTATGTTTTGTAATGCAGAATTTCAAATATTCTTAAAATTCGTATTACAGAGATTAAATGGTGATTGAGGGTGACTTTTTGTGGGGTTAACTACTTTAAATGAAGAGGTGGGGTGTATTAACATAAATCAGCAATAATTTATTTATATGAGTTAGCGTGTTAAATGAGCTTTACATTGGATCTACGGTTTTATATGGTGCTTCCATCTTAAGATGCTGTCATCTAAACAAATTTTAACAACTGCCAAAATTATGGACGTCCAATCATTCCTAATTTCTTTTTTATCTCACCACAGGCATTTGGTTCAGTTAGACTTTGGCTCAGTTGGCTCATTACACATCCATCTAAACCTCCATTTTAAATTCCACTTAAAATTACAGCATGATTTATGGATAAAGAATGACGCATCTGGTTTTAAAGCAGTTGACACATAAAGTGCAAATAAAACTGTGTGTTGGTGGCTGTGTTTGCAGCCTAAGACTTTTATGGAGAGTATAGGTTTCCACTTGTTATCTGTTAGACAATGCAATGAACTATTCAATGTAATGAGACAGAAGCATGCATTGGGATTCTGTCTGTAGTCTTTCCACAGCATTCCTTTCCATATTGTCCGACCAAAACAGCCAATATGTAGACATATAGCTGCCAAAGGGAACAATATGCCTGCTGAGAACCGGACACAAATAGAGTCAGCGCCTCGCAACTAAAAGCTCCATAGCCACACCCTACACTTTGTGGTAAACCAGTGTTTATTGAATTTTTTTATTCTGGGTTTCTCTCTTGCTCAATTTCTCCATTTTACCATTAGGACACTGGATGAATGCATAACTGAGACCATGTGCCTCCTATCTGTGTAACGGTACAGATTATGTGGTATGGGCCAATAAGAGAGAATGACCTACAGACCTGACCAGCTTTTTATTTATCAGGGAGAGAAAATGTAAATGGCTTCACATGAATAATAAAACGTATTAGTTTGGATAACAGTTTACTAACTGTTGATAAGTGAGCCATAATGTATGCAATCAAAATATTCTTCTCACATTGTTAGTCACATTAGTATGGTGATGCAGTCCTACAAATACAATACTGTAGGAACGCCCAAAAACTTAATTTTTCTATAAGGAAATAGATACGCTTATAATATAAACTTGAAAAATATTGTTTCTATAAATACAACCATCAACTTGATATGACTAGTTTTGCTTCTCTTTATTAGTTTTGCTTCATCATTCGATTATCATTCACATTCATGGGATTGTAGTTTTGTCATCATACATTTAAAGACGTTAAGTACACAGTCCTGTATCTCTGTCTTTTTCTCTGATTTTAATATATTTTAAAGTAGTTCACCCAAAAACAAACCTTCTGTTATCCTTTACTCTCTTTTTACTTGTTCACAAACCAGTTTGAGTTTCTTTCCTCTATTGAACACATAAGAAAAAAAATTTAACCATTGACTTCCATAGTATTGGATTTTCCCATTTCTTTTACTTGAGGGTGAGTAAATAGTGTGCAACTTTGGGTATAAAACTAGACCTTTAAATCAGAGTTTCTTACTGGTTTATATGGTACATCAAAACCTCAAAACATCTTTTGTACATTCACATTGACTTTAATTTAGGAATCACACAAATGATACTATATTTCTAATTCAAAACAGTGAAATTTGAACAGAAGAGAGAGCTCACACTTTATGCTGGAATTTGTGCCCTGTTTTTGTAAACCTTTTTTTTTTATTTGATTGCTCATCTCGATCATTTTGATCTTGACAAGCACTATTAGAAGGCTGAAACTGACCAAACATAAATATTTTACAATTTATTTCTCTATTCATTTCATGTGGACAATTTTTGAGCTTTACTAAATTAACTGTTGATTTTGATGTTTATTGGAGTTTTGATAAAAGGAAAACAAAAATCTTTATTTTGAAAAAGCTTTTGTTTGTAAACATTTGTTTACTTTATTATATTTAAGTAAATTTGGAAAGGTAATTTTTCACCAGATTGGTTGTGTTTATACTTTATATTAAATGGTATCGTGTTAAGGGTTTCATTTTGGGGTTAAAATACAATTTAGAGTGATCTAATTAATAAGAATCCAGGGCCTTTCCCATAAAATAGAAAAAAGGGCGCTACAAACATTTAATACCTTTTGGTCAATACAAATTAATTTGGAAGCCTATTCAAAACATTCTGCTGCATTTGTTTTTGCAGGGTTGGCAGCAGGTCAGATGTACACCTACCCAGCGCGTTGTTGGAGGAAGAAGAGGCGACTTCACACGCCACTTGACCCTCAGCTCCGTCTTTGTGAACTCAGACTTGGTGAGATCCTGATTTCAGCTAATTGTGTCATTTTTCTCTTGCTAACATTTGCGTTGCAGCTTTTTATTTTTTCTGCACTTTCTCCGTCCTTGCTTCTTTGCTCTGAGGTCATTGAGAGGCTGCAGAACCGGCCCATCTGGGTCTCGTTATGCTTCTCCATGCCCTGATCGGGCCTCTTTAATCATTTGGCCATGCAGCATTAGAATGTAGGTCTGATGGGGGGCTGCAGAAGGGCTTGAGGAACTTGATAAAGGCGAATAAAGGCCTGTCTGTGTCAACAAGAAAGCCACTCTATTATTATCTTAGCTGTCCCTGGAAACACAATAGCAGTAAAGCAATATAAGAACCTCTGACCTTCAACTGGACCTCAGCCAGCATGAGTTCAGCAAAAAAATGTGAATAAATGTGGTTTCCAGTAATGCAGATATCAGGAGAAAACGAAAAAAAAACACACCTTAAGTAGCATGAATGTTCTCTTGAGAAATTCAGACCGTTTAGTAGAGGTGGGCGGTATGACCATGGTGTGAGTAATTTTATTTCTTGGTAAGATATTTCATAATATAGTAATTTAAATAGGTAGTTATACCAGAAACATCAACAAAAAGGACTGAAATAAATAAACTTAAATACTTCCATTTTATTGTTTTATTTGGACCTTGTTAAATATAGAAGGAATGAATGCACAATTAGATTCTTATCAACATTTCCTTTTTGGCTGAGCCGATGCCGTTTATGTGTTTTTGAGAAGTGTTCATTTACAGAGTCGGGTTTGGGATATTTATTTGTTATAAGTGTTAGCTTACTTAAAATTGAAAATCAGACTTATGATTTCATACTCTATGCTTTGTTCCTAGATATATTTTTTTATTCAACATCCGGTGAATAAATAAAGCAGATACTGATTTAAGCTCTGTATGATGGGTGTCACAGTCAATGAGTCGATCCTGTTTTCATATATTACAACCAATAAATCAAACAAGAATAAGAATTTTCTTACATAACTTCATGTTATTTGTGTATTTCGCTTTAATTTTTCCTTGACTAAGGTTTACAGTGCCTGCAGTTAATTAGTTGTTACCAGGTGTGCTTTAGGACCTAGGACCTTTAGGCTGTAGCGCTGCACAACTGACTGTTAAACTAACTGAAGGATATTGTACACAAAGTTATTCAGTACTCACACTCAGTTTCATGTCAGTAATTAAAATACAATTCTACTAAATCACACATAAAATTTTACCTCAGATTGCTGATCTGATCTTACTACGAGCGTTCCAGTCAGCACTTCATAAACAGTGTCTATCTCAGTATGCACTCACACTATGCTATCTGAACCGTGCCTAGGCTTTTTTCCCGGTTTGTTTGACAAGTGTGAGTGCTCTGAATCAGGCCCAGGCATGGTACAGTTGGCCGGCCATGGCCCCTGTTGGAAGAGGTGTGCCAGAGCACAGTTCGGTTGGGCTTTGGCGCAGTATGCTTGTAGTGTGAGTGAAAAGCGCACCTGAGCCCGAAACTGAAAATGTGACATGACTTTTAAGGGACTGTTTATTAAAGATGCAAACCCCTCACTGCATGTCAGCTGCACCTTCAGCAAAACCTCCTAATGGCTGATTTATACTTCTGTGTCAAGCGCACACATATGGTCCAGCGCAGCCTCTGCGAAGGATTTGCAGTCGCATAACCCTCGCTGTGGCTGACACGCACCTCTCAAACAATGTAACTACACGTCACAACGTTACTTAGCGCAAGCTCTGTGATTGGTCAGCTTGGTAGCAGTGACGAGCGTGGGCGGTGCTAAGAGTCGCGAGCCAGATGGAGTGAGTGTTTACAAGTGTCGGGTCCGACAAAGCACCAGAAGGAAACTTTTGTTTTGTGTTTACCTTATGATTAAAGTTGTTGCATATACCCCAGTTTCTGCCTCTAAATGAGCGAGTTTGAGGTACTTGTAGCGTTCAGACAAAACAAAACACCCACGAAGAAACTCGACAAAGAGGAACATAAAAACCTTCTGCCAGCTAGCGTTTCGGAAGTGTTATTGCAGAGCTACAAAAACAGCGCGCAGAAGTATAAATGCACGACTAAGTGCAAGGCAGGCGTCACATAATTTGAGCGTCAAAAGTTGAGGATCTGTTCGGCAAAATATTTGACTGTGTGTCACTGCATCCCAAAAAGGACTAAAACGTTATAACTAACGTAATCTTCACTGGGCAAAGCGAGAGCGCTTCTCTTCCTGTTAAACTGAATAGTCACATCATCATTGACGTAAGTGTGCTCAGGTTCGGTAAGTAAAGATGCAGTGTGAGTGCAGGCTATCGGAGGAGAGGGGACGGGGGGACAACCGCGCTTTGGCACGGTTCAAGGCAACCGTGCCTAGTGATAGTACGCCCTCTGACTCTTTCACAATGTATGTGACTTAGCCATACCCACTTATTTACATGCTGCGAATAAATAAATCTATTAGGGTTGACAATTTATTTCTTGGTAAGAAGGTGTACCGTCATGCCGCCCAGCTCTACAGTTTAGCATGATAGAAAATTTATAAAAAACTTTCTAACTCCAAACACACTCTCGTGTACTTGTGTGTATTTTGTGCAGTTGTCAAGCATTTTCAACATTTTCAACTGTTAAATATGTAAACGCCCAACAAAAGTGATCTATACACTACATCCCATGTTGCACAGGCTAATGTAAATCAAACAGGTTTGGAACAAAAACCTGAAAAGTAAATAATGACATAATTCTCATTTTTGAGTGACCTATCTGTTTAAGTTATGTGTTTTGCAGAGGTCTGGAATTGTAATATTTACACTATAGCCAGGCATAATTCTGGTCTGTTACAGCAGGACATCTTTCCTATGTTTCCTGCCTGAAAAGTGTTTGTGTTGTACATTTCTGGGTGCTCGGCCACTGTAAACAGGTTTGGTGTCCAGTATCCCATCCAAGTCTGGTTCGTAACGACAAGCAAGCAAGTGTGATTCCAATGTAAATCTTCACATTCAGCCTTTTTCTCCACAGCAGATGTGGCATGTAGAACAGTCTCTAATTCAATAAAGTGATTTAATCAGGCTATTTTGTCTGCTACATAATCAAGCCACTATGAGAACACCAAACTGCTGCATTTCAGGAAACCGATATATTCATTATGCTCTACAATAGCCATTTAAAACGGACTCCTTGCTAAATTCTTAATTAAAAGCAGTGCCGACTCTTTCCAGTCAGTGCCAATGTCATGATTTAATGGCATGCATAAATATTGCAGTGCTGTATTATACTGCGATGATTAAGACCTTATGATTTGTGTCTGTAGACATCAAGCTCTCTTAGCCTGTTGTTCGGGATTGGCGGCTGCAAACGGGGGATGGGTGACTGCAATCAGCCCCTGACTGGCAGTCTGCGCTATTTTCAGCACCACTCTCAGGGGAAGAGTGTGTCTCGACTCAATCAGACACAAAGAGAATAAAGACAAGGACAGAGATTCATGCAAACATTTTCAATCGTGTAACAACACATTTGGGAGGTTAAAAGAAATGAGTAAACAAATCTAACTGCAAACTTATGATATGACCACACTGCTTCTAAGAGCACTTCAACTCCAAAGATGCATATTCAAATGTGGTAATGGATTGAAGAGTGTTTCAAGATGCTTTCTTGTTCACTAGTAAGTGCCCTTCCTTGAGAGTCAGCCATTTCTAAAACTGTCTACATTCAAAGCAGTTCCACTGAAACATTCCCAGAATGCATTGCACTAACAACCAAAGGATGGAGATATATACATTGCCCACTTTATTATTAACACCTTACTGGTATCAGGTTGGACCTCCTTTTGCATTCAGAAACTGCCTCAATCCTTGGTAGCATAGATTTAACAAAATACTGGAACTATTCCTCAGAGATTTTGGTCTTTATTGACATGATAGCATCACTCAGTTGCTGCAGATTTGTCAGTTGCACATCCATGATGTGAATCTCCAGTTCCACCACATCCCAAAGATGCTCTATTGGACTGAGATCTGTCGAATGGCCATTTGAGTACGGTGAAGTCATTGTCATGTTCAAAAAAACTGTCTGAGATGATTTGCTCTTTATGACATGGTGCATTATTCTGAAAAGTAGCCATCAGAAGATGGGTACACTGTGATCATAAAGGGATGGACATGATCAGAAACAATACTCAGGTAGGTTGTGGTGTTGACACAATGCTCAATTGATACCAATGGGCCCAAAGTGTACCAAGAAAATATCCCCCACACCATTACATACCCACCACCAGCCTGAACCATTGATATAAGGCAGGATGGATCCATGCTTTCATGTTGTTGACACCAAATTCTGACCCTACCATCCGAATGACGCAGCAGAAATCAAGACTCATCAGACCAGGCAAAATCTTCTATTGTCCAATTTGGATGAGCCCGTGCAAATGGTAGCCTCATTTACCTGTTCTTAGATGACAGGAGTGGCACTCTGTGTGGTCCTCTGCTGCTGTAGCCCATCCTCCACAAGGTTGGATGTGTTGTGCATTCAGAGATGCTCTTCTGTATATCTCAGTTGTAACGAGTGGTTATTTGATTTATTGTTGCCTTTCTATCAGCTTGTAACAGTCTGGCCATTCTTCTCTGACCTCAGGCATTAATAAGGCATTTGCACCCACAGAACTGCCACTCACT
>CAIGQZ010035027.1:10971927-10983376 GCA_903798205.1 Danio tinwini
GACATGGTGGCGCAGTGGGTAGCGCTGTCATCCCACAGCAAGAAGGTTGCTATTTCAAGCCCCGGCCGGGTCAGTTGGCATTTCTGTGTGGAGTTTGCATGTTCTCCCTGTGTTGGCGTGGGTTTCCTCTAGGTGCTCCGGTTTCAGAGCAAAGACATGCGCTATAGGTGAATTGGATAAGCTAAATTGTCTGTAGTGTATGTGTGTATGTCCTGGTCCTCCAGCTTGGGGGTGGAGCGTTGGGCTAACAACCCACCTTATTAAAACTAGATGTTAGGAAACACCAACATGGTGCTGCTAAATATCAACTTCGATATAAACAGCCCTATGAGTTAGTAAATAATTACTGAAATGAAAATTAACAAGATTAATAAAGGCTTTAAAAGTATTTGTTATTGTTAGTTCATGTTAACTAATGTAGTTGACTCATAACAAACGGCATCTGAAATGTAAAGCATTAACAATACAATGTTTTAGGTTTTAAAATCTATTTTGAATGGTGTGTTGGATTGTCACATTTTACACCTGGCCTGTGATCACATGCAAATATGTATAAAAAATCATCTGAATTGACATGTTTTTTTACATGATACTTGTACTGCAAACACGACGTACATGAATCATGCTTAAAGCCATACATATTCATTTTACTAAACACACTTTAATGCATTTTAAGGTTACAAAACATTTGCTTTACATTAGTTCACATTTATTTAAGGCTTGCTTTTAGTTTTATCATTAAAAAGACACAAAGTAGATAACATATTACAATACATGTACTTGTTTTTAAAAAATAACCTCCTGTAATGACAGTTCTATTCAGGACATTTATTTGTAATTATGATGTCAACAGTACACTCACGCTTAAACACAACCATACAGCTAAACTTGTCCCTAATAGCAATAAAACTTCTATGCAAGCACACACAGTATGATATTAATTACCTTATTATTTGTTTGGTTCACAGGAAGTTGGAGTTGTCATCTCTGTCTGAATCTGCTGAAAGATAAAGCGTCTGGTATTGGAGATCCATAAGCATCATGAGGAGGTTCTGCACACAGACATGCACAGCAGACTCAGGATGGATATTAGCCTTGTAGTTCTTCCTCCTGTAGTGTGGAGTCTTCCTCTACCTCAGTGGTACAAACATTTTCCTCAACCACATCTTGGTAGTCTACTGTACCTCGCAAACATCCAGGCTGTCTGATCACCTAGAAACACAAGTGCATTTTGTATAAAAAAAATATAAATAAAAATAAAAAAGGTGGGGGGGGGGCACTTCGTTAAATAGCTCCATCAGCACAAGACTACACTGAACGAAGTCAACCTCTTATACACACACACAGAATCTCTTGATTCTAACACTGTTAAAACAGATACAAGCACATGAGATGCTACTTAAAGGAACAATCCACTTTTTTCTTTTGGAAAAGACCCATTTTACATGTCTCCTACAGTTTTATCTTTTTTTTTTTCATTCAGCCAGTCTCCCAGTCTGCCCGGAGCACTTTTTGGCTTAGCTTAGCATAAATCATTGAAACTACAGAGCAGTGATAATTTTGAGAGCAAATTTTGATTTAGATTTAGTCTAGTTTTAGTCGACTAAACTTCATGAGATTTTAGTGGACTAAATCTACTTATTTAGTTGACTAAAATATATTTGGTTTAATTTAGGTGTAATTTATAAAAAAAAATTTATACATTTATTTACACAAATAAAACATTCAAACATACAAATAATGAATCATCTTTTCCTCTCAGCTGTTGCCATGTCATTATAGTTTAATCAGACAGACAGACGCCCCTATGGAAGATGATGTAATCACATCCCGCGTGCACTGTGGATCAGTTACATTTCAAATGTGTGTGTATGTGCGTCATGCATCACACACCAAGATTAATTCTGATTGGATATTCATCGAAATATGTCCCTCAATCACATTCTCGTCTCGTTTTCAGTAGTCAACAAAAATGTCAGTATATTTTTATTATAGTCGTCGTCATCATCACTTCATTTTTATTTAGTATTCGTTGGTAAAACATGTTCGTCACAAAAATTATGACGAAAAATTTTCGTCAATGAAATGAACACTGCTACAGAGGAGTCAAGCTTTAAATAGGAGAATTATCAAAACACCTTTTTATTTTTTGGAGTGAGATGCTAATGGTCTAATTCGATTCAATGATTTATGCTAAGCTAAGCCTCTCGTCAGACCCAGAGATTGCAACTGTAGATGACTTGTGAAATGAGCCCATTTGCAAAACAAAAAGTGCAGTGTTCCTTTAAAGGCAAAAGAGCCTGTTATTCTGACTACACTTGATGCAATGCCAGCTAAAACTCTCCGACTGTAAACGTGTTATGTTCCTTATAGTACTCAAGAATGCTTGTGCTACTTTTGACACAAAGGACACATGGATTTGGTTTTTCTTATGTGTTGAGTGTAGATGGTGCTACCGTATCATAGTGTGTCATATTTGGTGATTATTGGCTAATGTGTATGCCTGTTTATTATTTTTTATGAAGATTGTGAAAGATTCAAGAGATCAAGATCCTACAATGCAATTCAAAAAAGCAAAAGAAAAATCACAAAATACAAGAAAGTGTTAATAAACAAGTTCTTTACAGTGTGTAAATGTTTAAAAAGCATCACACACTTATTCAGAGACAGTGGAATGAAGCATTAGCCTTTTAGTTGGATTTAGTTTCTTTCACTTTAATCATATTTTTAGCGTCCGCGATCTGCAAGCCAGCAGGACTTCTTGGAAAGACATTTTTGGCTTGCATTAGAAAGCAGTTTTATATGAAGAGGATACATGTGATCAGAAGCGCCTCCTTTTTTTACACTAAGATCATCATTCAGGTAGATATTAGAGCAGGGGTGTCTAAACTCTTGGATGGCCGGTGTGCCTTATAGTTTAGCTCCAACTTCCTTCAACACATTTCTAGTATACCTAGAAAGAGCTTGACTAGCTGATTCAGGTGTGTTTAATTGGGATTGGAACTAAAATATGCAGGACACTGGCCCACCAGGAGCAAGTTTGGACACCCCTGCATCCGGGCTTAGTAGCTAGCTCAGAGTTGTTGTAAAAGCAATCTTTAAAATAAATGGCAAAACAAAATATTTCCAAGCACTTAGATTTGACTTCAACACTACTGGAAATATTGCTGTTGAGTGTTTTTTTATTTGTTCTTTTGTATATGTATATATATATATATATATAATATTTAGCAGACAATCATGTGGTGGGTAATTTACATGATAGCCATTATCATATTCTGTTAAACCAGTAATGCTTTTCCTTTATAGCATGCCTTGTGTTTTTTTCCTTTTAGGTCACACTTTTGTAAGTATTACGTGTGAATGCATTAGGCTGTTTGAATCTTTATGTCATGTTGTATCAGACAGATCTGGTTGTGCTCCAGGAACATTCGCATCTATTGTTCCATGGCCTTCATACCTCTCTGAGTAAAACATCTGTTCACTCCATTCTGTATTTCTCTTGCTCGTGATATATTAGCAATTCTATTTCCATCTGGACATTCTCTCATGTCATTCCCACCTCCTTCACCTGTATAATACATTAGAGGCTGTATTTTCAGAGCCAATTCATCAGCGCTCTCCAGATCCTATGATCTGCTGAATATTTTAGCTAGGCATTTTCATCCCTTTCAAAAGGTCATCAACATCACATCTACATTTTTGGCAGGTGTTTCCTTTAGCGTCGTAAAAAGATAAATAAAAAAGAAGTGAGCAGTATATCAGCGGATAAAATGTTTTTAGGGACTTCTTAAATCAAATAGTTTCCATGTTTGTTCATCTAAAGTTATGTAATTGTTACTCATGGTTTTATTCATTTGAAATGATAGCTGGTGCAGTATGATAAAGTCCTGGTCAACAACATTTTCTTTTTTTGATATGACATGCACCTTGTTTTAATGTCGGCCCATCTCGTGCTTATATTTTGGGTTTATACATTCCTCAGTGTACTCTTCGGTTTGTCCAGAACAGACTTTTACTTCATAGTTGTAATATTTCTACAATGTTATGTGATTTGGTTTTGTATTTCTCCCCCATAAAGGTAAAGAAAAGACGTTTGTGACTACAAAGCTCATGAATGTCCAGCAAAGCAGGTGCTGTTCATGCTTATAACTGGTCATTTGATTATATGGTTACTTCATTGACATTGACTACAGTATTTTGTTTAATCATAAAAGTTTCAAAGTCTTGTAACAACCCTAACACTCCAAAGGTTTTTCCAATAAGTATTTCAGTGAGTGCCTGAATAATGGTTGAATGGTTGGTTCAGCAACATATTTTAATTCTGTTAGTAATTACGCACCCTCGTTTCATTCCAAACCCCTGAGACCTTCGTTCATATTCATTTTTCACACAAGTTATTTTAGATTAAGTTTGAGAGCTCCCTCACGTCGTGAGACGTTTGATGTCTAGGTAAGAACCAAAAACATTCTCAGAAGGTCCCATGTGACTTCATGCTTTTACGCGCCAAAATCTGTAAAACGATTTTGTCATCCCATCAGATAATTGTGCATGTTTATTATGGGCAAAACAACACTTGCAGGTTGCACTGCTGACTCTAGTATTATTACAGCTGAACGAATCATGGAATGTTTTGACAATGCTTTTGGTTCCTTTTCTGGGTACTAAACTTGTATGGGTCATGCTATAATAAGTTAACTTAACCCTTATGCACTGTTGGTGATGCTTTCATCCACGCTGGGGTGATTTTGTGTCTTAATTTGGCCATAACTTTGTGTTTCAGCTAGCAGAATGATTTTTAGTGACAAATCTTATTTTGTCACATATTTAAAAAAAATGCTGTGGATTTTTAAAAGAACTCAATGATACACTCTGGGCAAATTTACTACGCTTTTGTTATGTTCGGCATGAAAACATCCACTTAATTTAACTGCTGTAAAAATGCATTAGATAAATTTATTATTATTTTTACATTTGTTTTGCATAAATCTGTTAATTAACCTCAGTCCTGATCAAAACGACTAAATTGCTTAGAAAATTACAGGATTTTAAACTCTTTAATTGCCAAATTCATAAATGATGTCACTGATTTAGTAAAAAAAGCCACACAAAATGATATATTTTAAATATAAAAAAGTCTTGGACATGTGAATCAACATTTCCTTTGATGCATTGTTTTTGATTAATTCATTTTTTTTCTCCCTAATTTACTGTTGGAGGCTGTTTTTGCCCCCTTGGCTTCCATTTTAACCACATTTTATTGATTACAAAAACTAATAATTTTTACTGTTGATCATCAGTTGGCACCATTAACCCTTTAGATAGGCCTGTGCAAAAAAATATTAGTTTTGGAATGATAATGGATGTCAATGGGGCAAAAACAGCCACCAACAGTAAATTAGGGAGTAAAAAAAGTATGAAAATTTAACAATGCATCAAAGCCAATGTTGTTACTAATTGTTAACGTCCAAGACTGTGATAAAAGGAAAAAAAACTCCAGTCCACAATTACATTTTATTTTGAAAATACATCATTTCTTTCAATAAATCAGTGACATCATTTGCGAACTTGGCAATTAAAGAGTTAAAATCCTGTCATTTTAAAAAGCATTTAGTAGTTTTGATCAGGACTGACGTTGATTAACAGATTTTGATAAAAAAAAAAGATCTGATGTATTTTTACAGCAGTTTAATTCAGTGGATGTTTTGACAGAAGGCTAGTAAATTTGAGCAGTGCAGAAGGGTTAAAAGTCGCCCGAGTTGAGCTAGCAACTCAAGTTAAGCTAGTTACATTATACCAAAACAAGCATTAACAGTTATACAATACAAACAGCGGCTAATTTCCTCTAGCCCAAAAGGACAACGAATGAATGAAATTTCTTGTAAATCCATCACCTGTAATAGAGAAAAAGTTTTGTACTGTTGTGTTTTTGCTTTTGTGTTGACTGTTTAATTCTTTAATGTCACAAGAAGCGTTTTGTACTTTTAAAAAAATATATAATTACTATAGTCCCTTCTTTCATTTCATTCCTTTCTCTTGTTGTGATGTAAAATGTAATAAAAAGTTTTTTGATTTCACAATAAAAACTGGTTGTACCTCATACTTACCACTAGAGAGCAGCAAATACACATTAACAGACAACATCTTATCCTATAATGCCATTTACTGCTGATCTCAGTTCACTTTATCCCACTAGCTTTATTAAAGTCAAATTGAGCTTACTGAAGCACAGTTCTCTAATGTGCCTATATATGCGTATTGCTAAATCCAACAAAGCTTTAATGGATGTTTAATGGACCATCACACAGTTGAAGCTAAAAATACACAACGTTCATGCAAAGAAAGTGTGAGAGAGAGAAGAAAAACATTCTCCAAACTGAAGGTTTATTGAATGTCTTCAGGTCCTTTTTTCCCCCAGTATATTGGCCTACTTGATCCTCATCATCTGTCAGTGAAAAAAGAAAAACCCCTAAAAGCAGTAAAACTCTTTAGAAATATTCCATGCATAGTTTTGTGCTGAATATGGCACTTGTGCCTCTAAGTTATATTTCTCGTTCGGGTTTTCTACACAGCACCTTCCATAGCCAGGATTGCTGCAAAGTCTATACATTCTGTCTCAACCTAATGTACAGTTATGAGTCAATACATCAACTACCTGAAAATGTGTCAAGGAAACATGCCACATATTTCTGTTCTGCCGTTTGACTGGTTAAATGAATGTCCCAGCAGCTGAAGTCTATGTGTTTCTGGCAGTGATGCTGCTTCTGGAAACAATGTAAGCGTTGAAAAATACTGAGATGCGGTTTGGTTGTCCTGTAATGTAAAGCGACTTTCCGATGGACAAGTATCCCACAATTCCACATCGTCTGCTGTTGATATGTTGAGAGTGACAAGCTGTGATTTTCATCTTTGTGCTCAGAATATCATCATCGTCATCGCATTAATCACTACACAGACTCTAAGCGAAATTAGACACTTACATTCTACATTGAGTTTACAATACCATACATTAAAGCAAAGACAAACAAAGATGATGGGTTCAAACATACAGTAATATCATGTGCTTATGGAAGGCCGTTTCCACAGGAAAAAAAGGTCATGCTTTGGAAAATGATAGCTGTGACATATAGTGAAAATAATGAGATATGAAGTATTAATTATGAGACAAATAGAAAAATGATAAAAGTTATAACTACCAGATAAATAATAGTTTTCAAGGTATACCGCGGTTTGGAAAACTCAAGGTTTGAAATCTGCCTGCTATAGCGTTCCTAAGGTTTGTGTAAGAGTTTTTAAGTTTTTAGGACAACAGTATCTCCAGCAGAAAAGATATCCAAAGATGCCATTTTAAATAGAAGAAATCAGTGGTTTTGAAACTAATGAAGACAGCAGAAGTCAATGATTCATTTGAATTATTTAGCTTGACATGTTTACTGTTCCAACATATTATAAATGTTTTGCAAAATTAAATATATTGTGTTTTAACCCAGACATTTTTAAAGAATATATTTTAGAGCAGTGATCACAGTACAGTGAAACTGTGCTATGTTTATCTAAGGTTATCATACCATCAGAATTTTATACTGGCCCATGCCTATGAGACAAGTCATTATTTTGTCAAAATGTGAGACAAAATGTCAAAATTAAAGACTCAAATACTCATGATTATAAACGTATAAATTTATATGGATAAATTATGAGAAACAGTTAGGTAATTAATAGATACAAAATCATTATTATAAGATAAAAATATGGAATTATGAAATACTATTTCATTATTTTAAACCAAATCAAAATGATATTGAAAAGTCAAAATTGGGAGACATCGAGTCATAATTTATGACAAAATATCAAAATTATTCAAATTTATCATTTAAATTAATTGATATAAATTATTAAAGTTTAAAAGTAAATTTAAAAGTATTAAATTATATAAAGGTATTATCTGCATGATGGACATCCAGCGTTCTCCAGCCTCCGGCGCCTAAACCGCAGCTTCGCAGAGGAAGTTTGGCCAGAGGAGAAATGGTCGTGCCCAACTGAGCCTGGCTTCTCTCGAGGTTTTTATCCTTCACATTCGTCAAGTGGTGAAGTTTGTTCCTCACCACTGTCGCCTCTGGCTTGGTTTGGAACTTGTGGAGCTGCGCATCGATGGATTTGCTCTTCAGTGTTTGGACTTTCAGCAGTGAAATTTAGACCACACTGAACTGAACTAAACTAAACTTAAACTCTGAAAACTGGACTGACACAGTTTCATGTTACCAGAACTTCTATGTTAAGCTGCTTTGACACAATCTACATTGTAAATGTGCTATAGAAACAAACATGAATTGAGTATTAAAATTAAATAATTACATTTTTTTAATAAATGCTAATAATAAAAATAATTCACAAATAATTGAGCCAAAAAAATTTAAACTGAGATTAAGAAAAATGCTAAATCATAATTATGATTTTAAAAAATCCTAACAGAATATTAAGGAGATCCCAACAGGACAAAATGCCAGATTTCTGAAAAATTCATTTGTTATGTCATAAAATCTCAGAATTTATATATTTTATTATAATAATATATAATCATTATTATTTTACTCTTTTAATGTTGACTTTGTATTTCAACTTTGTATGTTCAACCTTATTGTCATCATTTTGACTTTTTATCTCATAGTTATGACCTCATCGTGCCCCAATTATTTACCAAATCATGCCTTCTTTTCCTAGCTGTTGGAATGGATCCTCCATAGATGATCCTAAATTAAATATCATTATTTGTTTGGACATCTTACTGTAAAGCTGTTCAGAAAACACCGACCAATCAGGACAGGCATCTCTGGGGTCCAGTGCTCCTCACTACTGCAGTCTTTGTGCAAAAGCAGTCTTCTGTGCTCTGAATGAATCCTCCTAAAAACACTACCTTTGTTATTCTTCTCAATATTCCTTCATTCCTCAATACAACAGAGTCAATGATCCTCACCTCAGTTAAAAGTATCATACGCTAATGGTTAAGTATAACATGGCCTGTAGACGCACAATAATAAATAATTTGACTTTCTTCAAATGGCAGGAGTAATCACCGTGTGCTTTTCCGAACCCATTTCACTTCCATACATATTCTTCATATTCAGTGACATATTTACTTTTTCGATGAAAAGTTCTGTGCAAACCTTGACTGACAGTCACTGAAAGCCCTTGTCGTTTTCTTCCCTCCTTTGGAATGCTCTGAAGATTTGAGACACATCCTTGCTTCACCTGGAAACTTATCCGGACCAATTTCAGATCTGATGAATGTTTTATGGTTTTTTTTTTATTGAAATCCAGTCAAACAGTCCTGTGCTTGCCGTAGTTTGGTTACAGGTATCAAATAAATGTACAATGCTTCTCTAGATGGAACTGGGAGATCATCTGACATTCATGTATGTGGTCTTTTTAATAGACACAGACAACACTGTCGCTGTTTGGAGATTTGTTTTTTGGACTTATTGCATGCTGCCATCTAGAGTCGGTAGCTGTGCGCTGTTCGGGTGGGTTTTGAAGAGAGGGTGGTCCGTACACGTGACCCGACGCGGCCACAGAGATTCCATCCCAACAAACTGCAGTTTCTGGGCAGGTTTGTGGACATTTTGTGGGAAGCCAGGACTCGTCAGGAGGACTGCATGAGGCCTGTCAGCCGTTTACTTGTCAGTGATTTGCCCTGAAACACATTTACAGTGTTATTATTAAATCTTGTTGTAGTTGTGTTTCTTGAGAGTAGCAGTTAAATGTGTACTGTGGTCTTGTACACCAGTAAAAACGTCTATCAGTGCAAATTCCACATACATTTTTTCATATGCCATAGATTCAGAAGTCTTGAGTCAATATTATAATTCCCCCCCCCCCCCCCTTAAAATGTATACTTTTATTTAGCACTGACACACAAAAGTGAAGTTTGATATGAATGAACAAATAAACAATAAATCTTTACTACTTTATCTACAAAAAAAAATCCTGAAAAAAATGTGCAAAAAAATGTTACTACAGTTTTACACCTTTTTACTACAAAGGTTTTTACAAAAAAATAACATAATAATAATAAATGTTTCTTGAGCAACAAATCAGCATTTTAAAATGATTTCTGAATAATCATGTGACACTGAAGACAGAAGTGATGGTGCTAAAATTAATCTTTGCCTTCATAAGAATATATTTTAAAAGGAAAAGTTGTTTTATTCATTTATTATTTTTATTAATTTAATTAACTCAACAATTTACTAATTGTTTTAATTATATTTCACTATACATCTGTTTTTATTTTATAATCATAAAAAAGACAATTTTATTAACATTAAAATCTTACTAGGACTAAGCATTTGAACAGTGTATGCATAAAAAATATAGTATTTTTATTTACTAATTTATACTTTAGATATGTCTTGATAAATGTACATATTGGACAAAGATAGGGTGGGTGAAATCACAGATATCTATTAAAAACAAGCATATATATACAGTTGAAGTCAGAATTATTGGCACCCCTTTTAATTTGTTTTTTTTTTATATATATATTTCCCAAATGATGTTTAACAGAGCAAGGGAATTTTCACATTATATCAGATAATATTTTTTCTTTCTGAAAAAGTCTTATTTGTTTTATTTTGCCAAGAATGAAAGCAGTTTTTAATTTTTTTATAACTATTTTAAGGTCAAAATTATTAGCCCTTTTAAATAAAATTTTTTGCAATTGTCTACAGAACAAACCATCATTATACAATAACTTGCCTAATTACCCTAACCTGCCTAGTTAACCTAATTAACCTAGCTAAGTCTTTAAATGTCACTTTAAGCTGTATAGAAGTGTTTTAAAAAATATCTAGTGAAATATTTTTTACTGTCATCATGGCAAAGATAAAATAAATCAGTTATTAGAGATAATATTATACTTAGAAATGTGTTGAAAAAATCTTCTCTCCATTAAACAGAAATTGGGGAAAAAATAAACAGGGGGCTAATTATTCAGGGGGGCTAATAATTCTGACTTCAACTGTATATGCTCATCAAGGCTACATTTATTTCATCAAAAATATAGTACACATTGTGAAATGTTATTGCACTATAAAATAACTGTTCAAATGTAGTTCATCATTTAATTTAATCATGTATTTCAGTGATTTTTAAAGATGAATTTTCAGTTTCATTACTCCAGTCACATGACTTTTTAGAAATCACTCTAATATAAATTATTATTACTATTATTAATATTATTATTATTATTATCAATGCTAATAGTAACACAAAAAATAACGACTGGAGTAATCATTTCATTTCAAACCACATACAATAAGAAAGCAGTTATTTTAAATTGGAATAAGTATTTAACAATTTAACAATTAATTTCTTACATTTAATAATGCTGCCTTGATGAACAGAATATATATATATATATATATATATATATATATATATATATATATAT
>CAIGQZ010035027.1:10983776-10997297 GCA_903798205.1 Danio tinwini
TATATATATAAATTCTTTTTTATTTTTATTAGCATTATTAATTTTGTTTTCATCCAATGAAATTAGACATCAAATAATATTATGACATATGTCCAAGTTCAACACAGGATTGCTTTTGTTTAATAGTTTATACACACAGTTATTTTTCCCCATACTGCGTGCGGTATCAAATTCCATTAAAACAACACTCTTCCAGAGGTTCATACTCGCATCCAATATCTCATTTGTCACGGGGAGCATGCAAGAAATGTTTCTGTGTGAAAGTGCCAAAATGCAGTTAACTAAATAACATATTAATTTTTAAAAATATATAATATTTTTTTTTCTGGTCAAATTGGACCACCTTCCAAAAAGCCTGATTTTGAGAGACAGTTTTCTAGACAATATGTGCCACTCACCACACTGCGAGTGAATTTCTCCAGGGATGTGCGACGGCCTTGCTCTGTCTCAGGCTGCGAAGCCCAGGTTAATGGAAGATACAGTGACAGGTTAACATGTGTTAGTAAAGAAACAAAATCAAATTCAGGAAAATTCATGTTAATCTGAAATTGGGCCGAGATATAATTAACTGCCCATGTGTATCCATTATTACAAGTTGGCAGTAGAGTAAATAGCTTAGTATATTGTAATTAAAGTCAATTTAACACTCATTTGTGAGTGAGGTTGAGGAAAAAGAAGAGGAAATCCTTCAATTCAGGAATTGGCAAACATTTAGCATGCTGTGAAAACAGCACATTAAGTAAAACAGGGTTCAGTGTTCAATGTTTAACTGTCTGTATTCATTTTTCACAGGTGTTTTCCTCATATTTTTTTTATCACTGTAAACTCAAAGGGTTAGGTCCTCCCCCAAAATAATCGTTTTTATTAGATTTTTTGATAAACGTTTTGAAGTGATAGCATATTTGTGTGAATAGACTCTAAATGGAGGGACAGAAATCTCTGGATGGATGATGGTGAACAAACACTTTAACAGAAAATCTCTATTTAGACCAGTTACAGTAAACCAATTTACGAGCACTAGTCAGCATGTGAAAAAAGAATGCAGAAATATAAGTCAGAATTATTCTCCACAGCAGAAAGAGATTTAAAAGAGCGACTAACCTTCTTTCTGGCCAGCAGGAGGTCCTGGTAAGCATTGGAGCGCAGGAATCGAGGGTAGCTGTCACTCTTCATCAACTTGTAGATGTGGTCCTGAAAGAGAAAAACATTGGAGGCTGACAGTCAGACCACAGCCAGGGTGAAAGGAAAGGCTTTTTGCAAAGTAATGAGAACGAATCTTTTAAATCTGAGCTTTCTGTCCTTCTCTCAATCTTGACTTCACACTTATACAGAATACAGAATAAATCTGTACTCTCGCCCAGGGGAAAAGACAACCTATGTCTGATATTGCATATTTGCAGCAGCAGTAGCACAGGTAATGTTTTACCCAAGGTGATGAAGGTGAGACATTTTTTTCTTCCCTATACAATATTTCCAAATGAAGCCTAATCTACTTGACAGACTCCATGTCTAGATTCTGTAACACATTACTTAAATATTCTGCTTTACATTTTCTACAATCCATTTCACCCTGACTTTGAGAATTTCAATGCATGTTATTCTGTCTCTTTCATCAGTCATGTAAATGCAGATGAATGAAGGAGACTGACACAAGGCAAACTCTCTTCAACAGAGCCATGACGACAAGGACAAGGAACAGATTATCCATCAGCATTATTGTACATCAATCTCCCCGAATGGCCCGAAGCCCTGATGAAAGTTCCTCTTTCATCGTTTCAAAAAATGAAAAAGATTCTGCCTCGGGCATAACTTGTCCCTAAGTGCAGCTGTTACTCTTTCGGTCAATCAAAGAAACGAAAAAACATCAATCGTCAGCAAAAATATTATGCATTTACAGTATTACTAGTATGCTATCATAACATCATGTCATTTAGTTCATATATTTGTTTAGGATTGAGAATTATTTGGCCCTAATGTGTTGCTTGCGGTGCCAGTTTTCTCACTTGGGCATCTTCAAAACTGTAGCGTCCTGGGTCTTTGAGATTCTGGCTGGTGCGCTCATAGCTGTGTGAGTCTAGATTGATGGCACTTGGAGCTCCCTCAGCGAGAAACTCCTGCCAGATCTCCTGAGCACGAGATGCCACTTCCTGCAGGGGGCGACACTTCAGATCCTGTACCGCCAACCAGAACCTAAAGACAAAACAATATAAGACGACTGGTCTGTGAAAGTGTAATTTGACATTACAATTTTTTATTGCTGAAATATATCAAATAATGAAGACAAAAATAATGGTGTAAAAAATAATTCTAACAAATATTTGACACTAATAAGAAATCTTTCAGAAAATCAACGTATTGCTGTAAATTATAAATGACTGTAACTCTGAAGACTAGCTGCTGAAAATGTTAATATTTTGACTGTATATTGATCGAATTAAACCAGTCACGGTGTACATAAGAGGCTTCTTTTAAAAAAACATTAAAACAAATTCCAGCCACAGACATTTGAGCAGTACTACATAATTTGATGAATTTGTTAAACTGGTTCATTATTTCCATGTCTACGGAATGATCAAATGTTGGACTAGAACCTGAAAACAAAAGTTCTAATTTTGAAATAAGCATACAGACTTGATTTCTATTGCATTGATTTATGTCAATATTTCTAGACCAACATTATTTCTTACAAGCATTGAAGCTGTAATCTTTATCAGTGATTAATGTTTTTAATGTCACCATATGATGCCAATTTTATCTTCCTTACATTAGCTGCCTGTTAAGTTCCATATTGATTATAAAAATTGCTTCTTACCTATAAAGCTTTAAATAATCTAGCTCCTGTTTATCTAACCAACCTTCTGTCCCACTCAACCTGCTCTTTAAGATCTCAAAACTACCCAGAATAGCACAGTCTACTAAAGGAGGATGAGGGTTTGAAACTAGATTAAAGACTTATCTATTTGGTAAAGCATACACACAACGCATCACATAACAATATAATCCACAAGTGTGATCCATGTAGGTTAGTGGGTTTGGCAAACCATCCTGTTTGCCAAACCCACTAACCGACTATGTGCACCTTTTGTAAAACTTTGAAGCTTTGAAACAATAATTATTGGAAAAAGCACTATACAAATAAACATCAATTGAATTGAATTATCAGTGATTAATGTTTTCGATTGAATATTTAATATTACATCAACAGATATATTTTTCTTTTTACTTAAATTGCACATTATATTATTTCTAACGCATTTATTTATGTCAATATTTCTAGACCAACATTATTTTTTACAGGCAAAGAAGCTGTATTTTTTATCAGTGATTAATGTTTTTAATTTGACCATAGCACCCCAATTTTATCCTCCTACCATTGGCTGCCTGCTATGTTCCATATTAATTAAAAAATATTACTTCTTACCTATAAAGCTTTAAATAATCTTGCTCCTGTTTATCTAACCAAACTTCTGTCCCGCTACAATCCAACTTGCTCTTTAAGATCTCAAAACTCAGGGCTTCTGGTAGTACCCAGAATAGCACAGTCTACTAAAGGAGGTAGAGGTTTTTCATATATGGTTCCTAAACTCTATAACCGCGGACACTGATTCTGCAAATCTGACTGATCGATTGCCTTTATTTTCTCTATTGTATAAACTTATTGTGTGTTATACTTTTATAATGGTCATTATTAATTATTAAAACTGATATTCAGTGTAAGAGAGGGTATGTTTTGTATTTTCAATGAAAATAAAGGGAGCAATAATGTTATAGGCTCCGTTTTGTTATAAATATGCATGAAAATGAAGCCGCCTGACGCCTCAACATTTTTGTTGTCTGAAAATAGGCAGTTCCTTACATCATGTTTTCATTTTATTGTTAAGATAGTGAAACAGCATAGCCAGGGTGATGTGAATGACTTTATAAAGTACACACTCGGGAGTTTGTTTTGCTTATCAATTTGCGAAGTCTGAACTTACAAGGAGAGATGCAGGACTGAACTGTGTGAAGGCTACTTAATATTGAGGGAAAAGCCCCAATCAGGGCTGCGAATGTCTGCAGCCCCGCCTCCGTTTTCAGATGTCTCCGTTTTCACCCATCTACACTGAGACGGAGCAGCAGTGTTTTAGAATGAAAATGGCCTCTCCAGCGTTTCCAAAACGCTCCGTTTTCGGGGCTCGAAAACTCCGCCGTAGTGTGGACAGATGGTGTAACCGTAGCAAAACTTATGCGTTTTAAAACTAAAACGTATTAGTGTAAACGGGGCCTGAGGCTCAGACAGATTACATAAAGACCTATCTTTTTAGTAAAGCATACAGTATGATGCATGAGTGTGTTCTATGCAGGTTTTCAGGCTTGACAAACCACCCGTAGGACACACTTCTCCTGTTATACGAAGAGATGATGCCAACTATCGAGGACTTCGAGGACAACACATACACTTAATACACAAATACACTTCATTACACATGTACACATGTAGACATCACCTATATGCAATAAAATTGCAGGTTAACTATGTCTGTATATAATAACTTATAACTTGTAACTTATAACTTAATTTGATTGCAATGTGATAATTTGCAATAATTTTGTAAAGCTGCTTTGAAACAGTAATTATTGTAAAAAGCACTATACAAATTATCATCAATTTAATTAAATTAAATTATCAGTGATTATTGTTTGGTTAAATATTTTTTAATTAGATCCACAGTTATATTTTTCTTTTTTTTCTTTTTACTTTAATTTAATTGTGTATTATATTATTCTTACCACAGTTCAAAGGTCCAACATTTTAGCTAAATATCTTCATAATGTTTTACTGAGAAGAAGTCACCTACATTTTCATTTTTGATCTTCTACCCCTCCCCCTACTCCCCCACCCCTAAAAACAACACTTTAGGGAAGTTAGTGTCAATTTTATGGTAAAAAAACGAAAGGCAGACTATTATTCCTACAATCTGATATAAATCATGCATCACACGCCTGTTTCACGGCCAAGTTCACTCCCTAAAGTCAATTTTTACTCCCAATTAGCACTTGGCAAGTGTTACTTCTGAACCCCTTTAACAATGCTGATGGCAATGGCATGCTCAAAGTCCTGAGCAACAAACCCAGAGTTAATTATGGAAGTCAGAACAAGCTCAGAGCTTGCCATGACAGAGAGAGAGAGAGAGAGAGAGAGAGAGAAAGAGAGAGAGAGAGAGAGAGAGAGAGAGAGAGAGAGAGAGAGAGAGAGATGGATGGAGGAAAGCAATCGGCCAGGAACTTCTTCCACTCTCGTATCACACTTCCTCTGTAGCTCTATAGATCTCGCTGTAGAAGTGGTTTAGACCCTAATGGGCCCAGGGGAGAGTCAGGCAGTCAAGAGGACACATCAAATTCACTCTCCTCATAGACTGGCAAACATAAGACAGCCCCCATAGAGGCTATTAGATGCCTAGCTGGGGGATATGCCGAGATACGAGAGAAAGAGAAGTATGAGAGATGCATGGAGACAAGTAGCATTTTATCTCTTGCCCAGTCACTTTACGGCTCCAGTGACCTGCGTTATCTCTGCAGTTCCCTTCGGGGCCTCGCTGTCCTGGTTGGGCATCTCTTGGGGGCCACCACTGCCTCATTTGCCCCACGACGCCTGTGGTTTGCTGTAGCTTATCACAATGCATCAGTGATCAGGCTTATGGAGGTGGTAATGATCAGTGAATGTGTGTGGTCTTTGAAATCAGCTATGTTTACAAGAAAATGCAGATTTTGTCCTCGTTTATTTACCCTCATGTTCCAAAGAAATTTGTTAATGACACAAAAGATTTTTTTTATCCAATCTGAGAACGTTCAGTCCACTGCATAAAGTCTATTTACACAAAACTTCAAACTGTTCAGGAAGAAATCCTTATGAATTGAGTGGTTTAATCTAGTTGTTCTGAAAGGATATTAATGTATTGTATTTAATTAAGCCTGCTTAAAGGGCACCTATTTTACCTCTTTTACGAGATGTAAAATAAGACTTTGATGTCTCCAGTATGTGTCTGTAAAGATTCAGCTCAAAATACCCATCAGATAATTTATTATATAATGTAGAATCTGCCCATTTTGGTTTCTGATCACATCATAGCTGTTTTTGTAGCCTGTGACTTTAAATCCAAATGAGCTACTTCTCCCTGTCCACCGCTTTGACGTGCGTGTCTGCTTTTCATGTGTTACATCAAATAAACAGCAGTCGGTGATAGAAACAGACATGGATGAAGCTGAAATAAGGTCACTAGTCAAAAATGCCAAGTAAGTTTATTTCATGTGTTTGTGGTGGAGTTTATTCAAGCCTTTTTGAAATTATGAGTCACACAAATGCTGTTTGCAGTACAAATACACACACACATGTGCGTGTTTAAATCATGTGGCCGTGTTGATTATATCGGTTAAGAATTACTTTTCGATTTTATTCTCTTTATTACAAACATGCTGTTTTAAAAACATTTTAAACTTATAAGATTAATTATTAAGGAGCAGCTGATCACAGAGAGTTGTAATAAATGTGTTAATCCCAGTTTCTTTGCAAAAAAAAAAAGTTCTGTGGACATGTGTATACTTGATATTACAGAAACATGGCGCCTATTATTAATTTAGTTTGGCGGGGAAAACGCACTCCTACCTCACGTTGTGGTGGGCCTCAAAATCACTGCAATCCTATTTTAACGTCAGTAAATAAAATAAAAAAGAGACTTGTTGTGTTTCTATCAATCCAATATGACTGTGGACACACTTCCTATACACGGTTCTGTCCAAACAGCTTACAAAAGTTGATTTTCATCAAAGGTGCCCTTTAGATAAATCCAAACATTCAAGTCATATAATATACAAGGCAAACGTCCACACTATAAGGTAATTCATTTATGACACATTCATGAGCTTCTGTTTATGTTCGCTGATCAGTCGTTTTGTGAATGCAATTAAACGTGCGCCTCTTCAGAAGACTAAAATTAATTAGAGATTTTTTTAATGTTTTGATTGAACAGACTTTTTTTGTTGAAGAACAGAATTTTATTAAAATATTCTCTTGTGTTCTGAACTTAATCAAAAGTCTTAACGGTTTGGCATGGCATAACGCTGTGTCAAAAATAACAGTATTTTCATTTCGGAGCAAACTAACCCTTTAAAGTGCTGCTTTATGCTTAAGCTCTGACCTTTTACTTGTCCTGCTTTTCTACGTTTTGTGCAAGTCATTACTTAAAATACCAGTGTGAGAGGTTAAGAGGGAGGGATGGGTATGAAGGAGAAAATGTCACAAAAGTGCAAATGAAAAGAGAACAGAAGAATAATGGTAATGAAACACTCACAGGAGGTTTTCAGAGCTGAATTCGGACTCCAGGAATTTAAGAAACTGCTCACGGCCAACGGGGTCCTTTAAAGCCTCGTCCAATGAGAAACCCCACTTCTTTACTCGCTGTTGACTTGGATCCTTACTGCGAAAGACAGATGAGGGATAAAGAGTGTTCTATTTATTTAGCTCGCATTGTTTTTGCAATATCTACTGACAGCAGCGACTGCTTTCACAACACAATGTGCCATTGTTTGTCATTTTAACAAGACGAAGCTAAAAACAAAGAGAGAAAGAGACTGTATGTGTGTACACAAGATCACTTAATCACATCTAATTATATATTATATATTACTTTTTGAATAAGTAACAATGTGTAAACTGCCACAGGAATGCTAATCATAAAAAAGCCTAATTCCAACAACTGTCAATTGATTTGATAAATAATGGTAAATTAATCATCCTTACATCTGCATCATTAAGTGACAAGAGTCACATTCTTAAAGATATATTGAAACAAAACCCAGAAATGAAACACTTGGATGAGTTGTATGTGTGTTTATGTGAAGTATGTCTTAATTCCTGTCAAGACATCAGGCTAAGAGATGTGGTGTTTTTTTATCATTTATAACCAGGAATTCAGAATGAGATACTACAATAGTCACTCTTCTACAGGGTGGAAATCAACCAATCAGAGAAGTTACTCTTACTATTAAAACAAAACACTTCATCAGATGATGTCATCCATAAATAAAAAAATTGGTAGAAGGTGTTCAAATCAGGTATTATTTTCCTTGTTAGCATGTGTCCAACAGGATTCCAGCTTGGACACATTTTTAATTTCTCTGCATGTGAAAGATCTGCCAAATGTTTGTCCTAATTCTAATATCCAAATGCGCTATATTGCCAAAAGTTTTGGGACATCTGCCTTTACATGCATATGAACTTTAATGACCTCCCTATCTTACTCCATAAGGTATGATATGGAATATTTCAACTAGAACAGCATTAACTCTTCTAAGAAGGAGTGTTTAGGAGTGTATTTATGCAAATGCTTGACTGTTCTTCCTAAAGCACATTTGTGAGGTCAAGCACTGATATTGAACAAGAAGGCCTGGCTCGCAGTCTTTGCTTCAATTCTTCCCTCTGGTGTTTTTTCGGATTGAGGTCAGGACTCTGTGCGGGCCAGTCAATTTCCCCCACACCAACCTCACTAGAAGAAAAGTGTAATTCAGGTATTCATACCTAGCTTCTAGCTCCCAGAAAGTGGTGTCATCGCTAATCCAGGGGTTTGATGGTTCTGGTACTGCCACAAAAGGGTCATAGTCAAGATACTGCTCTGTGTAGCTCATCAATCTGCAAGATAAAGGTTTGATTGCACATTAAATTCACATTATTGTATAAATTAGGGCTGCGCAATATATCGTTTCAGCACCGATATCACAATAATCACATCACAAGATATGCAATGTTGACATTGCAGTGTATTTTTTTACAATTAAATATTAATTAAATATTATTACATAAAATATGAATTAATTAAATATTATTAAAAACCATAAAAGGTCCTATTATGACGATGTATGATATAATATAAATCTCAGGTTTCAGCTCTAAATACTATACAGATGTGTTTTGATTCGATGGAAAATGTGAAACTAGTCAATCACCATAGACAATAAAATATAAACATACCAAACGATTACAGTAATCAGATAATACAGAGATCAAATTTTCATGCTCAAACAGCAACGTTAAATACTACAGCAAGCTGAAAGCATTACATATGTTTCTGCATGTAAAAATATATTTCGGAATAAATCATTTCATTGGACAGATCAAGAAGAATACTTACGTCTCAGCAACTTTGGACATTTTCATGCAGTGCCGATCCAACTGAGTGTTTAAGAACAGAATCTGAAAAAAAAAACAACGTAACCACTTGAGCTTGTGAGTGATCTATGCTAAATATTATTAGCCGCTGTGAAGCTCTCGAGAATCAAATTGACAGCATGGCATGGCATGCACTCACCTCTTTCTCTACATCCTCTTTGGTGTCCTTGCTGCTCTGCTGTGAGGGTGTGTGAACAGGACTCTGAGTCTGTGTGTCGTCCACTACTCCATACACTGACTGCCAGACAGAGACCACACAGAGATGTCACAATATTTCCAAAAACATTTTCTGTCTCTTGTGTACAGCACACACACTAATGCATCAGCACCTTTTTCACCCGCTGAGGGTTCTTCAGGCGACGACACTTCCTGATGTCCATTTCCGTAGTGTTTACACACCCAGGCTGTGAGTGACAAGCACAGGGAAAATGCCTATTAACTATTGGTATGATTGGTATGTGCATTTACCACAACAATCAGCATGCCACATTCACACTTATGACTTTGTATTCTGTTTTTTAAGCTAACGTTAACTATGCAAAACAAACTTTTTCATTTATGTAAATTAAAATGTTACAAAAGATTCCATTTCAGATAAATGCTGTTCATTTAAATTTTATATTAATCAAACAATCTTGAGGGGGAAAAGACATACATTTTATGGATGAATATTAAGCAGCAGACCTATATTAATATACAATATCTGGATATTAGAATTATAGAGAAGCATATAAAAACATCTACACTGTAAAAAAATCCATAAATTAACAGTTTTCTGTATTTTGTAATTCATGTTTTAATTTGTTTATTGTTATTATTATTATTATTATTATTATTATTATTATTATGCTTATCACATTATGAGACCTTGATCTTTCTTATGACAACTTTTAACCTTAAAAAATAGTAAAAAAGTGACTTTTCTAAAATCTTTAAATTGTTTAAAGCAGGAGTGTGCAAACTCGATCATGGAGGGATGGTGTCCTGGAGAGTTTAGCTCCAACTTGCTTCAACACACCTGCCATGAAGTTTCTAGTATATCTAATTAGAGCTTGATTAGCTGGTTCAGTTGTATTTGATTAGGGTTGGAGCTAAACTCTCCAGGACACCGGCCCTCCAGGACCGAGTTTGGACACCCCTGGTTTGAAGTGATATATTGTCTGGGTTGGTGTTGTATATTATGGTACAAAAACTTTGTAATAAGCTGCCAGTACATTTTCTGTTATTTTACAGACTATTTATTTATATATTTTCTCTTATACATTAAATTTTTTCAAGCTACTGACATTTCAATAAAAGTCACTTTGTTAAACTTAAATTTTCAACATCAAAATTAGACAGAGCTAAGATTCAGGACCCATTATTAAATTTACAATCTTAAATAGATGGAAAACAAAATACGGAAACGGTTAATTAACAGATATATATATATATTTTTTTTTTTTAATTTTTTTTTTTTTACAGTGTAGGCACCTTTAGAACAACCTTGTTATGTACTCAAGGAATATGTATTTTAAGTGCCCAAAACTGTTTAATTTGAATCATCGAATGAATTGTACACAGTCTTTAGAGAGTTTTTTCGAACCTTTGCCCATTTTAGACTATGAAATTTTGAACAACTAACTCTCAGATCATTAGTAGACAGAAGACGTCTGCTGGAGATCATCAAAATAAAGTGTTAGCAGATTAAGCATACAGTATAGTCTACTAATCACTGCTAGTTGATATATAGTTGCAAAGTTACAAAGTTCCTGTTTAAACCTTGCATTTTGTGTTTGGTTAATTGGTTTACAAGTAGAGAGAGACAACACATTCTCAATTACACCTGGAATTTTATTCCATCTTTTTCTCCACTTATGAACACATGGTTTTATTTTTTTAGAGGAATCTATGCATATGTGTGTATGTGGGGGTTTTCTAAACTTAAAAAAAATCAAAAATTAGCTTAGCTGGCAGTAAGGAAGGTGTGTTTAGTTGTTAAAACACATGGTCAAAAGTGGACATGCTGAAAATGATTCAAACCCCATTTACACCTGTATTTAGTGAAGTCCTTTTGTGTTAAAACTGATAAAATGCAACACAATGTTAGGTGTAAACAAAATTTTACAGTCAACAAAGTGTCTTAAAAGGGTGGTCCAGAGTTTTAAGGCTTGGACGTGTTTATAAGATGCAAAGCAATGTGTGCTCATGCTTTACTTGTAGAAAATGAGGTTATTTTTTTCATATATCCTACTTTGATTATATACAGCTGCTCAGCTAACATGAAAATGACAAGAGGCTCTGATTAGTCAGCTAGCATGATGTGCTGTGATTTGCAGATCAGCTCCACGTCAACAGGAAAAGCATCACGCCTCTAATAGCATGCACTTTTGCACTGTGTAAACACTGACAGTCAGAGTAGCTGTTAGCTGTATCAGCTTGAGCCTGAATCAGACAGAAAGTGACACAGAGGACACAGCTGAACCTCATGCCTGCTCTCTAAAATTAAATCTGACAAGTGTCTTTCACCTATATAAGCATGTGTAAGTAATATGAAACGTTCACATATCTTTTGCAAGTTTGTTATTTGAGATGTATAATGTAGAGAAAGCAGCCGCATAGAGAGACACTGCAGCGCTGGTGAAAATTGTGGGTGTTTACAGCGGTTTGACGGATACATATGAATTTGTAGCTAAATTGATAACGGTGCCAAACAGCATTTCCCATTGTATAAACCCGTGTTTACGCCTACCGTTAACGTTAGACACTATGCATGTCATAGATCAATTTTAACAAATAAAAACACTTACTGGTTGTGGCTCAAAATCCACAGCTTCGTCTAATATGGTTCTTTGAGGAGTTTATAGCCGAATCCAGCACTGAACTGGGAGAGATTCTGGAAGCTGTCCTTTGTCAAATGCTATCTATATATTTTTTTTATAATTCTCTGGATCATAATTAAAATTAAACTGTAAGCACTTCTCTCTGTGTGTCATGTCCATTGGAAGCCAAAATACAAAAAACAGAAGAAGCTCTGTGGAAATAGCAACCTTTGGACAGCATTTTAGCTTTCTCTATTGTAACATTACAGCACATCTGGCCATGCCCCTTTGCTGCACAGGGTATATGCTCGTGGTGAATGCGCGTAACCTGAAGCGTTTGTGATCTCACTGGTGTTTGTTTACTGTAGGCTTTGCTAAGCTAACCCTGTAAAAACCAATGTCTCCTTTTACATTGAACTTTGAGCATATTACATTCAAAGATGTTGTTTATGTTCACACAGCTTCATTACACATCAACTAGTTTAATATATGATATTGTAGTGGACCACCCCTTAAAAGGACTATCAAAATAAAGCGATACAGAACTGCCAATGAGCCAATGTGGTATTTTACAAATGGTGTCTCAAGTGCTTTATTTTTACATTGCACCTATTCAATCAAATTAATTCAAACAAGATGCAGACATCTTGAACTGGATCCACCCTTCACGCACCACAGGACGGTGAACATCCCAGAAGGCTCTCTCTTGACTATCCAGAATCTTCCTCTCCGTTTTGTCTTTTTTCCTGTCGATTCTACGAAATCAAAGAAACACAAAGCTACAAGACATTAATATTAAACAAAAGCAGGAGATGCTCCCAATCCACACACACGTGCATGTTCTGCCTCGCACGTTAAAGCAGACAAAGAGCAAAGCCCTTGCGCTCATCAAAGTTGCAACCTGCCTCCGAGCACAGCTAATTCATTTCCATTCCTGCCGCTTCACTCTTACGTAACTGACATTTGCTGCATCATTCTCTCCATTTCTCACCCCTGAAACTCTTTCATTCATCTCTCCTGCTCTCCTTCCCACCAGATCTGGGCTTCTGGTCATGAAAAACAGATAGAGATGCACTGATGATCGAAAATCAGAGGAGGCTTGACTTGTGTTTGCAGCCCTCGGCCATCAGATGAGGCTCTTCAGCCGAGCGAGAGATGGCTTCAATCAGCGAAAACCTCTCCAAATCAAACACGCATGCTAATACGTCTCGCCCATAAGGACGGCTCTTCAGCAATGTTATTGTGTTACATCATAATGAGAGCTGGTGTATATACAGTATGTCTTTGTGTGAATGTGTGTGGGCTGATCTTTCTTCAACATGAGAGAGCAGGTATGAGTGAGAGCAAGCGTTTGCATAGTTGTCCTGACAACAGCACTTACTTGACCTGAGCCTCAGCCTGCATGAAGATGAACTCCCACTTCCTTGCAAAAGCCCTCTGTAGTCGCGCTAGATTTTCCTGAATGACAGAGAGACAAGCAGACATGAGAAGAAAGAAAGAAAGAAAGAAAGAAAGAAA
>CAIGQZ010035027.1:10997307-11020305 GCA_903798205.1 Danio tinwini
GAAAGAAAGAAAGAAAGAAAGAAAGAAAGAAAGAAAGAAAGAAAGAAGGCTAACTTCTCGTTCATTCATCAAAATGCTTGGTCAGCTCAAATTAATGCATATTTCCTTATGGGATATAGTACTCCATACAGTAAGCTCTGTTGTATGCTGTTGTTTTAGAAAAGTCTTAGTTATTTTGAATCTTGATTAGCACGATATTCTACTACTTAAAGCATTTTTCAAAGATAATAAGTTTGTCCGCTCTTTAAGATCTCAAAACTTAGGGCTTCTTGTTGTACCTAGAATAGCAAAATCGAGTAAAGGAGGTCAAGCCTTCTCATTTATGGCCCCTAAACTCTGGAATAGCCTTCCTGATAATGTTCAAGGCACAGACACACTCTCACTCTTCAAAACTAGATTAAAGACCTATCATTTTAGCAAAGCATACACTCAGTGCATTACATAGTGGTATGACGCATGATGTGCCCCACACAGGATTTTGCTTCTTGTTTATATACAGTATGAACAGCAGCTACGCTAATTATTCTCCTTATTCTGTATTTCCACCTGGGGGTACTCATCTCGAGGCCCTCAGACTATGCAGTGCCACTGATGCGATCCAAGACCAGCGACGAGATGATCCCAAGATTTCTGGACCAGGCCGTATCCTGAGCAGCTGCTGTGGTGGTCATGGTGGACAGCATGAGACTGATTCCTGTGATGCTCCAAGGACAGACAAGTCTACGCTGAGGTCCTTCCTGCGCCTAGACTGCAGCTCTGCACAAGACGTTTGGCCATAGGAGAAATGGTCATGCCCAACTGAGCCTGGTTTCTCTTGAGGTTTTTTAAATTCTTTACCTTCGCCAATTGGCTTGCATGGTTCGGGATCTGTAGAGCTGCACATCGATGGAATTGCTCTTCAGTGTTTGGACTCTCAGTAGTAATTATTAACCCACACTGACCTGAGCTAAACTGAACTGAACTTAAACTCAGAAAACTGAACTGACACTGTTTCAATTCACTATAAACTTCCATGTGAAGCTGTTAGACACAATCTACATTGTATAAGCGCTATACAAATAAAGATGAATTGAATTGAATTGAACATAATTAATCATATTACAATGTGGATTTGCAAATTTGTCATAAGTGTGCATTTTTCTAAATTTGGAATTTAAACAGTCTAAGATAATAAATAATATATCTGTTGGTGTATGATTTATTGGGATGGAAAAATACTTGATTGAGAAGTTTGTCAAAATGTAAAAAAAAAATCTAAATATGCAGAAAATCTGCTTTAAATGTTTCCACATTAAGCTCTTAGCAGCGCATATTGCTAAACAACAAATATGTTTTAATATACCGTCACCTTGGAATTATAAGGTTCTATATGATTTAGAGATATTGAGCTTTAAAGTTTTTGCATTCCATATAGTAAAAAAAATTGTGTGTAACAGTTCTCTTTCATACATTAACTTGACAGAGACCCTAAATGTACTCTAAATGTAAATTATCAAAATTATCTTTAATTAAGTTGGGGTATACAACAGGGCAAGAAAAAGCTTTTAAGAAAAAGCTCATTAATTTAATAAAAAAAACATTGGTGTTGGTGTCTATAACATTTATTTAATGTTTTAGGATGAATATTTTCTTGTTCAAATTAAGCATACAAGGGTGTGCTAAATATGTTGTCCAGTGCAGATTTTCGTTTTATTTAATTAACATGCAATATTTATTGAAATATATGCTTTATATGAATTATTTAATTATATATATATTGAATTAAGTAAATTAAGTATTTGCCCTTCAAGGCTTAATATTAAATTTAAATACTTTAAAAGAAAACAGACAATGAGTAAATGAGTTTAATAAATACTGAAAATGTTTCATTGACTATACATACACAAATAAAAGTATTTGACATTTAATATAAAAAAAATTGTAATAACTTTTTTCTTTTTCAACAATGTAAAACATTTCATCTTGATGTCAAAAATGCTTCTAAATCCCACACATTTTTTCAGTTTCAGATTTCTTCTCAGTTTTGTGTGGTGTGGCATTATTTAATCGACTCTGATTTTGTGTTTCTTTCTGGTCTTTCCTGCTGTCAACGAAGCAGTCCGGCGAAATGACCAAGAAAGCTGATCCTGATTGGTCCTAGTGTGTGAAATTGAAATGCTGATTGGCCCACAGAAAGAACCTTATGGAGCCGAGCTAGAGTTTGTTTGTTCTTCTTTTAAATAAGAAAGTCTTAAAATTTAAACAATTTATAAAAAACATCACATAATATAAATAAGTTATCATTTACTAAAAATATGTAAATAATATGTAAATGACAAAATTCTGACAAAAATGTCAGATAGAACCTTACAATTCTAAGGTGGCGATATTTACATTAGGAAATTTACTAAATATCTTCATGGAACATAATATCCATATAATATAGTAATAATTTTTGGCGTAAAAGTCTATCATTTTGACCCATTCAATGCATTTTTGCCTACTGCCAAAAATATAACTGCAACTTAAGACTTAAGAGTTTCCCTGTCCTAAATTACAGAACTGTCTACTCTACAGAGTAGGATTAAGCACTAAAATGTACTTAGCTGCAATGTGAACGTGGCTAATGTTTCTTTATAAAGTATAGCAGCTATTTAGTGACTAATATTTTTGGAAGGCTGTTAAATGCACAACATATTCCCTCTCTGGTGACTTTGACATCACAGCTCAGGATAGGCTTTAGTGTAGGGCAAAGTGAAGTGGGTCACTTCAATCAGTCATTATGCCATGACGTAATTTTCCAATGACTCCAGTTTTCCAATTTTCCAGTCAATTACAGCTCAGTATGTTGTTTCAAAAATAAGTGTGCTATAACTTTGTAATTTACCTAAATGTCCATACATTTAGAAGCTAATATAGTTAATAACTTTAGAACACCCATAAGCAAAGATGGCAGCAAACAGATATCGCGACATAAGCACCACAGTGTTTACATTCAATCTCCTTTCTTATAATCTCTGCTCATGAAGTTATAGAATAGAGGAAGTATCAATTAAAAAAATGTCACACTTTAGCTTTCATTCTTAACAACAAAGTCTTAAAATCACTTGTCGAGTTCAAAATAAGCCAACATATCAAACCCAACTACTTCAGTTTTCTCTGTCAGATCTCATCGCAGCAGGTCACTTACCGCCTCATAGTCCGCCAGCTCCAGCCGGGTCTTGTTCTGCATGGTCCGCTTGCACAGATAGATGGCTATGACAGGGAGCAGAAAGAGAGAAGCAGACACAGAAAAGAGAAACAGACAAGAGGCCGTAAGAGACTTGGCCTTATCAGCCGTCATGTATAATCCTCCCTCTACCCATGCACACATATTCAGCATAAGCCTTTGATTGGATTTTGTACATTCTCTTGCATCTATCATCTCTGCTCGGCCAGTTTACCGACAGTAGAAACTGTGAATGAATCACTATTGATCGTCAGTGAACATCTGCCCACAGTCAACGGTTTTCATATACATCTACTGCTCCGCATTCTGCCTGAATGTCCAACAGAGCTGCAATAATTTCAGAAAAGCAGACTGTGGGCTGAACACGGGGCGTCCTGTGTCTCTGGGATCTTATGAGTTATATTAGCTCTGTGAACAACATCTACGGTAAAGCTCTGTGCGCTCTTACTGCTAGTTCGCCCAGCAGGAACTCTCTCTTACCGTAGTCAGTGTTCTCTGGCTCCCAGCAGTTAGAGGGCCAAAAATATGGAGCCTAGAGGAGAAGGAAAGAAGATATGATTATTTTTGAGTTTGGTGGTCGGTTATCAGACTGCTGAGTTTCAACATAAACTAAATGTAGCCAAGATATGTTAAAATGTGTGTTAATTATAAAATTTAGATTTCCTTTGCAGTAGGGTTGCACGATATTGGAAAAATCTAACATTAAAATATTTTTTTATTTTGTGATATATATTGTGATATGAATACAATTTCACCAGATGACTTAATATCTCTCTTTGGAAAGAATTTATAATGTTAGATCAATTGTGATGATTCTGCAGTGGGAATGCATCTCCATAAAATCTAATTCAATTAAATTTATCTTTATTTCTATAGTGCTTTTACAATGTAAATTGTGTCAAAGCAGCTTAACATAGAATATTATAGTAAACTGAAACAGTGTTTCAGAGTTGAAGATCAGTTCAGTTCAGTGTGGTTTAATTTTCACTGCTGAAAGTCCAAACGCTGAAGAGCAAATCCATCGATGTGCAGCTCCAAAACCATGCAAGCCAGTGGCGAGGAACAAACTTCACCAATTGACGAAAGTGAAGGGAAAAAAAACAATAATAACAATCAATAAAGTTTCTGTGCTATTTCAATTAAATTAACCATAGTTAAGTTCACAAATGTTACAATTTATTATACCTGAATGTTTTTAAAATCATTATACAATCACAGGCATCAAAAAGACAAGCAAACAATAAATTATGATACAAACTTAACATTGCATATCCTGCGATGTGACTATTGCGATTGATCACATTGCGATATCATTGCTGAAACGATATATTGTGCAACCCTACTTTGCAGTCATCTAACACTCACTTGAAGTTGATCTTTAAAAATTCACATTATTTAATAACACTCAAATGTAATCTTGAGCTGAAATGTCAAAATGATTGACCTTATTATTATGTATTTAGATTTTTTTATAGATCAACTTCAAGTGAACATTTTCATACTGTAAATAATAATAATAATGTAGAGATGCTACAAATTAACTGATTTAAGCTGTGTGTGTGTGTTTGTGTGTGTGTGTGTGTGTGTGTGTGTGAGTGCGTGCGTGCGTGCGTGTGTGCATGTGTGTTATGTAGAAAATCTTAAAATTACATTTGTATTTAATTAACTTATTTACAAAAAAAGCTATAATATTCTTTACATGTATTTCAAAAATATTAAGTTGTGATATCTACACCTTTTGTAAAGCTGCTTCAAAACAATTTCTATTGTAATAAGCATTATACAAATAAACTTGAATTGAATAGATATCAAATGAATACTGTCAGTTTGTGGTATTTTATTTAGACCCAACCATATCGGTTCTTTTCATATTTCCTTTTGTTTTTTATCGCTAAGCATTGTAACCAATCAAAATACATTTCTGTTGCATATATGAATGTAGTGGCCAATCAGAGGCAGTTAAATTAATCAATGTTAGTCAAAACACCACATTTTGAATGTTTGCTCACAAAGTGTAATTATGGTATAAGTTTTAGTCTTACAGTACCTGTAGTAACTTGATATACTTGTCATATTTGAAGCAAGTTAACTATTTTTTCTTCTCTTTCCCCCTTTTTTGTATTTAATCCTAAAATATCTTCAAATATGGTGTTGGAGACTAATAATTCTAATAATTCCTTACATTTATATAGTGCTTTTTCTGGACACACAAAGCGCTTTACACATTTTTGGGGGAATCTCCTCATCCACCTCTAGTATGCAGCATCCACCTGGATGAGGCGACGGGAGCCATATTGTACCAGACCGCACAGCTGATTGGTAGAGAGGAGACAGAGTGATGAAGCCAATTATGATATGGGGATGGTTAGGAGGCCATGATGGACAGAGGCCAGTGGGCAAATTTGGCCAGGATGACGGGGTTAAACCCCTACTCATTTTCGAAGGACGTCCTGGGATTTTTAATGACCACAGAGAGTCCAGACCTCAATTTAATGTCTTATCCAAATGACGGTGTTAACTGAGCAGTGTAGAGTGGCCATCAATATACTAGGGCATTAGGACCCACACAGACCGCAGGTTAAGCACCCTCTGCTGGTCTCACTAACATTACTTCCGGCAGAAACCTAGCCCTGCTTAGCTTCAGTGGGTGACCATGTAAGAGTTGCAGAGAGCTAGTTGCCGGCTACATAGAGGAGTCTTTGGATCAAAAAACTGTAATCTAGAACATACTGCATTAGTAATGCAGTCTAATGCAAGCTAGAATATACTGCATCTAGATATTTAGATAAAAATTACTCAAGGATTTCACTTCACTTGCATATTTTAAATCAGATATTTTAAGAATTTTTACATACAAAGCAAAGTTGCAGCTGAATTGATGATTCTGTTCTAGGCTGCTATTGTATGAAGATCTTCATGTTATGAAAGCCATTTACAACATTTCTCACAAGCGATCTTTGTCACTTTTGTGGAGCCAGCCTAGTAGACTACAGGCGGCACAAAGCAAATGATGGAGCATTGAGATCATTATCGTCAGGCAATGAGCTGATGAGTCACACTCTAGAGAAACCCTAATTCCCTCCTGAGTAATTAATGAATGCACAAAAGAAACTCAGATTCGTTCAATGCTTTATTGATACTGCATCACGCTTATTGGAAAGATGTATCATCATTATCTGACAATTCAGCTTTTCTTGTAAAACTCCTGATAATTCACAGTTGGTTCAGAGGTTGATATTGAGAATATGTTCATTTATAACATGATATTTTAATACCCCATTTGTGTATTGATACATAAGTGTGACACACTGTTGTATTTAACTATATGTTTTGCCAGTGATTCATTTTTGTGAAGGACTAAACTTGATTTGATTGCCAGAATTAAAGGATTAGAAATATGGTAGAAACTTTAGTAAATTTACAATAAAGTTTCATAGTATTTCACATCACTTATTAATTAATTCTTACAATGTTAATACACCAACATTCTGAAGTATTAATATGTACATTTTTATTGCATTTTTTTATTACGTTTTAACTACAAATTACATTAAAATAAACCAACAGGCAATGCCGATTTTAACAACGCTAAAGAACGACAAAATAAATTATATATACTCATAATTAATAAAATAATTATAATAAATAATTAAATATTTATTCCAGACACTAGGTCCAATAGTACAAAAAACAGACATAACAATACAAATCACAGAATATACCTCAAAAAAGACAGTTATGCCAATATTTCATCAAAGGTGCCTAGGGTAAATCAACAACAATAAAATGCTATTCTGAGACTTCTCCAATTGACAGATAAACTTATAGATCAAATTTCCCATTAAAGCAAAAAATGATCAAACTCTTACCTTACAATAAAATTCACTTGCACTACACCATCTACGTTTTTTAAGAACAATCCTCAAACAATCATTGTATGCAACCAGCTGCTTATAGAGACTCTTTTTAAAGTTATACCACAGCAATAGAAGAACTGCAATAAGTTCTAAAGAGGTTTACCTTAACCTGCTCTGAACACAAATAAAACTCTCACCAGCATTGCTTAAGCATATAACTTTTGACATTCCCTGTACATATCATTATCATCACTCAGATCTTCAGTAATGACATATATTACACACAAATATTTTACAGTTTTACTAACATTTAAAACTTAATTGTAATTACAATAATAATAATAATAATAATAATAATAATAATAATGACAAAAAGTAAATAAGTTAAAACATTTAAAGATAAAAAAATAATTAATTAAATTATGACATGCCATAATGAAGAAAAAAAAAAAAGGAGTCCAGACTTGATGAAAAGCCTCAGTGGATATATGAATGACACAGGTAAGGAACTCTAAGAGAATTATTTCCCTAATAATATTGTGCTATCATTTCAAGGACGTTTTTTTTTTTTTTTTTGTCACTGATATAATTTTTCTAGCAGCAAAGGCTAAAATGACAAATAAACAATTGGCAAATTTGTTAGGCAAACATCCAACTGGGAGACCTAAAATCAAATACAATGGATCCAACTGTAGCTGGAGTCCAAACATACCGCTCATAAAAATAACAACATTTGACCAATCAGCTATAAATACTACAATTCCATATCTACATTTTACCTTTATAATACATGAAAAACACAAACAAAAGCAAGTGGTGACGAGAAAGTCACATATTGAGTCAAAGATCATCCAAAGCACAGAAACATACTATTACATTATGTATAATGTGTTTACTGTCATTCACACTACCACTAAACACCACACATGACAACTAAGTAATGCAATAAATATTATTCATCAACATGAGATGTAACATACAACTCTAATGTACGTAACTGACGAGCAAAAAACAAAAAAGAAAGACCATTGCAATGTCAAACAAAAAAAAATCATAAATTGTTAAATGTCATGCTGGGAATTATGGGAGAATAAATTTATGGTCATTCATAGTAAGAAAACGTACTGTTAATCAGGTAACATATTTTACTGTAGCATTTTTACAGTTAAACTCAGAGCCATTTTTTTTACAGCGCATGGTAATTGGTTAAAAAAAATATGTGTAACTGAATTCCTCTGAGGGAAAACACTTCTGTCAACTGAGCTACTGTCCTTGAGATGAATGGGAATGCTAAGAGACATCTTTTTACAGGTATTTTGGCTGAAGAGACTCCGTTTTGAAATGATTTTGAGATGAGGTAACAGAATTTCTTACAGATTTATGCAGTAGTCAAAAGACTGTAGTGTTTCTCCACTGAAACATCTGTTATGTGAGCTAAAGAGACTCAACAAAAGATGTGCCCTTGGCCATCGCTAATCATCTAAATCACTGAAAAAAAAATGAAGCATCAGCTTTACCAGATAAAGATCTACCTAATTTATGAAGTACATAATGAGATAATATATTATTTAACATCTAAGATGTTAGAAGTACAACAGCAGACAGAAAACAAAACAGACCAGGCCTCGGGACCTAAAGTGAACACATGCAAGGAAAAAAATTGCAGAGTTCAATTTATATTTTAAAAAGAATGCCTCAGAATTAAATAGTTTGACATGATTAACCACTCAAATACTACATGTGCCAAATATCCATTGAAGTTATTATGAGAGGTTATTATCATTATTACATACATGATTATTATTATTATTATTAATAATAATAATAATTAAATAATAATAATAATAATAATAATAATAATTGTAAGTTTGAGTCACTTGTATTGTGGAAAACATCTGTCCAAGTTAGAATTAAGACAGGTTAATATTATTATTATAAATACATTTTAATGAATAATAATAAGATCATTTAATAAATCAATAATTATATCAATTGCAATTCCAAGCGTTTCTCATAGCGATTGTTGCGATCACCAGCGATCTAGCGGCTGCAGATCCTAATTCATAGAGAGTAAAAGATTATGGCACTACATTTTTTAAGTAACCACATAAAGTACATGTGTGGTATATATGCATGTCATAGATATCATATATATATATATATATATATATATATATATATATATATATATATATATATATATATATATAAAGTTTAAATGCTTTAAGGTTATACTGACCCAAAACCTTTAAGAAATAGTGTATATATGTTAAGTTAAATGCATGTAATGTACTGGCTGACCTATGGCGTCTATAGTGAAGAGCTTAATAAGGCAGCTGCACTGATCAAACACAATCCTATTTGTTCAGTAAGTGTAAAGGTCAGTGGAGCTTCTTCACAGTGCGTCTTGCACAGCAGATTCAGCATCTCCCCGTGTTAAAGTGAAACAGGATCACATCCTGGAAACAACAGCTGCCGGGATACAATCCACGTGACTGTTATTTATTTGATGGTACTGTAGTTGGATAAGCTTACCTGAAAGCGGTAAAACGTCCCATCATCCTTGAGCGTCAGAACATGATCAGAGATGGGGAAGATGTAGCCTTGGGCTGCGATCAGGCTGCCAATGTGTATGGCCTCCGCTACCAATATAAGAATTTATTCTCAATAAAATGCATCAAAAAGTGCTAAAATCAGTCACAGAGATTCATATCTACCGGGATCTTCCATGTTAAGGTTCTTCAACATCCACTGAATAATATCTGAACCTGAAATTAAAAAGAAAAATATTTAGTTCGGTCAGTTTATTTTATTTTTGCAAAGCAATAAAAAAACACAATAAAAACAAAACAAAATATATTGTGTTTATTTAATTAATTACAGCAAATCTAAGCTATCCGCTTGTTAAGTGTGACGTCACGCGAATCGGAATCCGGGTCCATCTGCTATATCAAACTTTATGGGGAGACTTAACAAATGGTAATAATAAATGTTTACAAAGCGATGTAATACTTTCGAAAATCATGATTGCAATATATATATATATATATATATACATATATCCATGCCTAATACCCAATGGCCAGAAACTGATTCATTTTTTCATATATTGTTAAAATATTGGTGTCTGTGATGCAGCAAGTCCAGATACTGTTGTGTACAGTATGATTTTATATAAAATTCACTTTAATGTGTGATGACTAAAAAGTGGTCATAAACGATTATTTTCGCAATTTAAACGAGTAGTGGCTAGGACCCGGAAACAGTATTCCATATGTAATGCCTTAACAAGCGGATCTACCAATTGATGCCAAAACATGAAATAATATACTAAAAACAATCCATATATGGTAAAATGCAGCAAAAACACAAACAAAATTTCACTTTATTTTCACATAATGTACATAAATACATTCAAAATCAAAAATTGTATGCACAGAACAAAATCATCCTTACATGGTACATAAACTGCAATAGTAATAATAATAATAATAATAAATAATAAATAATAACTACATTTAGTTTTCACATGCAAACTGCATTTACTTCTCAAAGCCTTGATTAAACTCATAAATGTGCACCAATACACGTTACGGTTTAACATTCAATGTGTGTCAGATCAGTCAAGCTAAATCTACATTAGCACCACCTCAATCATGTACAACATCAGCGCTTTAGTTCCAGATCAGCTATAAGTTATCCGGATGTGGGCCTGCGGGCATCTATTTAGAGCCGCTCGATGTAGTAATTGTGTTTAGCGATGTGAGCAAATCGAGCCATATCTTCAGGTTTATTCTCTTTGAGGGCGTTTAAGGATAAATAACTGCTCTCCCAGCATTCATTATCATATACTAAAGGAAGCTGAGAAACTTAATGTGGAGACCACAGGGGTATGTGGATCCAGACTGTCAACGAATTAAAAATAAACCCAACCCTCTGATCTAGGAATGCCAGGATAAATACTAAATAAGTATAACCGTGTACATATTTTATTGGCACTGACAGTGCTGTAAAAATGTGAAAAACATTTTAAAACCATCATTAATTTTAAAAAGCAAACTGCTATTTTTAATGGTGCACTCAGTAACTGTTCCCTCATTATAAAGTTTTACTTCAGCTCAGATTATTAGAACTCCTTGAAATACACTTTCGTTAAAAAGACTATTCTGAAACTATTATCAAATAATCTGCTTATACAATAAATGAATCATAAAACCACAAAAGGTTGAGAGAAAAAAAACTAATGTTCAACAAAAAAAGGAAGACAGGAAGAGTCAAAATTATGTCAAAATTAACATGAATTCCCTTCTGTGAATTTCTTTTTCAAATATTTCCCAAATGATGTTTAATAGAGCAAGGAATTTTTCACATTATTTTTATAATATTCCTATAAAAGTCATGTTTGCTTTATCTTGGCTAGAATAAAAGCAGTTGTTATTTAAAAAAAAAAAACATTTTAAGGTCAATATTATTAGCCCGCTTTAATGTTTTTTTTCGATTGTTTAGAGTAGGGTTTCCCAAACTTTTCAGCCCGTGACCCCCAAAATAACAATGCCAGTTACTCGCGACCCCCACATTTTCTTGGAGGTGGTTATAATTATACAAACGTTGCGCATACAACAATAGGCCTATATGCAGTAAACACGAGCATATTGACAACACAAAAAAGTCCAACAATCTTATAATTGTTATAGTCAATTTATTAATTAGTTTGATTTAATATTAACCTCACCTAAAGAGACTGATGGACACAATGTTTTCAGCCTAAGAATAGACCCTAAGTCTGTTCTTGGTTTGATTTTGGAGATCGCCACTTTCCTCAATGTTCAGTTGTGGCCTGTATAATTACTTTTAATGTACTTGATTGACATAAGTGTCAGAAAATGTAACCTGGTGCTATAAAATGCAGCTGACGCTATTGCTGTGTTGTTAATCTAACGTAAACACCAATCATATGAAAAAAGGCTGATGGCTTTTCATTTGCATGTTGTTGCTTTTTTATGTAAATATTAACTATTTTTATCTTCTGTGGGTTATGAATAAATTAGGTAATTCTAATAGTTTGATCAAATTTATTTGACTTGTGAAAATCACCAAGGGACCCCCTGTCATTGTCCCGTGACCAAGCAGGGGGTCCCGACCCCCACTTTGGGAACCACTGGTGTAGAAAACAAACCACTGTTATACAATGACTTGCATAGTTATCCTAACTTGCCTAATTAACCTAATTAGGCCTTTAAATGTCACTTTAAGCTGAATAATTGTATCTAATAATTGAAAAATATCTAGTAAAATATTACGTACTGTCATCATGGCAAAAAAATATCAGTTATTAGAAATATGCTGAAAAAATATTCTCTACATTAACCAGATATTGGGGAAAAATATACAGGGGGGCTAAAAATTCAGGGGGGCTAATAACTCTGACTTCAACTGGATATAGACAAACAGACAGAAGACTATTTTTGCAAGTTTACCTGTAACCACATTAGGAATCTTGGTGAGGAAGCTCTTGACGGTTCTGACAGGCACTCCTTCAGCCTCATCTTGGAGGCGTGTGATGATGTCCTCGATCTACACAGACAGAAGAGAGAGTCTGTCTAGTTCATTCAGCTGACTCACATCTCATCCTGCACCTACAGTCAGTCTGCTTTAGTTTATTTCAACACCCATATTGACAGGATACAGAATTAACACAGCCCACAAAAGCAAGAGCAGCACAGCAGAAGCAGAGCTGCAGAAGAGTTTCTACACCCAGTCTATTTTTGCTCCATGCAATGTGGTGAATTCAGCAGAAATAAAAACACAATGCTTTGTTATATACTGTAAGTAGCATTTTATGATAACTCACTACAGATGAATAGTGTATATAATAACTGTCAAAGGTTTAGAACAATTAAATAAGGAATAGCAATTGTTGAACTATCACAAAAATAATGATTATCTACTGTAGGTGGCAATGTGTTCATTGTGCAATGTGGAGATATCTTTTTAAATAAATTTTAAATTTTAAATTTTAAATATTACTGCAGGGTTTTGGAGATTTCATCAAGTCAAATTTAAGACTTTTTTAGGACCCGTATGAATAAAATTGCAGACTTAAACAAGGCTAAATGCTAAGAATTTTTTTGTAATAGCCTGGGGTGCGTTTCCCAAACAACAGCATAACTCGCGCCTGAACTATCATAATGCATCAACCGTACAAGGCAAAACCATAGTTTCTCTCTGCAGATCCGTTGTATGATACGTTTTACATGCACACGCATTTAAAAAAAATACAATATTAGTTTTGATAAAAACATGCACTTGTTTTCCTTATTAACTGAATAACATGTGAATGGCACATATAGGACTGATATTTCCTCTTTCAAATATTATCATTTGAATATTCCATATTTTATTTTACAACATAAAACCACTTAGCTAACACGTATTCTAATCTCATATATAAATCATAGAAATATTGGTTGTAATTTACAGTTGGCTATTTATTAAGAAATTATTATTTTTTTATTATTAAGTAGGATATTGTTTATTTATTTTTTATTTTATTTTATTTATGGTAAAAATCTACTTTTACAATTTGACACATTCAAACCATTGCAGAAATCTTCTAACCCACAGCCCCATGTCATATACAGTACAGATACATTTCTTAATAAATAACCTACTATAAATTAAAACCATTAACTTAGGCTATATTATTTTGGTTTCACAAGCTTTGAAGACGTAAAGTAAATTCCACTTTTAAATAATAGGTCACCTATAGCTTTCGTCGTCAGCCACGGCTGCGTTCAAAATGGCATAAATGTTTTCAAAATGAATTAAGAAGGGAGCGCAACTGTCAATATGAAGATTGTTAAAACTGAACTGCAAAGACACTTAGAAAGCACCTAAGAGAGATAATCTTAATGTTTTTTTATCATTCCAGGTTTAAATGTTAGAATGTTCTAAATGAATAGGGTATAGGGGAATAACGGAAAATAGAACACAACCAGGAGTTATGCTTCTACTAATGTGTAACAATGCGAATGTTCGTTGGAACGATGGATTTGAAAAACGCCAAATCAACGAAATATGTTTGTAACGACGGAACTTGTGACCTTAGTTGGCTAACGATGGTTTTCGGAAATGCACCCCTTGTTGGGCCAGCAGTCTATTACTTGTTAAAAGGCTATTTCTTAGCCACATTTTAAATAATGTGTCAAAACAAGCAAAGAAGAGTTTTAGAAATCATAATAAACTAAGTATAAATAATTAGACCCATTAAAAATGACATACAAGACATTCTTTTAGTAAATTTAAGACTTTTTAAGGCCTAGAATTTTGGATTTTAAATTGAAGATATATTAACACTTTTTAAGGACCCGCGGACACCCTGTACTGTTATACTGTATTTTTAATCAAATATATGTCACTTTGGTGGGCATGAAAAACTTTCTTTCAAAACATTTGAATTGTTTTGAATAATTAGCAAAAATACTAAAGGTAGTAGACCATATGCAAGCTCTCTTTTTCTCTTGAAAGCTGCCAGTCAGTTATTTCAGTCCACCACTAAGCTTGATCTATCTTTCAAGCCATCTGTAGTATCACATTCTAACCAAACTGTCAGTCATAAGAGGTGTAAACACATACACCTACATCTACTGCTCACATTAATACACACATCAAAAATGTATTTAGTCCATATATTGGGCCGTTGCATCATGTAGACACAGAAACTCAAGCATCTTCATAAGAAACGGTCGAAATAAAAGTTTAGTTTAACTTGAGAAAAATGTGATCAAAATATTTTACACTTTACAATTAAAATCAAGCAGCTTGAGCTAATTATTGTTACTAAATCCACTTTTTTTTGTTACATCGACTCAACTAATCTCTTCAAAGCTTTACCTGAATTGTTATTTGTTTATTGGGTCAAACTTGACTCCAACTTTTAAAATATCAGATTTTATTAGCCTTTCTTAACATTAAGTGAATTTTTAAATAACGCTAAATGTTTTTAATGAATTTTTTACAGACTTTTTACAGACTATTTTTTACATATATATATATATTTTTATATTTTAAGATATTTTTGAGCTGCTGCACATCCCTGTGTGTGTAATAAGCAATGTGTATGTAAGTTTAGGACATGCCTATAGGCACATCACCAATGCACTCTTCCCAGGTTTCATTTGGTCATTGCTTATTCATTTCAGTCACCTCAAAATAGCAACAAATCAACAATGCACCTAAAACACACCTCCATTTTAAATCAGCATGCGCAAGGATGTGGCGCAAGATGACTAGCAAAAAAACATTTGCATCACACCTGGCACCACATTGTGACAGATGTATGATAGGGTCCTTAATATTATGGGTTTACTTAACTACCCCAAGCAAGAATATTACTTCAACTTTTTCCAACAGTAATTGACATTTTACAGTCTAGGGCCCTACATACTGTACTGTATCTATTTATATTCCCAAATCTTGCAGAGCTACTGTACTGGTCCTTTCACTTGTGATGGGAACATCTGTTGTCATTCCTCTCTAGCTATGCTGGCGTCTGAGCATCAGCAGAGGCCTTTGCAATATACAAGCTCGCACCTACGGTCTATAAATAATCCTGACACAGATGAAAACAGCTTGTGGTTTTGCAGAAGAGAGCCAGTGTAATGAGATTAGGTAACGTTCTCTGCTTTGGAGATTGCATGTTGTCATCACAGCTCTGTGGCACTTTTTTTCGCAAGTGTCGTGTAGGAGGCAAAATCTCAGCTGCTTCTGAGACATTCAATACATATAGTCGCTACATATAAACAACAAAGTCTTCCCTCGACCCCTGCGTGCCCACACAACATGACACTGACAAAATAAAGCAAGGCCACTTCACTTCAAGTACACAGACATGCATCATCAGCCACATCGAACAAAACATACAGCTGAATCCACCCTCATTATCCAAAAAAAACCCCTCTAGTCATCCCATCCATTACCACGTGACGCTAATTTCCCCTCTCTACCCATGAAAGCACTTCACTCCATTTAATGCTCACTATCTAGTGCCTAAAATGCGAGTCTATGGAGCAAACTACTGTATTGTAAATGGGTCGATGTGTGTTGGCCGGTGTCCCACAAGAGACACTGACTGTAGACATAAAGAAGTCCAACTCTAAAGCCAGCGGCGACAGAGGAAGCAAAGCAATACAGATAAACTGCTACACAGTGTTTGGAAGACAAAATGACATCTGTTCAACAGCTTCACATCTGCCTGTTATACAAAAAATATTTGTAGGTGTAAAAGGTAAATAAAATAAATAGAAAACAGACAACATACATTTATCTGTATTATGGACAGATAAATATATTAAAGGTGCTTTATAATGAAAATCTGGGTATACCAAGGCAAAGTAGAATAATAAAAGATCAGTATATGGATATGGACATACCTTGAGCCTCAGACACCACTGTTTCCTCATTCTCATGTAAATTCCATAAGTATAAAACCCTGGTGGACAACGGGGAGAGGAAAAAACAAACTGTGACGCGACTCACGGGCCATGCCCTCCTCATTTGCATGTATGCCTACTTTAGGTCATTCATCCAGACCTGACAAACAGCTGACGTCATCAAGAGATCACGACTCATTTACATCATAAAAAAGCTCTGAAATCAATAATATGCATGCCTCAGGCTTCGTTTGATAAGCCAAACGTTTTCTAGTTATACAACATAGATAATTTTTCTCCCTTGGTTATTTTAAGCGTATATTCCACTTATGTATATAGGACTTTTATTTTAAAAACGCATGCACCAAATAGTTCACTGTGCATTACTAGGCAATGAGACATACCTCAGGACACGAAATGCAAGATTTACAGGTTACATATTTATTCAGCTCCACTTCGACGAGGCATAAGGTATGTTTAGTTACAGCTTTTGTTAATTTATCGTGTTTATTGTGAAGTTTCATGCGAATGTTTCAACAAACACATGTAGACGTGTCAAATCACTCAGCTCAACTGTTCATGCAGAGGCAGATATTAATTCCTGGCTGTGTTTTCTTTGACTGTAGCTATAAAATACAAAGCAATACATTTCTATCACTCTCTTTTGTCAAGTTTAATAATATTTTAGCCTTTATCCACAACAGATCTAGTAAGCAAAATAAGTTAACGTTACTCTGATTGGGTTTATATTTGTTCGTGTTCAGCATACATAATGCTGTGTGTGCAGAGCTCATTTAATATTCACGACACAAACTATATACTGTATGGTCAATCATGGACCTTCTGATTCTAGGGATATTTTATGGTGTAAAAAGTGAACTTATAAAACCGTTTCTGGAGATTTTTTTTTACTTACCGAAGCCATAGGCCTGAACAATTTAAGTTTTTAAACCCATGCAGTATATGGCACCTTTAAATAACAATGATACATTTAATTTAATTAATTAAATGAAAAAAAAACTTTTAGTTGAAAATGGTGTCATAGCATGCTAAGCAGCACAATTTCTTAAGTTTCTTAAGCATCAAATCAGCATATAAGAATAATTTCAGAAGGATTTTGTGATACCAAAGACTGTAAATTCAGCTTTACATGTTATTTCATGTAGAAAACCATGCAAAAATAAACATTTTAAAAACATCTATATCTAGCACACAGAAAAACCCTGAACAAAAAATGTAATGCAATACAAAAACATACAATCTGCGCTTTAGTTGTCTAACATTTAGCTTAAAGGGATTCTGCTATGATTCACTCACTATGTTGGAAACCGGTGGAACCATTGACTTACTTATTAGGAAAAACAAATACTATGAAAGTCAACGATTAAAGGTTTCCAACATTTCTCAAAATTTCTTCTTCTCAGATTGAATTGGGACAAGTCAATGGTAATTACCTGATGGTATAATTCTCTTATTCTTTTCCATCCCTTTAACAAAACAGACATTTTCTAAATTTGCTACTCAAATCAACTTTGTTCCTAAGGTAGGATAAGTGGTCTATTACAAAGGCCAGCAGCATAATGTAAAAGGAAAAGAGCCTGATTGTCAGTAAATTTGCTGCAGTCATCACAGTGAAGCCATGTATCCTCCCCTTAGTGAGAGTGAACGCCATTAAATGAACTTAACGAATGTCATGTTTTATCTCTCGGAGAGACTCTTTAGCTGCCTCCTGCTGGCTTGTCACTCTATTTCAGTACAATCAGCCGCACTCACTAGAGAGCTGTTTTTAGGATGGGTCCTTGTGTTGGCACCATCCCAGAAAGCACTTACATATGTCATAATCTGTCAAAACACTGTGCCGCCTTCTTATTAGGTTATCAGAGTCCCGTCCCCCTCAGAGGACACCACAGCGTGTGCTAAATGTAGCAATTAGCGCTCCTGGTTCTTCAAGGAAAGCTGTTGAAGAAGCCTCCATTTCGAGTAAACATTTTCCAGAGGCAAATGACAAGCCCTGGCACAGCACTTCACAAGTTCACAAGAACAAAAACAAATATTTGGAAGGTGTTGTTGTAGGTGATATTAATATAACGCATGATGGAAATACAGACTTTTTGTATAGTTCAACTGGCAGTGCATAGCATTAGCAACAAACATTAAAGAATTAAAGAATCCTAAAAACAATCCACAAAAACATTAAGCAACCGCTTTCCAAATAGACATTAATAAAAGTGTTTTGAGCACCAAATTAGCATATAAAATAATTTTGAAAGCACCTTTTGACTAAGTAATGGCTGCTGAAACTTCAGCTTTGTCTTCACGGAGATAAGCTACAGTTCAGATAAGCTACAGTAATATATTTAGAAATAGAATAGCCAAAATTAAAGCTGATCAAATTTATCAAATAAACCCAGTATTTACTAAGCAAAGGATACTTCTTCAAAAGTATAAAAAATGTAGGCTACTCAGTCTTATTGTATATTGTCCGAAATGTATTTTCACATTAAATTTTTTATACCTGATTTGCAAATGAAATGTTTCCATATTCCCTTTAGCCATTTTGTTTACAACATATCTATACTGTAAATTTAAAATATATTTTGATAGACTCAAAGCACGTTTTGGATAAACGTGCCTGACAAACTAAAAAAATGGAAATTTGTTTTTAATGCCAGCACGTGTCCTTTAACTGGTAAAGTGTTTGAGGTTCTCTGGGGAATTCAGTGAAGTATTTTAAGTGAAGCAGTCCTGTTATAATGTCTTTGTGAATAAATATCTTGACAATTCCACACCAGAAAGGACATTTAAAAAAGAAGCTCCTGACAGGAACTATCAAGTGAGGATCAAGCAACACTCACTTGTTACTTTTCTTATAGAAAAACTGGCACTAAAAGGACAAATTTATTTGATTGGTGAGCACTCACTCTGCATTGCCTTGAGCTTGCTGCAAGTGTCAATCACTTTTTACAGCATTTAAAAAAAACAAGATTAATAAGAGAAACACTATATATAGAGATAAACAGTTAACTATTTTGCCAGAACTATACAAACAGTAATTCCTGAAGAGTTGCAAAGGAATTTTCAAAAGAAAAATCCAGTCATTCCAGTAGAAACTGGAAGATTCAAACGCAAGATTCAACTAAACAAGATATTCAACTAATAAAGTAACTTTTACTGTACATGTTTGGGCATTTCATTTACACTAACCTTTTTGGTAGACTGAAAATCAAAATGTTGTTTTTAAAATATAAAATATGTTGCTCTGGGTGCTTTAATTGCACTTTCAGTTGACAAATCCACCAGAGGGCACTGTCTACTTTTCTAAAATACGTTACTTGGGGTACATTGTGAGCTTAAGATACATATCCATATTTACATGTGAACGAGAAGGCGGGTCTCTTCAAATGCAAACGTAAGAGCAAAGTGCATGTGACCACAAAGTTTTACCTTCATTGTACATTGCCTTTATCTTTTTAAAATGTGCTTCCATAGCAACACGGCGGCGCAGTGGGTAGCATGATCGCTGTTACGTTCGCTCGCAGAGCGTATTTTGGTTCTATGTGTGTGCGTTTGTTTGTATGTGGGTGTGTTGTTTTGCTCGTGTGTTGCAGGTACGAACGGCATTGGAGGATCCGCATTTCGTGCTGATGACGTTGGCTGCTGATGCTAGATTCGCACTGCCAATTGCTGGTCAGCGTAGCATTTAAAAGCCGAGCCCAAACGTAAATGACGATCTCTCTCTCTTTCTCTCGCTCTCACTCTTTCTGTGGGTCTCGATGAGGACAGTCTCTCTTGCGAGGACTAGTCTGAAAGAATGTGTTTGTTTGCTTGTGATTTAATGCTTTTGTCTAAAGTCTTTTGAGAATAGAATTTGCTATGTGTTTGCTTGTGAACTTGTCCAGTTAACTGATACTTTTGAGTGATACCTCGGAGAGGGTGTAGGCGTAAGTCGCGCGATATACATATACAAACACTCAGGATCGATACTTGTATTATTTCCATTAGGTTTAGGAGAGTGTGCTGTTTTGTGTATGTTTTGTTTTTATTTAGTTTAGTTAAGACGTTTGGTACGTTGAAGATGTTTCTTTTCATGCTTTTCTTTTCATATTTAGTTTAGTTGTTTAATACAGTTAATGTGTTTTGTTATATTTATTTCTTTGATTTAAGAACCTCTATCTACCTCCTCTCCATCAGGTAGTAATTTATTGTAAATATTATTGTTCTTTCACTGTACAATATATTTTCACTGGTTTCACATGAAGTCTGGCCAATAAATAATTGCAGTGATATTCGGTTTTCTGTGGTTTTCTTTCTCCCTCTATTTGTTACACACACAAAACTATTATATGTTATATCAAATACCATTAGTTTAATATTAACATCTAAAAGGACGTAACAATCGCCTTACAGCAAGAAGGTCATTGGTTTGAGCCCCAGCTGGGTCAGTTGGCATTTCTGTGTGGAGTTTGTATGTTCTTCCCATGTTCGTGTGAGTTTCCTCCGGGTACTCCGTTTTTCCACACAGTCCAAAGACATGTGCTATAGGTAAATTTAATAAGCTAAATTGGCTGTAGTGTAGTGTTTCCCAGTACTGGGTTGCAGCATGGAAGGGCATCCGCAAAGTAAAACATATGCTGGATAAGTTGGCGGTTCATTTCTCTGTGGCGACCCCTAATAAATAAAGGGACTAAGCTGAAGAATAATGAATTAATGAATGATATAAATGTGCCTCCCCAACCTCGTACAACACCATACAAAATGATCTACTGAACAAAATGACGATGCCGAAAAATATGAAGATAGACAGGTTAGACAAACATATTCTATTAAAAATAGACATTAAGTTGTTTTGTGGTATTTTTTTGGTCTAAAACTAAACAACAATTATCCTTTATTTGTTGATATCTCCTTGTAAATATCATTAGTGTGAAAAGGAACAAAGGTTGTTGGTGTCATACTGCCCTGTGGCAATTCTTTTTACCTAGAAACTGCAGTGATACATATGTTTAAGTACAATTTTGCAGTTGCACAAAAGTGGGTCACACTTTATTTTGATGGTCCATTTGTTGAATTTACGTTATACTGCATCTACATGCCAAATAATTCTCATTAGACTATAGGTAGACTGTTGGGTTGTGGTGAGAGTTGTGGTTGGGGTTAGGGTTAGTGTTAGTGTAAGTTGACATGTACTTGCACAGTTTCTTATAGTCAGTTAAATGTCTGTTGAAGGAGCAGTATCAACCGATATTAAGCAGACAGTCTACTAATACTCAAATGGACCATCAAAATAAAGTGTTACCCAAAAGTGTGGGCTGAAGTACGTATTTCCAATGAGTCAATAGTGACATACACATAAATGAATCGCAAAAAAACTTGTATTCCATGTATAATGCCGTGTTCTTTTTTCTATTTTGAATGAAAAATAGAACAAATTATAAACACAAGAACACCATTTATTTGAAAAAAGATTATACAAACACCAAATTAGCCACTAAGTCGCCAAAACATAAAAAATAGTCACAAATTGCCACAAAATTGCATTTCTGTGATAATTTTACCAACAGAAACCTATATATCACATTGATTTACATCTAAACATGCTGATGACTACATGAAACTGACTTGTCTCTGTGTCTTGGAGGGATTTAAATGAGAGGCAGCCGCAGATGTGGGTGGCTACATATCAGATTCACTCATAAGAGCCCCTTCTTAATCAAGCCCATCTTTCCAACTTGATTACAGCAGCCTGTCAATGGCACTCTTGCTGAGGAGAAAAGAGAAAACAAGGACAGATTTCCACCTCTGCTGGAGCCACTTAAGAGGCAAGGTCATTTCTGAAGCCAACTGCATTGTAGCAAAGCATCTTCTAGCGCACTTGCTCGCCAGGTAAACCCATGAAATTAAAACACACCACTTTGGAGATGCATCAAACTCGGGCTCTGTGGTAAAGCAGCGTGGGTTAGTCAGTGAGACGGGTTAGTGTTGCCATAGATAACAGCATGGTAAGCGCTTCTTATGGTAATACCTTTGCAGCATATCCTGCTCACTCCCTGCAGGAGATATGTGAACAATCGATGCTGTTGATTTTCCACAGCCAGGTCCTGATGAATGACACTCAAGCATGTCTACCCGAGGCGCATACTGACGTGACATGCATTTCTTATTCTCAGAGGCGGCGTTATGACAGCTTCAAACCTCACGGCGAGATAATAATGTGCTGTGAAATGTGGCCAGAGGATGCACAGAAAGAAGTTAATTGGAAAACACTTTATGCAGGAAGAAAAGTGAACTTTTGCCAATTAACATTTAATGCCGTGAATCATGTCATATTAACACTTACTAAGTGTTAAAAAATTAAAAGAAAAAGAATGTAATAAGATGAGATGGATGACTTGATTTTGAGTGACTTAAATTTAAAAAATTACAGTATTTAGCTCTTGTCATTGGTGCTTATTACTTATGTAGCCCTCTCCCTGTTACTGGCTCAGAAAATTTGTATGTCTAG
>CAIGQZ010035027.1:11025636-11036418 GCA_903798205.1 Danio tinwini
GAGAGAGAGAGAGAGAGAGAGAGAGAGAGAGAGAGAGAGAGAGAGAAGCCCACTCCCTTCAGATCATCAACACGCACGATCGAATCAAATTTGCTTAAACTAAGCGTTCTAAAGTAAATAAATAATTACTTTCATGATTAATCACAAAAAAGTGTGATTAATTAGTTAATTTTTTGTAATAAATTGACAGCCCTAATATATATATATATATATATATATACATATATACATACATATATATATATATATATATATATGTGACTGTGTGCGTGCTTGTGTGTGAACATCCGCACTACTCTGCCTCCAATTGGCAAACGATGAAAATGTACTCTATCTAAGCCAATCATCAAGTTCTCGGTTACACCACATTCACAGACACACCAATCATCATTGCTGGTTGGTTATGTGACCCACCCAAGCCCTGAGCACAGATATACACACACACACCCCAAAAAGAGATGTCCTATGGCTGGCTGAGAGAGATGCTGCTCACATGAAAACCACTTCAGTGTTCTCAATTATAGTAACGCGCTTTTTATTTTCAGTAACGGTAACAGCGTTGCAAAGGGGGAAACAGTAATTCAATTAAATGCTTGTTAATGAATAAAGTATTGCCGACATTTTGTGCACATATTTTCATACTTTCTAATTGTATCATAACGAAGAGACCCAAACATAAACATGGATGGTCATTAAAACGTTACTTAAACACCGGAGCTGGAGGGGGTTGGCCTAAGACTTTTGCACAGCACTGTATCTCTTTAAGATTCATCACATCAGCCTACGCGGTCTCACTTGAGTTTAAAAAAATGACACCCACCTGTGAACTTCTGCCTTTGTGTGAGTGGCCTCCACGATATTAAGAGGCTCCTCGGTTTGAAACACCTGGCCATGCAGCTGGGACATGAAAAAGCGGTGATTCAGGTGAAGCCTGGTCTCTGCTGATCTCATCTCTCATCAAAAAGCACTTCTGTTCTCTGCACGTCAGAAGCAGATGTCTAAATGCAGACTCTACACCTGGACCTTCAAGGTTTGCAGGATTTAAAGTCTTGTATAAAGCCAGCTGAAAACTTCAATAATCAAATGAAAGTCTCTCAGAAATAAACTCAGTTCAATGTATATCTTACTGGCCTTTCTCTCTTGCTTTAGCTGTCTCTGGAAACCCATGAAGCATTAAAAATTACACAAACTTTAAAAAGATAATACAAAATTTGAAGTTGTCGGGTGTATCTGTAAAAACAAAATATATTTGAAGTATGGCAAAATATGCACATACAGTATAGACATTGCCCTGTAACATACAAAGATGTATTAAATGAAAGTATATACAAACATACTTATTAGTATACACTTTTGTAATCGAGACCGACTTAATTATGTCATTCATGATGCTTAATGGGAGTGGGCAGAGCTAAATAATTTCCCCATGAGTTGTTCAATGCAACACTCTGATTGGTGAAACTAACAGTATAGCATCGTAGGTAATGTTTTGGTGGAATGGGCGGAGCTAAAACCAATTCTGCCATGAGTTGCTCGATTCAACACTCAGATTGGTGGAACTTTAGGAAGCATAATGGGTAACATAGAACTGCAACATAAAACCCAAATTAAATTAATGCAAACAGATTTTAAAAAAAGCTAATTCAATTGATTTACAACCTCAGAACTGTACTGACAAAAGGCTTATCTTTAAATGTTTAAAAGTATTATTAAAAATCAATGGATTATATGCACAGGGACTTTAACTTTTTTTTTATAAAGCCAGCTCAAGCACTTCTGGTGCACTGTCATGCCATTATAAAATTGTCGCGTTTAAGATCTGATTTCTTTAAAATCAATGATCTTACAGTCTGATTGATATACTACGTGAAGTGGTCTCAGGCCGGACAAGAAGCAATGCACTAAATTCTATTGTTCCCTGCCGTGTCTTTAAAATATAGAAATTTATTTTACCTTAACCTCCAGACGGCATTTGCATTCAAACTGCTTTTAATGTTGTTGTTTTTTTTGTTTTTTTTGCTTGAACAACTAAATAAATGCTTAAGTCTATTTAATGGATTATATTTTAATTATATTACATAATTGATACTGTAAAAGGAACTTTTTAAAATATAGCCATATCAACCTTTCACGGGATGTTATTCGGTGGCTGATAAACACGTAACGTGCAAGTTTTCCAAAACAATTAAATAAGAGTTTTAACTTCTGTAATCTAATGGCTGGGCTCTTTGAAATCTTTTCACGTATCAGATGATCATTATGACATGAGTTGTTTTTTCTTCTCCCTGGATTTCAAATACAGATAACAGCATTGTTCGATCCTGTCCACATGGGTCCATGACAACAACAAAAAAATGCTGTATTTTGCCAGGCTAGTAGTTAGATTTGTCGCTTTGCAAAGAAACACAAGGTCCTATTAAGATTCTGTAGCCCAGCATTTCCCAAGAAGGGGGTCCCGGCCCACAAGGGGGCCAGAGCGAGCTTCTCTGTGTGTGTGTGTGTGTGTGTGTGTGTGTGTGTGTGTGTGTGTGTGTGTGTGTGTGTGTGTTTGTGTGGGAGGGAGGGGGGGGGGGGGCGCGTCATATTTTTTTTACAACTTTTTAGCAGTGGACAATTAGAAGAATGATCAACTTAGTTCATATTATCTCCTTGCTGACCAAAAAATAGACAAATTTGTAATTCGTCCTCCACAAAAAAGATTCGCCTTCAGCAGCTAATAGTAATGACCCATGCATACTGGACCTAGGTGAGGAAGCTCCAAACATTTCAGGTTGCAGCGCTAGCAATACTGGACACACGAAATGCAGAAAATACCAAGATAGTAACCTGAACTATAGTTTTATTCCATTTTCTTGAAGCAAAGAGTCCCTGACTCAGCCACAGTGTATTATCTGCACCAAAATTCTTGCTAACGAAAGAAGCCGTCCAAATTATTAAGACATTTGCAGACAACTCATCCCCAATACCGTGTCAAGCCCAGAGCATTTTTGGAGTGCAAGGCAAAAGGTGACACACAACCAAAGTGAGATAAGGGACATCGCAGCTACTGACAAGAAACTAAAAAAAAAATGGCAACTAATTGTCATCTAATATAGGGCCAATTTAAAGGCCAAAGGCTTACGTTTTTCAGTTACAAATGGCCTACTAATGTTTTGCTTGTAAATTTTACATTAGGCTATTATTTGTGCATAAACATATCTAGATATAGTAATAAACATAACGTTTGTTTGAAAACAACATTATTTGTCATTCTTACTGCAAACTTATATGAGCAATAATATCATTAAAAGTTAAGGGCTGCCTTACAATATTTTGCGGAGGAAAAGGGGGTCTCAGGCAAAAAAGATTGGCAACCACTGCTGTAGCCCATCATTTTTGTATTAATGCACATGCCTCTAAACTAAACATACAGTATCCATGACGTCGCTGTTTTCACAAACTCACACATTCTTGCAGTATATAGACAGACAACATTGTAATCATTTTCGAAAACATGCAGTTTGTACCAGACATGATGAACTGCAAAAATGCAGATTTACACCTTTAGTTGTAAATGGTGTCGTGCAATTATACTCTAAAAAAAAAAAAAACAACCACCACATCTTTTGCCATTTCCACACTACATTATGTGCTGTACATGGCTGCCTCTCCAATTCATTTAAGCTACAATGCCATGCTCTTTCACAGGGAAATGAGATTATATTAATTTACCCATGTAAAGCAGCATTCACACACACTCACAAATGTGTGAGAAAAAATATGCTAAATTCACCATTAAACAGCTATAAGATAAAGCCACATTAACACATATACCAAAATAGAGTCTTTCAGCTAGTTAATGTTGAGCCATATTATGAGTCTCTCTACTTCGGGACTTTGTTAAATTTCAATCTTTTCTTATGGCTCTTTATTAAAAAATCCCAACACAGAAGGGGGCAGCAAGTCTAGAAGGGCTGTGAAAGAATCTTTTATAAGTGCCTTAAAAATCAATGAATGATATATTATTACCTGGAGACCTAAAAACAATCCTGCTCGGTAAGTCAGTGATGCAATAGTGTAGTGCACTGCACGTGAACCACAGCTCTTTTTCAGGGCACAACGATTTGCAATCAAATGGGTCTTGGATAAGCTGAGAAGATTTGCACACAGAGCCCAGCAAACACCACAGGATAATCCACAACCCTGAGGTCACCTCTCAAAAATCATTATAATCGCAATAAAGCCTGTGTGTTAATCGGTAGACGAATGGATTGCCGTTCGCTGCAGGTTTCTCTAGTAAGTAATTCATAATTAAAGTTAAAACAGCTCTTGCTTTTGGACTGCTTTTGGATCAGCTGAAGGTCAAGAGCAGAGTGCAGAGAGCACAAGTGCACGTGGCCGATGTTTTTTTTTTTTCACAGACTACAGATGTTAGATGTGCTTCCTGATAAAAAAAAATATAGTTGTCAGACTTTGAAAAAGACCAAACAGTTTAACTGATCGAAAACTCTATAGAAATGCACTTCCTTGATACTGTATGCATAAAGGAATATTCTAGATGCAATGCAAGTTAAGCTCAATTGACAGCATGTTTGATAGAATATTGATTACCACAGAACATCATTTTGATGTATCCCTTGATTTCTTTTAAAAAGCAAACATTTTGGTTTCAGCGAGGCACTTAAAATGGAAGTGGACATTTCAGTCGAATAAATGCAAGATAGATAATACACATTAGCCTGCTATCAACATTGAAGCACTTGCTTATTAGTCATTTTCTGAGTAATAAAGTTAATTGCACCTTATTTATTGCATCGTTCTCTCTGTCTTGCTCTTTTTAAAATCATACACATTGGTGCCTACACATTTTTAAGCCGCAATTGTACTTTTCTCATTAAAAAAGTTATAAGAAATGTAATTATAGTTTAAGAATAATATGTAAAAGTCAGATAAAAGATAAATCAAGTTAAATTACATATAACATATAGTCTATTTGACTGAGACATTTAATTTATAGTTTCTGCTATCACAAGCATTCAGCAATATGGGCATCAATAGTTTTTAGTTTGTAATATTTTATGTATTTTTCAACAGCCACTCGTAAACAAACTAAGTACCATATGAACTATGAACTGCCAACAATTAAGATATAGGATGTAAATTTGTACTTATAAAATATATTTAATTCAATTCAATTCATCTTTATTTGTATAGCGCTTATACAATGTAGATTGTGTCAAAGCAGCTTCACATGGAAGTTTATAGTGAATTGAAACAGTGTCAGTTCAGTTTTCAGTGTTTAAGTTCAGTTCAGTTTAGCTTAGGTCAGTGTGAGTTAATAATCACTACTGAGAGTCCAAACACTGAAGAGCAATTCCATCGATGCGCAGCTCTACATATATATGTACATATTATGCATGATCTTATTCTACATTTAACTACTACCTTACAGAGCCCCTATTATGGGTTTTTGAAAATGACTACCATATAGTGTGTGAAAACATCCAGTTATAAGTGAATGAAAACATCAGCTGAGGTTTAAATCTGAAAGTGCACCATGATTAAAACTATTGATTCTTTAACGAAACTGTCGAATCATATGGGAGTTGTTAGGATAATTAGGTAAAAATAAATGCACATTATAAGACCATGAAAAAGTTTTTTGACCTTGCATTAATATCAGCCTGTTTTTGGAGACCCCCAAAACCAAAATATGACCCTTATATATTGCAAAATAGGGGCTCTTAACTATAATAAGCAGTAAATTAGGAGTATTTTCCAGCTAAAAGTCATAATTAATAGTTTGGTAGCAACAATTGTTTCTTAAAATAAAGTGCGACCTAAATCACATGTAAAAGTTGCACATACATTGTACACATTTGTAGACAAATTGGTTTGCATGTATGTAGTATTCTTTCTGTGTTTTAGTAGTCACTTTGTTTCATGCAGAGCTCTTTTTTCCTTTTATTGATACCTACTGTAAAGTGAGGAAAGAACCAACTAAAGTTTTCAACAGGCACACTGTTGTCTGATTCAGATACAAGAGCATTTCCTTAAAACAAATCACTGCTCTCTAATCTCGGTGATTCTCATGACATGGCCCACTGGAGCTGAACAGCAATGGCATCTACACAGAGCCGGAGGCAATCCAGCCAACACTGTCAGAACACCACACACTTGAATTTGATACAATAGCAGGACTACAGCAAAGCAATCGATGCCAAAGCTGACAGAAGCTCACAAAGCTCCAACTTCAAGACAACAAGAAATTAGAGAAGCAAAGTTAAGCCTAACTGACAGCTCTAGTGGCATACTAGTGACTACCACAAAACATAATATTAATAAAAGTAATAAATTACAACTGATGTTGACTGAATTAATAAATTGCTGTAGCGTTTGTGCATGAGTTATTCTAAAAAGGGAGAAAAAATTATCTCTGCCTACAAAAGGGTAGACATTGTAATAAGCAGCATTATAAAAGATCATGTTTCACCCACCAATGAATCCTGATAAATAAAACAGGTATTTTATTTTTCAATGTATTGACCTCATATTGAGTTTTCAAGTCATACAAGACCCCAAAAAAGTCATTACAATGGCTTCAACTGCAAAGCACAGTGTCTAGTGCATGATCCCCACGGGACTTTAAGTAGTCATTTCAATAGTAACTGGATGCAGCCTTTATGATGCAAGCTAAGATTGCATCGCTCAGAGATGCAATGTCAGACACAACGCACTGAATAGAGCTAGTGACGTCACTGTGAGGGGTAGGGTTAGGGGTGGGGTTAGATGAACGCTTTAAAAAAACATTGCATGCAGCTCAGATTGCATCTACATCAAGTCTGCAGCCAGACCCCTCTCAGTCGTTTGCACACACTATGTATTATGTAATGCAGGTTTAAAAAAAAAAAAAACATAAAAACTATTTACAAGACTTCGACCAGTGATAGGACATGCTATGATCTCACGAGGAAACATAACTATTTTACTTTTTGTCAATTTAGAGTTCAATTGTACAAAAATTTTAAATTGTACAATTTTTAAAAGGAGGCGAGGCACACAATCCTACCCCTCAGTCCTATACCCAGTCTAGTGAAAGGGGTGGTTCTTTTTTCTCAAAATTTTGACTTTTTTTGCAATTATTTGCCTCATTTTCTTTTTTATTTGAGATCTAAATACTGCATTTTAGTAACTTTTTAGAGCACTTTTTTTCTGGATTAGCTTGACACGTGGTCATCATAACCATAATGTACCAAAATGTAATTTTTATGTACCAAAACATTTACTAATTATTTAGAATAAAGAAATATTATTGATTTATTTTTAAAATACAAATTTATCACATCACATCATTATATCATCACACCAACTTGTCTTGGTGTGACTTTAGCCAATTGAATAATAAAAAGATAAAACATAATAATAATAATAATAATAATAATAATAATAATAATAATAATAATAATAATAATAATAATAATAGCTTATATAATTAATAATAATATAATATAATTTAATAATTTTTGTAGTCTCTCTTGTAAAATAGTACATTTGAAAATTCATAGATAACAACAATAGCCCAATTAGTATAAAAAAAACTCTAATATGCTTCAGAATTACCTTTTGGTGCCTCACTCCTTTTTATTGATCATTTTTTTCATTCAAGAATAAGGTCCAAGATTAGAAATAAAAGTTACTTGTAAACTAAATTCTCTATTTAACAACAAAACAGTAGTTAAAGATGATACTTGTGTCAGATTCCGCTTGCTTTTATTGATGGCATAGCAGTCAAAATAGGACAAATAAGCTCATGTATGGGACAAATTCTGAACCTTTGTCATTGGGGGGTGCGTCTTTCAAACCACCCAAACCCCCCTTGGCTATGGCCCTGCCCCTAATCCTAACCGTCATTGGGGGATAAGCAAATTTTACTAAATTGTACGAATGAGATTGTACGAATTCATATGAATCAGCCACTAAATCAAAAGGTTACGAAATGGCATGAGATTGTGTTGCAGCGCTCTCCAGCATAATTTTTTTTTACCTTAGGTTAAAAGTTTTATTATTGGAAATAAAGTGTTAGATCACCCAAAAATGAAAACCAAAAACATTGTCCAAATATGATTATTCCAGTGGTTCAACTAAAAATTCTCTTCCTCGACAGGTCGTCAGGACGCATGTTTATTGACATTAGAGTCAACAGCACAACACAAAAGTGTCAAGTTGCCTGTAGTAAATGTGCACCTAAATTTGACATGAAAAATAGGTGAACATAGGAATTTTTACAACAAAAGTGTTCTTGGAGCTTCATATTATTACAGTTCAACCACTGAAGTCACAAAGAATGTTTTGACAATATTTTGCCTTCTTTTTTTGGACACTAAACATCTCAGGACTGTTGCTGTTTATGGAGGATGAGGGAGCGAATTTCATCCAAAATATCTTTATTTGTGTTACGAAGATGAATGAAGGTATCAGGGGGTTGAAACGACATAAGGGTAAATAAATAAATGGCAACATTTTGTGTGAACTAACATTTTAAAGGTATATGTTCTCGTCAATCTGATCACCAGCGGATGACACTAAAGAGACTAGCTTTAGGTAAAGTTTAATAGGAGTAAACTGGCTCAGAAATTTTTTTGCCACTTTCAATCCCTTTAAAAGGTAGCTGAAAACACATTTGATCGGATTGCTTTAATAACGTAAAACCTCAAGTATTTGCAGTGCTTTGCTTTTTTTACAATATGCAAAGAAATATAAACACAAGTGATAAAAAGTACATGTGTGAATGCATGTTGATACCAGGTGGAAATGGTAATGTCTCTCAGGCTGATAAAATTATGCACAATGAATTTCTAAGTGTGATTACATTTTTTTGCATGAATTATGTCATAGCAGAGCAGAGAAAACCAAACAAATTAAACATTTTTAAGTCAGATCACCATTATATCACATTCCCGGTTCTGTCTTTGCTTACAAAGTAAATGATTGTTTTGAATATGACTGAATATGAAGTTAGTAATGGAGAGGATGGCATATTGACTGCTGATGTATCCATGGCAACATAAGGTCCAAGCTGTTTTGAGAATATAAAAAGAACTGCTTTTATCTATTATAGGACTGGATACAGACAAACAAGCTAATTAAAAACAGCAATGCATATAATTCACAAGACATCAACAATTTCATTTCACTTATAACTTAATACATTTAAGCTGGCAACATCCACTAATATTGAATTTAAGTCTCCTCATCAGGCATAATTCTAAAAATAAAGAGCTGCACCATACACAACTGACCATTTATTTCTCCAAAGGAAGAATGCCAATTTTTCTACAAGACATTAATATTTACAGTGCAGAGCTATCAGCTAACTGGTTTTAAAACATTGCAGGTGGCTGGGTTCAATGCATTCTGGTCTTTAATTAGTTGAATAGTAATGACAGATGGGCAGAGAGAGTAAATACCATATTTCAATCTAGCATGTGTTTATGTGCCATTATTTATATGATTTTAATCGTGTTTTATAAGCAGCCATAGTAGAGAGGGGACAGAAACTTATTCGACAAGCAAGCAAGAGAATTACCTTACTTTTTGATCAACATTTTTTACAAGATGACTAAAGATATTTGAGAATAATTTAGATATTAGATATTAAAATCATCAAGCAATTTCTAATTCCTAAAACATTAAAAAGCTGAGCATAGAAGAGTGAAATCCTGTTTAAAAGTTTTAGGTTGTGAAGATTTTCGGTCTTCAGTAGGTTCTCCAAACAACAAAATAGTAGTAGGTTCTTTAACACTACAGTAGATAATTAGTAACAGTGTTAGCATGTTAGCATTTTACATTTTTTTGCGACCTCTGGGGTGATTACGTTATATTAAATACACAGCAATACTGTAGCGTCAAATGCATCACATTGATTTTATGGCGCCAGGTTAAACTTTGACACCTTTTCAGCACATTAAAAATAAATACAGACCACTACTGAACATAGAGGATGATCTCCAAGTGGCATTCTCCAAAATTAAACGATGAATAGACTTTGGTATTGGCCTATTGGTATGTGTGCGCCATTGTGTGCATGGTTTATATACATTTTTTTAACCACCTCAGAGAATACTGAGGTCGCGAGTCACTGGCATTGTTATTTTGGGGGTCACAGGTTAAAAGTTTGGGAACCCCTGCCCTATAGAAATGTACATAAAATACATGAAAATACATAACTGCCTCTCTATTAGGGATGTCCCGATCATGTCCGAGTTTGAGTCATTTGATTTTGAGTATCTGCCGATACCGAAACCCAATCCCATACTTCTATAATACATAAAAAATAAATAAAGAAGAGCAAAGAAACTGATCCAGAATGCTCCTTAATTTTTGTACCTTTTTTAACATTCAACAACTCTATTAACAAACAGCACTTCTGTGAGGTAGCTCAAACAATCAAGTAATAAATAACATCAATTCTTCACTTTTGGACTTCAATGCAACAGTAAATGAAAAAAAAATCTAATATAAAAACAAATAGCACCTTAAATTAAAATACACAGCAGTCAATCCCAAGTTGACATATCTCACAGTTTGCTATTGCAATGCTGTCGTCATCAACTTTATATGACCTCCAGACCACAGACATACTCTCACTTTCAAGCTGCTTCTGTGTTCTACTTTGCTGGCATTTAACTAATAGCGTTGCTGTTTCTGTGTGAAGTCAAGAAAGAGGTCTAACTCTGTTACATAACTATACTATAGCTAACATAAGTAACTAACATAACTATAAATGTGTTAAAAATAATAAGT
>CAIGQZ010035027.1:11041418-11052465 GCA_903798205.1 Danio tinwini
CAGTATATAATTTTATTTTATTGTTTTCGAGTCCTGATCAGGAGGTAATGTCCGATTCTGATCAAGTCTGAAACTCTGTGATAGGGCCCGATTTCCAATCACGTGATCACGTCATCCCTACTCTATATCAACATTCATGTTTGAAACATTAAACTGAATCTGCTTTTTTGTGTGTGGATCTGTCATTGTACCTGACTGTGAAAAGTATGCATACTGTATATCCCCAAAACATCATTTAAATAAGTGTATAAAGAATCAGCCGCTTTCATTTTGAACATGTAAGTAGATTACATCATGTGACTGATGTTTAGATTTAACAGTTGCTCACGTCAGATCAAATCACAAAGCAGAGCAGCTTTCTCACATAACCAGTGCTCGGAGTGCAGGGAGAAAAGTGCTGGTATTATCTCTCCTTCGCTTGATTCCCAGAATATTGTATGTAATTTGTGTGCATCAGGGAGCAGCTATCAATGTGTAAGAGAATCCTGGACCTTCAGAGAGAGCTTGGATGTCTGTCATTTTCACATTTGAAATTTCTACAATGGATAATACTCAAATATATTTTAAGATTGCCTGTTAGTACCGCTGGTTAGCTTATTTTGTTGCTCATCATAGATTGAGATGCTAATGCTTATACACTGAGTGGTAAATAACTGGTAACATGATAAGTGATAATACACAAGAAAACATGAGAGTAAGCTAAAGATAAAAATACAGAAGTGCTGAAACTGCATAACTGTTTACTTCAAGCTCTGCTCATAGCAGAAAATAAGAGATTTTTACTTCACTAAGTGCAGTTTACCTCACTTAGCAAAACAAGAAACAACAACAACAAAGAAAAACTCAATACCCATCTGAATCAACCAAACAAGTGAGCTAATTTTAGTTAGCTGCCTTATTAAGGCACTGAAATATCTTTCTTGTTCTGCAGAAAAAGTCTTTAATCTCTTCAGCTCTCAGTTCTAACAAAAAAGTTACTGCAAGATACTGCAGGTTTAACTTAAATTGCTGTGTGAAGCCCAGAGGAAAGAGTCAAGCCAGCGTTTCCTGCATCAGCCCTGTGAATACAGACATGGCCAATGTGTCTGGAGCCCCAAGGGCAGGACTCCAGTTTAACAGTGGTCCCTTCAAAACCCTGTCTAGAAATATGGTGATTAATTACGGTTTCAAATGTGAAGTAAAACAAATCTACAGCAAACTTCCACAGAGCATGTCATGATGCTGATGATTGTAGACATAAAGCACAATAAAAATCATATGAGAACAATTAGTAATCACTACAACAGACTTTGACAATCCAGAGCATTTCATTTTGGTTTTATAATCAGTAGTATCTGGCAATACACGACATACAAAATCTGTAAATTGCCAGTTTTCTGTATTTTAATGTTTCATTTATTTCTGCTTTTGAATTGCATTATGGTATCTTGATCTTTCCTTCAAAAGCTTTAGATGTTGAAAAGTTTGAAAAATTGACTTTTGTTGACATTTTTAATTGTTTAAAGTGATATATTGTCTGGTTGGTGTTGTAAATAACTGTACAAAAACTTGGTATAAGCTGCCAGTAAATTTTGTAATTTGACAAACTTAGTTTTCTATTTCTTAAAAAAATATCTCGTCTCAAAACTACTAAAATGTCTATAAACGTCACTCCATTAAAACTGCATTTTGCAGTTGAATTTTCAACACCAAAAGTGAACAGAGCAGAGATAAAACTCCCATAATGCAATTTACAACCATAAATAAATGGAAAACGGCAGCACTCGTGGCTCAGTGATTAGCACTGTCACCTCACAGCAAGAAGGTCACTGGTTCGAGTCCCGGCTGGGCCAGTTGGCATTTCTGTGTGGAGTTTGCCTGTTCTCCTCATGATCACGAGTTTCTTTCAGGTGCTCAGGTTTACCCTGAAGACATGCGCTATACTATAGGTAAATTGAATAAACTAAGTTGACCGTGGTGTATGAGAGTGAATGTGAGTGTGTATAAGTGTTTCCCAGTAATGAGATGCAGTTGGAAGGGCATCTGCTGCGTAAAACATATGCTGGATCAGTTGGCGGTTCATTCTGCTGTGGCAACCCCTGATTAATAAAGGGACTACGTTGAAGAATTGGTAATTTGCATGACTACATGTTGACAACATATTCAATTTTTTGACAACATATTCAATTAAATTCAATTCATGTTTATTTCTATAGAGCTTTCACAATGTAGATCGTGTCAAAGCAGCTTAACATTGAAGTTCAAGTAAACTGAAACTGTGTCAGTCCAGTTTTTAAAGTTGAAGTTCAGTTTCAGTTCAGTGTGGTTTAATTTTCACTGCTGAAAGTTTTAACACTAAAGAGCAAATCCATCGATGCGCAGCTCCACAAGTCCTAAACCAAGCAAGCCAGTGGTGAGCAACAAAACTTCACCAATTGCCGAAAGTGAAGGAAAAACTGGAAAAAAGGAAAAAAAATCACTCGTGCACTAAATTTGACTAAGAGCTAAAATTAGCATCAAGCTACATATGACTATTTACAAAATTACTGTGATACACTTTATTAAAAACTAACTTTACTAATTTCAATTTATGTGGGTAGCGAATTAATATGGACAGCATAGGCATAGAATATATGTGGGATGTGGGTACATGCCCCCCACCCTCACTTTTATTTAAACGTCAGATTTCCTCCTGCACTTTTATTAGACAGTTGTGTTCACAATATGCTGAGGTTGTCTTACAGCAATATATGCTGAATTATTTAAAATAAAATAGACAAGATAATCTGAACATGCAACTAAAAGAAAAACAGGCATAACACCTGACATTCTGTCCATCAAACTTTTGATGATGGCTACGCCAGAGAGCAATAAGTAGGCCCACACGGAATCTGCGCTTGCAGAAATCCGCAGATTTTTAGCCCATCATTTAGTCTATGTATTTACTTATGTAAATGTGTGTGCATTTATATTTATCCAGTTTTTAAATTAATTTCACAAATATTACTGGGATATAATAATAGTAATATGAAAATTCTTTACAATAAAGTTTGTAAAGTAATATTTTCTGTCTTTTAGTAGATATATTAAATGAGAGACTTGCTTTGTTTACCAAAAAAGTGGATCTAATAGGATTTGCATTGTAAACATTAAATAAAAGTTAAAGTATTATTTTATTAGTAACTAAATAATTTTTAGTTATGATACTCCTAAAATTATTCCGCATAAATCTTCCAGCTGCAACCCAGTTCTGGGAAACCCATACACACTTTTAAAGTACAGCCAATTTAGTTTATTCAATTCGCCTACTGTATATCGCATGTCTTTGAACTGTGGGGGAAACCAAAGCACCCAGAGAAAACCCACGCCAACACAGGGAGAACATGCAAACTTTACAAAAAAATGCCAACTGACCCAGTCAGGAGTCAAACCAGCGACCTTCTTGCTGTGAGGCAACGGTGCTAACCACTGAGCCATCGTGTTACTAATCTGACATTTGAAAGTAGTAAAAAAGTGAAGAGTATTTCTTTTTATAAATTTGTATTTCAACGTATATTATTATTTGCTGCCTTACATTTCACTGTCATTGATCATTATTTAAATCTGCCAATATCAATCACTGTTTTGATTTCACCTAATTACTCCACTGACATTAAGGTTAAATATGTCACACCTCCAGAAGCTCATATGAGAGAGAGAGAGAGAGAGAGAGAGAGAGAGAGAGAGAGAGAGAGAGAGAGAGAGAGAGAGAGAGAGACTGCTTCTGTGTGATTGAGCGAAATGAATGGAAGAGCCTGGAATAAAACAGACAATGTGGGAGTTGTGAGTGGGTAGAACTCAGCCGGAAAAGCCTTGGCATGGATCGAAATTGAATTTGTCTCCGCGTGTCGGCACATTTTTTGATTCTCTGCAACTTTCATTTCAGGAGAGAGAACGTAGGATGTGTGGTCTCCATCGGATCAGATTCAACAAAGAAAATCAAAAATGGAGAGGGGGCATGGAGGAAAGCAGAGCAAAACGTTTGATACTGACCCCCTCTTGCTTTTTTTTCCAGCGAGATGAAATGAGACAGCTGGTGAACGCTGTGCTTGCCGTCAGTTGGACAGCTTTCTTCTCCACCCCATTTGCTTTGGACAGTGTTCAAATCAGGAGCATCTGATTCCACATTCTCATTGATCAGCTACCGCTAGACATAAAAGTGGGATACAAAAGGAAGGATGCTTGGCAGCGGCCCACTCAGCCAGAGCTCACAGCCATTTAGCGGATTGAAAATCAGACAAGGTAAAGCTGGACTGCGGCCTCTGAGAACCACCAATAATCAAATGGGTGATAAAACAAGATCAAAACAAAAGAAACTGATTTGGCTGGCTGGTAAAAATAAATAAATAAATAAATAAATAAATAAATAAATAAATAAATAAATAAATAAATAAATAAATAAATAAATAAATAAATAAGTGAACTTAACGGAAGCAAGGAGAATATACTTGAGGCATGAAAAAGTGCAGTTGCTGAATATTTTATATAATTGTTAAACATTTATACAAGCATACATTAGTACAGCGTTCTAGCAGTGTGTTATAATAGGAACGGTCTGGTGAACAGAATGTTTTGGCATGAATGTAAAAAGCTGCATGGAAAACAATAGGGACCCTTTCATCTATTACTCGCATCTGATTATTCGCCTGCATAAACATAAACAACATCCACATTCCACAAATACAGATTTCCTGTTCTTGTTTAAAAGCTGCATCCATTGTGAAGCAGTGTGTGTGTGTGTGTGTGTGTGTGTGTGTGTGTGTGTGTGTGTGTGTGTGTGTGTGTGTGTGTGCGTGTGTGTGTGTGCGTGTTTGTCTTTGAAGACTTGTTAAACAGAAAAAACTAAAGAATTCCTGTGGTAATCAAGCAATAAAGCTTGAGACCTGCCAGTTTAACAAAATTAGTGTTGCTGAACAAATCAAGAATCAAAGTTACACCCCATGCACTTCAATATGTTAATGTGCACTTTACAGAACAACATACTAATTTGAGAATTTCAGTGCAGTATAAATAAGGCATAAAGAATCACAATATTACATTACAATACAGTGTTTCTTTTAATATTATTTAATAATAGTTTTTCCCTTAGGATTCTGAAATTATAGAAAGTGGCATAATGTACCCACAGAGTAACAAATTAAAAAGTACCAGACTTATTTTGCTATTTTTTGAGTCGCCAGTGGCTTGCTTGGTTTGGGAGAGTGCATTGATGGATTTGCTCTTCATATTTGCTGTTTGTACTTCCAGCAGCGAAAATTAAACCACACTGAACTCTGAAAACTGGACTGACACAGTTTCAGTTTACTAGAACTTCTATGTTAAGCTGCTTTGACATGATCTACATTGTAAAAGAGCGATAGAAATAAAGATGAATTGAACTATTGATTAAAATCGGTTTATTTTAAAGGAAAAATGTATCCAATTTAAAATGGCATTTTAAATTATACACTACTATTCAAAGACATATTGGTGGAAAATTTTAAAAGAAAACAAACATTTTAAAGTGATCAAAAGTAGCATCAAAGAGCTTAGAATGACCAAGAGGTGACACTCAATAGAACATTCCATTGCAACAGCAGCGCCCAGCATCACGCGATTCCGCCATTTTGGAGAGAAAGCGATCTGCCGTCCATTGGATCTTATTGCTGTCGCGATGGCAAGCAGCTGCTTTGTTTTTAATTTATTTCTTTAAAAAGTGCATTAAAGCTGAGATACAACCTGGAAGACGACAATACCACACTTACTATCACAATTATCAGCACTTTAAATAGTTTATTTTACAGACTTTTAATATGCTGTTGTTCTATTGGAGTTTTCATTCCAAAATGGCCACCAAGTGACACTAGCGACATCTAGTGGCTGTTTCCCAAATCACACTAGAGTGTTGCCTCTTGGTGACTATGCTCTTTGGCAGTATATACGCTTATTATCTTTAAAAAAAAGTTTTTATTTGAAAATTGTGAAAATAAATGCTGTTTTTATGTTCTCTTCATCAAAAAAAAAATCACAAAAATAATAAGCAGCATAACGGTTTTCAATTATAATAACAAAACAGCCTTGAGAAGCATATTATTATTAGAATTATTTCTGAAGAACTGAAAAAATTGAATATTTCAAAATGTACTAAAAAAAGAAAAGTTTTGTTAAAGTGTTTTACTTTGGCTTAGTCCCTTTATTTATCAGGGGTCGCCACAGCAGAATTAACCACCAAATTAAGCCTCATTCACATACGAGTGAACCATTAGCCACCAGGTGGGCTTGTCTAGTGACGCAACAAAGTGGAGAATCCTTCAACTTTATGCAAACGAAGAGCGACTTTCTTGAGCGACAGCCAATAGGAGCTCCAGTAGAGCTCACGTGATCCTCTCTCAGCTTGTTTAGAATCGGTTGTATTCTCTGTGCTGTAGACCTAAACACACCTGCGTTTGCAGCAGATCACCATCCAGAGTGACAGGCAGCTACAATGTCGCTGCTAGTGTGAATGAGGCATTATCTAGCATATGTTTTACGCAGAGGATGCCCTTCCATCCACAGCTCAGTACTGGGAAACACCCATACACACTCGCATTCACACACATGCACTACTGCCAATTTAGTTTATTCAATTCACCTATAGCGCATGCCTTCGGACTTGTTGGGGAAACCGGAGCACCTGGAGAAAGCCCACACAAACATGGGGAGAGCATGCAAACTCCACACAGAAACGCCAACTGACCCAGCCGGGGTTCAAACCAGCAACCTTCTTGCTGCGAGGTGACAGTGCTAACCACTGAGCCACTGTGTCATTACAATACTACACATTTTATAATAAGTTTAATAAATAAATGCTGATAATTTATTAATTATTAACATAATTTTATAAAATCAATGCAGTGTTGGAAAGCACAAAAGACTTCTTTGAAAAACATTAGTAAATCTTCAAACCCCAACTGTTAAAAAGTCAACTTACTTCAATCAATCAATCAATCAAACAAACAATAAAACGAATGAATATGAGATGAGAAATTACTACATGCCATACTACAATATCATGCATATTGATACAACATTTGTATTGACACAACATACAACACAAGGAATATTTTTCTTGACCAAAGACCAAATCTATGACTTGGAAGGACAAAAGTGAAAACAATTACTGGTCTGAGTTGTTTACCTACAATCTCTCATTCACTGGGGGTTGAAGGTCATGCTCATTGCTTATGTGATTCTGATTCCGAGCTCTTGCCCTCATTTTGAGCCTCTCTTTCCTACAAGATCCCTCCGAGGCCCAATTACAGCAAGCGCTCCACACCTCTACACCCGATGAACGGACCATGCAAAACAAATCCTACTGATTTCCAAGTAGCTTTGGTTTTGTTGGATCATCATTAGAACATCATAGGGGAAAGCAGTTATCCTGTCTCCAAAGCCCTCAACTAATTAAGTCCCGCATCTGCAGTACACAGGTGCTTCACTCTTTGGATGCTCCGTGTTAGAAACGGAAAAGGGCCAGACAGAACATCAGACCCAAAGGCAATAGTTTCGGCAGCAGACAAATTGGAGAGGAAGGCAGTTATTGATGTGCAACTACTGAAATGCTGCTGGCTCAGCAAAGCTCAAGGATCTCATTCATTTTGGTGGTGAGGGAATGTGTGTTGTAGCAGCAGATTACACCAGTTGGGTTTGACAAAAGCATTAGCTGAATGGATCAGCAAACAAAATATGATCCCCGCAGTCCTTTTAAAAGCCTCTAGCTCATTTATTGCCATTACCCTGGAGGTAAATGGCACGGAAAATGGGCCGTTTCACAAAGGAAACCATTAAAGGAAAAGTTAAAGCTTTCTTTACAGCATATACACATACATCCAGTCTCACCTGACACTATTGGCAATCAATAACAACCCACTGCTATTAGATTTTGGAAAATTCAAGCTTGACCGATCAACTCAAGTCATGGCAAAGCAGCAAACATTTCTCAGTAAATTCTCTCTGAGCTTCAGTACAGGCCACTGACATTGTGATTTTGTTTGGATGGATCCTACAATAGGTTTACATGCATCCAAGTTCTAATAAAATGTTAAATTGGTCCATAATGTACATCATTATCCCACAAGGATGTAACTTTGGTTTAATGTGAGGGAAAATGTGTTCAACTTCAAACCCATTTTCAGCATTTACATGCATTTAGGGACTATGGTGATACAAAAATTCAGGAAAAGACTAGGATAATTTAAACTAATTTCATTTCGAAGTAACCTTAATATTTTTTTTTACTTTATGAATTGTGTCTGCTGAATTACCATTTTGTTGTATTAATAACAGATAGACAAAAGCAAAATGACTATGTAATAATTATTTATTAATTTCTTTCCTGCATAAACAACAACCATTGGTTGTTATTTACATTCTTGGTGCTAGTTTTCTGTGCAGCACAAATTTAAGCATTAGACTAACATCAACAGGTGTAGTTATTCTGTTCGACAGAAAATATGATTAATCTGACCTGAACTAACATACTGAATCAACCAGCTCACATCTACTTTCACTGTAATTAAAGTCATCTGTTGCTGCTTGGTGTTTCATTGCTGTCTTAAATGAGTTTCATTATAAATACCTGCTCATTAAAAAAACATTCACCAAGTAGACTCTTGTTTAACGATCTAGGTACAAAGTCTAAAGCGCATGGCACAAAAGCATTAAAGTGCCATAGCGCATGGTCTAAGAGGGTTGTGCTTATTCTCTTAATGAGTTATGGGTGCGTTTTGAGCATAACGTGCATTAAACCAATCAGAGTCTCATCTCCCATTCCCTTTAAGAGTCAGTTGCGTCACACCATGGTGCATTTGCAATTTACATGGCGGACTTTGTAAGTGGAAAAACTAAACGCTTCACTAGAGAGAAAACAGTTAGTCAGACCATCTGCAGCACGAGGATAAAGAATGAGCCTCCTCCATTCAGCCTCTTTACTTTCTCTTTATTTTACTTTTTCTCTTTCCTTCTTTACTTTTGTGGATAAGGAAACGTGTTGTACGTACTCCACTGAAGACATCCATTAGCCTACATATTTAGTTTTGTTTGTTAAGCACAAAGATTTGTTTCAAAACTATTTCTATAACTAAATTCAGTTTTAATTTTCAGCAAAAGAATAAATGAACATTAATAATGAAGTGTGGAGTTATGTCCAAGCGCACATCCTATTCTTATGCCCCATATAGTGATGCATATGTCTCCAAAACCCAACAGGTGGACAAATCTAAACTTGTTTTTATTAAAACAAATATAAATATGCATATAATAAATAATACTGCTAATAATAATAACATTATACAAATGCAAATTGTCATGAATGTACTGAAAAAAGGAATAGTGGTTTTTATATTTATGTAGAAAATAATAATTTTTGTAACATTTTAATCCTTTTTTATATATATGTAAAGATATTTGTGTGTTGCTGTACATCCTGTGTGTATTAAGCAATGTGACCATTTTGGAAGTTAGATGGCCAATGGTGTGGTCTATTTCAGTTCCTCAAAATAGAAACGTGCCAAAAATGCTCCTTAACACACCTGCTTTATAAACCGGCACACCCATGAGTCCACAAAGTGGTGTAAATGGATTTGCTATTTAAATAACATGGCACAAAACATGAAAATTAGAGTTGCACTGGTCTGAAAATAGCAACAAATCGCGCAAAACACATCTTGCGCTTATTGCATTGGGTGTATGATAGGGCTCCTCAAACTCTCTTTGTGTCAGTCATTTTGGGATTGGGATAATGCCCCATTTGTCCCCAGTAGAAATTACTCCCCTGGTTTTACATCCCTCGTTTCCAATAAAGGATTTATTTGAAGATTTCTTCATGTAAACCCCTCCTTCTGAGACTCGTATATGTTATGACTCTATGTAGACCAGTTATAGAACTGTAGACAGATTGTTTCAGCAACTCAGAATCGATTTTTTCTTTTAGGAGAAAATAACTTTATTTGTTGTGCACTTCATTTTCAAAACTTCTTTGGCATTTATTTAAGATCTTAAACATGCACACTGACAAATGTTTTTATAAAACCATCCCAAGATAGTATGGTAGCATACATGATAATTGTACACATACACTATACTGTTGAAAGGTTTGAGGTCAGAAATTTTCGGTCTTACAGAAGCTACATTTATTTGATCAAAAATACAGCCATTACTACAATCTTCTAGAACATGTTCACATCCCTCATTCCCACAGTAGAATCTAAGCTTTATGGAGTCTATATATATACATTTTATCATCTAGCATTTTACATCCTGAGTAAACCTGGGTTTAGTCCAAATGCCGCTGGTGAAGTCCATTATCTTTAGTAACTGAGCAAGACACTGTTTCCTTTACACTAAATAACTCATTTTATGTCTTGGTTAGTCGTGATTTGAACTCCCTCATGACCTGTCACCATTGGTAAGCCAAGGAAATGTAAAAAATGAAATGAAATGGACTGATCAGGGACATTAAACAACAATTTCAGCCCTCTGCACACTGTTAACAAATCATATGATGTATGAGAAAGAAAACACAGCCCTGGTTTCCTCCAGCGTGACAACCAATAGTATTTAGAGGAGCTGAGCTGTGATGGCTCTGTGTCTCATCCTTACGATCTCCATCGACCCATCTGTTCAGATAAATTGATTGAGCTCAGAGAGTGTCTTCTCCTCTATGAAGTCCTCTATGAGCTAGCAATTAATTTGCTACCAGACCTTGAGTTACTCCCAGCGCTTGCCAAAAACAGGCACACGGATTTGCTGGCCTATTTTTGCCACACACAGCAGTTCTGATCATGTTTTTGTGAGGTTAATGAACACATCTCTGATATTGAGCAGGCTTTGTAAATAAAAAAAGGCTGTGATGAACCACCAGAGTAACACATTTTTTAAAAACATATACTTATATTGCTGTTTTTGGCTTGGTCTAACAGATGTTTTAAACATTAGACAATGATGTTCAGAAACTTGGTAGACACATATAATATAATATAATATAATATAATATAATATAATATAATATAAT
>CAIGQZ010035027.1:11052475-11152212 GCA_903798205.1 Danio tinwini
ATATAATATAATATAATATAATATAATATAATATAATATAATATAATATAATATAATATAATATAATATAATATAATATAATATAATTATTATTTTTTTGGCTTAGTCCTTTTATTAATCAGGGTTCGCTAGAGCAGAATGAACCGCCAACTTATCAAAATCAAATCAAATCAAATCAAACAAAAAATAAATTAATCAAATTAAATTAAAACAAATAAAATAAAATCAAAATCAAATAAAATCAAAATAAAATGAAATAAAATCAAAATAAAATAAAATAAAACAACAAAACAAAACAAAATTAAATTAAAATAAATTATTTATGGTTAGCATTCCTATTAAATAAAAAATTTGATTAAATTAATTTGCCATTTCAAAATAAAATAAATATGGGGCTCACACTTTATTTATCTTTCTCAAAATGAAAAACAAAAGCTGTTGGAACATTCTGTTGTGATTAACTAATACATGTAACAAAGCTTTATGTGCCAGGCTACTTGTCAAACAAGAGCAAACAAAATATAAAAAAATAAAAAAAAGACATTATCTAGAATATTAAGTTCCTTCATGATCCAGTCTGCAAGACATATGACGCTATTGTTAAAATATAAATGTACTGTTGAAAGTGATAGTAAACCACTTTCCGCAGATTCACCAGAAAAAAAGGTTTTCAGACGCACACTAAGTCCAACCACAAGGTCAAACAGATGGCAAAAAAAATATCTAACTTGGGAAGTTCTGAAAGGAGTTATGGAAGACACGGCTGCATTCATTAAAAAGGAATTAAGATGAATAGCCATTGTAGGGCACTGCCATCAGAAAGTAATTTCTTTTCAGCACAGTACAACCAGAGATAGTGACAGGCCATTACAAGTTTAGTGCCTGGTGCTGATGTCCTACGGGAGGACAAAAAAGACACAGGCAGAAAGTAATGTGAGAGAAGAAGGAAAGCAGTCAAGAGTGGTAAACAGAGTATTAGGCAGAGCCGAACAGGAAAACGAGTGAATATTCTCAAGAAGACCTGGTGATGGATGGCTTTGTCAGCTTCGGTTATTTTCAGTCCTCAGTTGATCGCTTCATTATTAAGGTTTGGATGCACAAGCATGAAGTTACATTTACAGCCCATTAGGCACTCTGAGTGGGTCATTAACCCTGACTGCTTTGATGTAATCTAAAGAAAACTGACCTTGTAAAAAATGAAAATGGGAAAAACAGAGACCTATGACCGAGATTTATATATATTTTTGTCTTGTCATCTTATTGGATCGGAGAATAGGATTTGTTTATATGCATGAAGCCAACCCTTATCTATCCACTCTCTGAAAAAAATATTTAAAGAAATGAGAAGACGAATAAGTCCATTAACATCATGCAGAGCAAAGAAATGAGTCAAGTAAAGTTTAATTTAAAAACAGCATCATCCAATTAGCACAAAAAACAGTCCCTTCATTACCAGGGCTTATTGTTCGTAACCTTGGCACAGTCTCGCTCTCTCTCTTTAAGTTTATATCCACAGTAAGATTTGATGTTTTTTAAGGTCTCTTATTAAATAATGATCCAAGGTTGCATTGTTTTGATAACAATACAGAATTGCAATTCTGACTGCCAGCAGACTTGCATTTTAGCAATCATCAAGGATCATTAATAAGAAAGTGTAAATATTTTATCAGCAAACTTTCATTTCTAAAATGTCTCTAAAATGTCTCTCCCTTTATTCTGGAAACAATGCTTCTTTAAATTTAAATGCAAAGTTCTGTCACAAAACGTTATTGCTAGGTCATATATCCAATCCGCATCAACATGTCAAACATATGGCGCGGATAATTGATCACCTCAGCAGCCAATGAGCTTGCTTCTCAACATTTAACACTACAACCGCACATTGTTGTTGTATACTTAAAACTGCACGCCATGATTTTGCCAAGCACGATGCGATCCTGGATTAACATCTATGTTGATCCTGAAACATCATTTTTGTTGAAAAATGGAATCCATACAAATTTCCTACCCTACTCCTATAACTGTAAATTATTCCCAAAATCAGAGGGGATTAACAGTTGGATAACAATCATGTAGATGTGCATAAACCTAACCGTGAGCCTAAACTTAACATAAACGATAGATATATCCCTTAATTTTGATTGGCTGATTAAAATGTTATTCCATAATCAACACAGATTTTAATCCAAAACATGTCCTGCTTGGTGAAATCAGGTTGGTGACCTAAAACTACCAGTAACATGTTTAGAAAAAAGGTATTTCACTGTATTATGCCACTGTGTTCATAAAGAAGTGTGCAGAATATGTATATGTATATTTATTAAATGAATCTGAGAAAAATTTGACACCCTGGCACTTTTAAGTATAAATGCTCCATTTTTTAAAGGGGACCTATTATGCAAAAATTACTTTTGTAAGAAGTTTAAACACAGTTGTGTGGCAACAATCTGTAAATTTAACCAGTTTCTAATGATAAAAATATTTTAATTTAACATTTTATAATCACACTTCATACAACCGCTTTGAATGACATTCTCCCTTTGTGCTTTTCATCAGAGGAAAAGCCCCGCCCATTTGTGATGATCTCTCCCTCATTAGCATAAAACATTAGTCTTTGAATGATTTGCTGACACATAGGCATTTGTAGTTACACTCTCTTTTGAGAAAAGAGCTGGGAGCACAATCTCATTTAAATTTAAAGCACCATCCACCAAAATGCCACAATTAGGATCAAATTCTAAAAGGGGCAGGTTCAAAGAGTTATAGAACAATATTTGTGGGGTATTTTGCACTGAAACACTCTAGGGACTCTACGAAATATAAATTTAAAATGTAAATGTGTTATATACATTTGAAAAACAGTGACGGCATATACCCCATGATGGGTCTAGTGTTTAATTATCTCAGTGTTGTTTGTGCTAGCAATCTGCAGGGTATTTTTCAGATACCCTCCTCCACCCTAGCTCCATCTGTGTATAGATCTGCTCCATCTGTAATAGATCTTTATATAAAATATATAAACAGATTTCAATTGATAATGTTAATAGATGTAAAAAGAAAGATCTAGCATGCAACAGTACAATGATTTTACAATAGTTAACATTCTGAATCTATTATTGCTAGTCAGAAGCCACGCCTTCAATCTCACCCTGTTCCTTATAGCAGGCCTAGTTGTGTGCACTAGGCTATGCAAACTGTAGTTCAGACTGTCAGGCCTTATCCTTCACTGCCATGTATCCCTTTAATCTCCAAATCAGGGTACTTTACAGCTCATTAGCCTCTAAGAACATTAGTGAAGCTTTGATTGGTGTTCAAGACTAATTGAATTTACATGTTTTACATAAATTTGACTTAAAATGCTTCATCAACTTTCTCCAAATGTGAAATAGACTTTTTTTAACCATCCATACTGACATATACCGATCATTCCACTACATCGACCACAGGGATGATGCTATTCAGCTGGTTATGAGAGGCTATGATCTAAAATTTTGACCCAATTAGAGGCATCCTGGTGTGGATGGGTGACAAACGGATGGGATCAGTCTGATGTCTGTCCGAAAAAAAAAAAGAGGTAATCACATTGCAGCTCTTCAAGCCTCCGGGTCTCAGCAAAGGCTCAGTGAATTTATCTGCCTGGATTAACATGCACAGATAAGGGTCGAGTTGACAGGAAAAGCCAATTAAAGCTTTATCATCCCTTATGAAAACCCTGCATCTCTGCGCTCTGTGGCTCAATGAGTTGTGAAAACCAAAGTCAATAATATTATCCCATGATGGCGCTGCAAGTTAAAGCTGGTTGTCAGAGTTGCATTTATTTTGAAAAGAAGCAGAGGAAATACTTGCAATGCTCGAAAAGTAATGCTCTGGTCTTAACATCTTATTTGCAATCATAAATCTGTGTGTGTGTGTTGGCTTTGTCTGTGTGAAATCCAAATTTACAATGCTGCTATTGCACATTTGTTATTGTTATTCTTTGTGAACAATTAATCCATTCGAGGTAATCCACTGAAAATTTGTTTGTTTTGGTAATCTTCAATCAAAGACTGACCATTTGGTTTCCTGTTTGGAGCGGCGGTCCTTCTCTGTTGACGTCACTTTGACAGCTTCAATCTAGAAATGGGTCGGTATATGACTCTGACACTATGATAAGCTTGGATAAAAATCTCACGATTTCACGGTATATATTATTTAATTATATATTTTAAATATCTGGGTAAAAAACTAAAACTTTTTGAACAATATAGTTTATTTTGAGAAACATTTTAAATGTTTTGGAGCAGTAAACATGTCAGGATAAATAATTCAAATGAATCATTGACTTCTGCTGTCTTCATTAGTTTCAAACACACAGATTTCTTTACATTTTAGAATTGCATCTTTGAATATCTTTAAAAAAAAAACTACAAAAAAAACTTACTAGTGGAACGGTATAACAGAAAATTTTGGCGGTTTTAAAACCTTGATTTTTCCAAACAACGGTATACTTTGACAATGGTTATCGTCCCCTGCCCACTTTAGTCACAATATTCCTAACCATGCATCTTTTACAGTTAGTTTAGCTGTTCCAGAATAGCAAGATGTGGAAAGATAAAACGAGAACTGAGCCAATGGTAGTAGGATTAGGAATAGGAACATTAATGAAAGGTTTGTTCAGAACTTCAAAATGCTCCTAGGCCATCCTTTAGCTTTTGCACATATCTTTCGTAAGGTTTTTGGTGAATCGCTGCTATCTCTTTTTGAGATCTGGATTTAGTAGTACAACAGCAAATAAATATGAGAGAAAAAGATAATAATAATATTCAGTTTAGTATGTGTTTAATTATTATAATGCTTAAAGTGCCATGAAACCCCCCTGTCTCAGCAGGGTGTTTTTACACCTCTTGTTTGGAAAAAGTCAGGAAAGTGGGCGAGTCCAGCTCTGGGAGTGTCGAGGGAGGGAAAGAGGGAAGGATTTGCAAAGAAGGGAGTTTCCATTTGGGCATGCGCTGATTTTCACAGGCAAAATAAACACACAGACGCAGGGGAGAAAGACAGTGACTGTGTTTCCATGGACATCAGTAATCAAATTATTTGCCAAATTATTAATTTGACGACTTTAACTGCAGTTTGGCACTTTCACTTTTTATTCAGGAACGCATGGCATAAAAAAATCCTCCGCATTTCTCTGTAACTTAGATGCACTCGGTAGGTATCGTTAGAATTCTGTGTGTGTATAGACTATCCTGTCACAAAATGCGGCGAAAATTCAACACGACAGTAATAGTTTGATTGTAGTGTTTACATGTTTACATTCGGAGAGCAGCATTTACAGCGGATCTTTCAGTCTATAATATTGTACTATAATATTGCAGTGATATTAACTTAATAACTAAATCATTTTGACTAAGGTATGTCTTTAAAAACTGAAAGAGCTCTGCTGACGATACGAACTAACTTTGCCATCTGAATGAACAAAGGACATTGATCACACACTCTTACCAAATCTGTAGACACAGGACAATCAATACAAACTGGAGCCGTGTCTTTTTTAAAAGGAGACGAGCGGCAAAGCCAGATTTCATCATTTCCAGATGTGAAAAGCTCTTGGGTAAAAATGTTCCTTACAAATGCATTTCTGTCACGTGCACTAATCCACACATGAGTCCAGCCGCGCTCTCCTAGCGAGGAAATGCAAACAAAAAACCTTTGTTGCAGCACAATAATAAATGCAACACTGACAACCCATGTCTCCTAATTCTCTTTACACAACGTGTTTCTCTCACAAGTATGTAATCGCTGTGACGCAGCTTCGAAGATTAGTTTTAAACCGGAAGAACGAATTTGCTCAAAATTACACAAAAACAACCAATTTTTACTTTTTAGTGAAATATAGGTGTCTTAAAAGTGTTTATAGCAGCGTGGGACACATATATGACTGTCAACTGCTCAAAAAATGTGTTTTGGTGTTTCGTGACCCTTTAACACCACTGTTATGTTAAACAGATGTAGCATTTCAAGGGCACCTATGAAGAAAATCATCTTTTGTAAGCTGTTTAGACAGGACTGTGTGTAGGTATATTGTGTCCACAGTCAAATTGGAGTGATAGAAACACAATAAGTCTCTTTTTTTTATTTCCTCACTTTAAAATAGGATCCAAATCACTACCATTTTGAGGCCCACCACAACGTGATGTAGGAGTGCGGTTTCCTCGCCCACCGAATTGATTGACAGACGCATATTAACGTGTCTTCGTAGTAACGCGTATAATCATATCAACAAGACAGGACATGCTCAAAGCAACTGAGATTAAAAGATCTGTTCAGCTCTCTGTGATCATTTGCACCTCAAGAATGAGTTTTACAAGTTAAAAAAATTTTTAAAACAGTGCATGTTTGTAATAAATACAGTAAAATTGGTCCGTAATTCATCACCACAGCCATAGCATAGTGTCAGTACAATTGTAAAAAAAAGACGCTTCAATTCTGGTTTGTGGACTTAAATCAGGTTTATTTTGTACATTAACATAACAGATGTCCATACAGTAGTGCATATTAACCTGTATCCTGCCACATTTGCCATGCAAAAATAGTGCAAAGCTAAGCTGTGTGTGTGTGTGTGTGTGTGTGTGTGTGTGTGTGTGGAAAGGTCTTACTGTAGTAAGGAAGATCTAGCTGCTTCATTCTTGTCTGTCACTGTGCTGTTTATCTACATGAAGACTACTCACATCAGAGAGGCACAGGCAACAAAAACATATACAATGTCCTAACAGCTCAAATTTCCCAGATTCAAAAAGGTAAAATAAATAATCAGATGGGTGTTTTAAGCTAAACTTTAGACATGTTCTGAAGACACAAAAAACCCCAAATGTTTTTATGTTACTTTAATATTAATGATTTAGGTTTCAGGTTTCAACTTTTTTTTTTAGTTATACAAAGTTAGTTGACCTGATGTAAGTTAAGATGACTATAAAAGTTTCTTTGATTCAACAACAACAAAAATATCAGGCAGCAGGACTTTTATAGTGTGGTGGAGCAGTATCAACACTAATACTAATGACATTTAGTTACAGTACTTGGAGTATAACTTATAGTCAACAAAATATGCAATAGAAACCATCAAAATAAAGTGCTACTAAATCATGGACCACAAAAAAATCTGTCTAAATAATATAAATGATAAATTTAGTATCCCAAGATTGCAGCTAGTTTCAGAGATTTCCAGTATATCATGTGAAATAAATAGGCTAAGGTAACCACAAGCAAAAATAATAACATAACAGTAGACGATGACTCAAACCGATTGTTTAAATGAACAAACACAATGTTTTGGGTGCCTCAAAACATTACATCCCTTTATTCTAACTTAATTTTACAAATTGCATATTCACAAGTGCTCCTCGCTCCTCCAGATTGGTTTGCTCTGTGCTGTAATCTATTCAAACAAAAATGAGCATTTAATATGACACAGCAATAACATCCACCCCAGAGGAACCGCAGCCAACATTTTCTCACCCCTTGAAGAAAATATGTTTAAATGTTGATACTGCTTAATTCCATACTGCTCATTTCAAGTCAAGTCAAGCTGTATTTTCATTTCACTAGTTCAGAGTGGAATGAAATGTTGTGTTACATAATTAAACAATCATAACTATGAACACAACACTGGCTTTACTGTAAGAGCTATTTAAACCTATACAATACTAACATACTGGAACGGTGATCTAACTATACTGTACATATACTATAAATACTTAACTATAAACATAACCTATACACATACTTTTACATAAGACCAAACAGTATTGTGCAAGATATTGTGCAAACGAGGCATTGGAGGTTTAAGAAATCAAGTACAACATGATTTGTTGTACTTTTACAAGTAAACATTGTTTTCCTTATTGAGTCCTTTTAAGATGGAGTTAGTGTCTAATGCATATGGAGAGAGAGAGAGAGAGAGAGAGAGTGTGTTTCTATAGGTAGTTTGTTAAGCCCACTCTTCTATGTGAAGAACAATTGGAAATCCAATGTTTTTATAGAGGTATGAAGTGTAAGTGTATTCAATGAAGTGAATATATATATAGCCTTCATGATATATATAAATGAGCCTGCTGAGAGCGCACCTTGGAACCAATGCCAATAAGCTTAGGGTGTAAGTTTGTCATTTTAATCCAGGTACACCTAGTTGAAAAACATCTTAACTTTTCTGAATGCAGAGAGTTCACCGCAATTCATTTAAGTAGAACTAATCAATCTGCTTCATGCTTTGTACAGAATATACACATTTCAGTAATAACAGTAGACTAATTACCTCAGACAAACACAGCACATCCAAACACTGCTGTGCTTTACTTTTCTCCATCAAACTTCGAAGCTGCAGCAGTAGTTTGTCCGTTTGTCATCCTCTGAGAAAATCCTTGATGGTCAAATAGTTACAAGAGACGCCATAGAAAATGGTGAAGGACAGCACGCATTCACGCTCATCACTTCAGGTCAGAATAACAACACATGGTGTTGAGTGAGGAGATTGTAAATAAAAAAGGATGTAAGGATGTCGCCAGAGTGGCTTTTTGGTTTCTTTTCTTGTGCATCTCAGCCACTAGCTCCCCATCTAAAAGAGTTTTTAGAATAGGGGGTAATATAGTCGTTTAACTTCACAATTTGTAATGTTGCAGTATGTATTTGAATAATAAGGGCTGGTTCCTTTACTTGAAAGCTCAGATTTGATTTAATGAAATTAACATAATTTGCTTTGTTTACAGAGTTTGAGGTTTACTGTATCATTATTATTGAAACCTTACAGATGTTAATCTACTTTTACCATTGCAACACTTTGTAACATTTTATTTATTCAAATTGTATTTAAGTTTTACAGTCTGTGCAACACTTGTTTATTTCATTATTAAGAGATGAGAGATTTTGTTTAAATATTTTTGTTTTTAACTATTAAAACTGTTTGTCTTAGTAATGTTACTAAATTAAAATAAAGTGGTTAGATAAAAAAATCCTAATATTCCTAAATGTTTTGTTAATAATTATTGATATTCAATGATATGAAACATGATATCGTGATAATTGTTTGTGCAATATTGCCCAGCCCTATGAGAAAGTGTCTGGAGCAAATGTGCAAACTGGTGCAAGCGTCTGGAAAAGTGTCAGAGATGAAAGTGTGCGTTTTCAACAGGTGGTTTGTCAAGCCCACTCATCTGTGTGAGGCACTCTCAGAATTGCATACTGTTTTCATAGTCTGAGTCATTCAGAATTGCATAATGTTTTAATGCATAACCTGTTCAGATTTTCATGAGGTCAACTTTTATACTGAATTGAATTTTTTTTTATGATATTTATTTGCGAATAAACAACATTTCTGATAATATACAACACAACTTACCATCACCATATTACTACAGTATAGAGTGAAAATAAGTAAAATTCTCTTTAAATATACATACAAATGCATAATTCATGAGCACATTCTTGCATCCAGCGCATTAAATCGCATACTTAAACACACAGAGCATATGAACTAGCAGCAGATCTAGGTCACTTTTTTAAAGGCACATTAAATTTTCCAGTTAGAAGTACCAATCCCAGTTGCAGGATATTGGGTCTTAAGGAACCGAAAAAGGTGTTCAATAATGCAAGACTTCCTTCCATGCGTAGCAATCCCAAAGTGAAGCTGTAAATGGATGGAGGATCTGCTTAACTACAGTGTGGACACTAATGAGATTTATTGTTAAGGTGCTGAACATTATTACTCAGTGGCTGCTCTTAATATAGAAACGCCAAAAACTGCACTTAAAAGTTAAACAGTTAAAGAAAAATGGTGAGTGTGGAGCTGACAAACAGCTTAACATATGTAGTACTGCTAAAATTACAATTAAACATTTAATCCTATTCATTTCCCCTTCATTTTTTGTCTTCATGTTCTTAAATTGGGGTGGAATGGGTAGCACTGTTGCCTCACAGCAAGAAGGTCACATGGATCGAGCCCTGGCTGGGTCAGTTGGCATTTTCTGTGTGGAGTTTGCATGTTCTCTCCATGTTCGCGTGGGTTTCCTCCGGGTGCTCTGGTTTCCCCCACAAGTCCAAAGAAATGCGCTCTAGGAGTATGTCCTGGTCCTCCAGGTTTGGGGTTGAGCGTTGGGCTAACAACCCCCCTCGTAAAAATTAGATGTTACAATGTCAACAGTAAAGTAAGTATGTTCTTAAATTATTTTAAAAATGACTAAAACGTTCTTACTATTTTCATTCATTTATTCATTTTCTTTTTGGCTTAGTCCCTTTATTAATCTGGGGTCGCCACAGCGGAATGAACCGCCAACTTATCCAGCATATGTTTTACGCAGCGGATGCCCTTCCAGCCGCAACCCATCACTGGGAAACATCCACACTCATTCACAAACACACTCATACACTACGGTCAATTTTAGCCTACCCAAGTCACCTCTAGCGCATGTCTTTGGACTGTGGAGGAAACCCACGCGAACACGGGGAGAACATGCAAACTCCACACAGAAACGCCAACTGACCAGCAAAGGCCTCGAACCAGCGACCTTCTTGCTGTGAGGCGAACATCCGACCCACTGCGTCGCCCTCTTACTGTTTCTTAGCATATATTTTATTATCATTCAGGAACTACTGTATAGATACAGCAAATCTGCATCTAAAAGTCACAAAACTTCTGTGTCTGTAAAGCTTTCTCACTATTTTGCGAATGTGAATTGTTTCTTAGTATACAGCATATTATATTATCATTCAGGAACTACTCTATAGATACAAATCTGCATCTAAAAGTAACAAAGATAAAGAAAAGGCTAGTGTGGAGATGGTGTATTGTACACTGCATGTAGTTTGACTTATATTTGTTTAAAATGGCTTATGAACAATTCTAAATTCTGCCCATGTCCTGAGCCGGCTGGACGTAGAGTCCCTCTCAGAGCGGAGCGTGATGATGACAGCACAACAGGTAAAGAGGCAGAGCAGAGGTCAGTCTCTTTTTTAAAATTATACATGCTACGGGATTGGCTTTAAAAGGAACAATCTTCTCCCAGGTGTCACTGTTTAAGGGAGCGTGAATATTCTCTGACCTCTGAGTTTGAGTGATCAGACATACAAGGGGAAAATTAATCATTTTAACTTTTTAGATTTGTAATCTTGATGTATATTATTTATGATTAATGTAGAATATATTGTATATACATTTTAAATCAAGCACCTCTTATTTAAAAATATGTATTATTTACTGTTCATTATTACTGTATTATTTTATTTAAGTTTGTCTTTTCTGCATTTAGACATTATTACCATTATGCTATTAATGGTAATTAATATCATAATAACATCTGCCTAATAGCATCTGGTCTTTTTCAGTTGTTTTTATTTTTTTTATCTATGCCACTTTAAATCGTAGTTATTTTAGTATTGAGAGATTTTTTTATTAAGTGACTTGTTTTTAGATCATTTGAAAGATTTTATTTTTATTCTATTCTGTTTTCCATTTTATTTTTAGAATATTTTATTTCAAATAATTTCCTGCTTCCTGCAAATAAAAAAAATAATTAAGCAGATCTTTCTATACCAATAAACTATTCATTTTAAATAATTTAACACACCTAAGTACAGCACTTCAGTTTGTGTCATTTTATTCCAATAGACCATTTTGAGGGTAAACAAAAACAATGGTCCCAACGTGTTTTACATTTTTCAACTTCCGAAAATCCAAAAGAGCCACATACACTGTGTTAAGTTCAACAGATCTCACTATTATGTATTTTCTTTTTTATTCTTTTATAACCACACGTTTTAATCTGTTTTAATAATTTTTAATTATATTAATGATTTAAACACTTGTTTATGTAAAGCACTTTGAATTACCATTGTGTATGAAATGTGCTATATAAATAAACTTGCCTTGCTTTGCCTTGCCTAGTACAACACCGCTTTGAATTTCCCAATACTGGGTTGTGGCTAAAAGGGCATCCGCTGTGTAAAACATATGCCAGAATAGTTAGCAGTTCATTCCGCTGTGGCGACCGCTAATAAGCTGAAGGAAAATGAATAAATGAATGAACTAACATTGCTTTAAAATGCTATCATATTTGAAATATGCTATACAAATTTACATTTTACCATTTTTTGATTTCAGTATATACACACATACTGTAGTTTGTGCTTTCCTGTCAGCACTGTCCATCTGCTGCTCAGAGGGGAATAAACTTCACCCTGTGTCAAACTCATGAATTTCAAGTCAAGTTCAGTGCATGAACGGCAGCATCCTCTGAATACCTGATTCATTTCCATTGCACATATTAGCATCCACCGCCTCTTTCTTGAAGCATGATTCACTGTAATTAAAAATCCATTAAAATAATGACCGCAAGGTGCAACATTGGAAAAGCAAAATGACATTAGCACATCTTCAGGCAATATCACAGAGACCTCTGGTGAAAGAAGGTCCAAAACTAGCATTGAAAGTTATGGGGCAAATATATAATCACAAACAAGCTTCTGTACACCTGCACTCTTAAGATTGTGACAGGTGATTTATTTATTTATTTTTTATCACCGGCCTTGTTTGCTTTGAATGCACACCTGGATAGAGTTTTATGAAAAGCAACTATTTGGTCACAGACGTTTGTTCATAGCACATTCTACAATCATATGAAATACCTTCAAATTAATAACATGCTAATTATTTACCTGAAATGAGGCAATACAACATAAAACATGTTCAAAATGCATTGGGGAATGATTTAGTAGAACATGCACAGTACAACAAACGTATAATTTACTTTATGTGAAAATGAATTGGTAGGACCTGCTCATTACCTATGAAGGGGTAACAAAATAGTAAAGTATCTTCATTAATTATTTGAAATTCAGAAATGAATTACAACATGCTCAGTAAAACAAACTCACGATTTACATAAAATGAGCTAATAAATTAGAAAAAACAAGCTCATTAGTTATTATTTACTTATAACGAGGTAATGACTTAGTAAAACATGCATTATTAAACTCAATAGAAATGTGTGATTGGTTATTATTTGCATATCTGTAAGTAGCAGCTAATTCTGCTATTGCAGGATCCATTGAGACACTGTGATGACTTCGTCCAGATTGAGCATAAGGAAAAAAATCTTTTGAGGTGAAACAAAGTGTTCTACATGCAAGCCATCCAGTTTAATGGCTCTCTATGGGGTGGAGACTGCCAAAATCCCTGCCCTTCTGTTCTGGGTTCAGACAGGCTCAGGCTCATACAGTCTCATTGATTTTACCCCTTATTAAATCTGTAATTATCTGCAAAAGCTCCATTATTGTGAGCTTAACCCTTTTTAGCACAGCGGCCAGCTTTTCAAAGGTCATGTTGAGTAGGTTCACAAGAGATTGATGTATTATGAGGTAAACATAAAATCATAAACAGCTTTAAGTGGATTTAAACGCTTCTACATGACCCAAGGTAAATAATAAAATAGATTTAATGAATTAGTTCACTCTGAAAATGTCAATTTAGTTAATAATTACTCACCCTCATGTTGTTCCAAATCCCTAAGGCATTCATTCATCAGATATTGAGATATTTTATATTATTTATGAAAATAAATAATATAAAATATTATATTATTTATTTTCATAAATCCTCTCATCCTCCATAGGCAGCAATGGTCTTTCTGTTCTTACATAAAGGTGATAAAGCGGTGTTTCTTTTTCACACTCCTGTGCTCTGCATAGGTTAGAGAACTGCATATGTAAGGGAAAAGCTATTAAATTAAGATGCCTTTTTAGAAATTATGTTTTCTTGGCTTGTAGCCATTGTTTAAAGATGTTTTCACAGCTAGACTGAAATGTATAGGATGAGACGATTGGTGAACTTCACTTGATCTGTACTTCCCTCCGTCTCCAGGAGAACCTGATCTAAAACTTCAGAATAATTTCCACAATTTATTGCCAGCAATAAATGTGCATCCTGGTGAACAAAGTAATGTTTGTTTGTTTGTTTGTTTGTTTGTTTATTTGTGCATAACTGTTCTTGGAGCTATGCATGATTACAGCTGAACCACTGAAGACACAATGTTTTTGGTTTCTTTTCTGGACTGATCAAACAACTCTTGCTGTCTATGGAGTGTCGGAGAGCTCTTGGATTTCATATAAAACATGAATAATAATGTTTAACACACTTTATATTGTTGACAACAAAAAATCTACTGTATTTTCTTTGTATTATTAGATCAAAATAGTCAAATTACAAGTTAGGTCCAAAGTAAACTAAAAGCAATTAACATTGTAGACATATTTCGTTCCTTAAAATGTGAAAGTTATGAACTACAAACCTTATGTTATGTGTAATCCAAAATGGACTACAATTTCTAAATACTCTAAGTAATCCACTACTTATGTCAGTAACAATGAGGATGATGATCTTTTATTTGCCCCATTCACACATACAGACCTTTCCAAAAAATTACCGCCAATTTTTCAGAAAGGGATCATGTGTGAACAGGACCTTTTTGAACATACCCGTAAATTCGCTCCGGCAATTTTTTGGAAAGAGAAGTTGTAACATTATCGGTAATTTCCCGGAATCCTGTCCTGTGTGAACGCAGAAGGAAAATTGCCGGAAAGAGTGTGTTCACATTTAGAACGCGCTAAAATGAAACATCTACTTCAGCCAATCAGATCATTCAAATGCATTCACATCCACGCTGTTTATGAAAAAAAAGCCTTTGAATATTTTTCCAGACACATTAAGCTGCTAGATGTTAGTCAGATAACGTTTCTATGTTCATTATTAAAAGCCAACAATGGAAAAAATTATTGATAAAATGTTTATGATAAACTGAAGGACTGCTCCGATGAGTGCCAGCACACACACACATTATGTACATCTCGACATGTAAAAGTGTTCCTCCATATGTTTTCATCGAAGGTCACAAAACTTATCCATCCACAGAATTTGTAATGTAGTCAAATGTGTAAACATTTAGCTGTGGTTTGAGCTTCTGCCATTGCATGTCTCTGGGACAAAGCTACATGAACGCTAAAAAGTGAAACCATTAACAAAAGTCTGACCCATTCCATGTTAACAAATACAAGTGCAGAGGTTTAGAGCTCATATCTGGTTAATGATGTCAGAATTTACCAGTATTTTGAAACAGATTCTGGAACGTCCTTGCCTGTGTGAACAGCACTTTTTTTAGTTTACCGGTTAAGATGTTCTGGAAATGTTCTGTATATTTACTGGTATCACTGTTTGAAAGGGGTTATTGTTCAAAATGAGTCTGAATTAAGAAAAAATAAGGCCGACAAGAGAAAAGAAATGACAAAACATCAGCAGTTTACTTACAATAAAAAAGTTCAGCAAAGCCAAGAGTCTGACTGTGCTTCCTTTTATTATAGTCCTCAGTGAACTAAACCATTATCTTTCCTTCAGATTTACCATAAAAAAACAGCACTTCCAACGGCATCACATCATCTAAAGATAAAACATCCTAATTGTTAAAGCACTACGGCAATTAAATTTCCCTTTAAAACATTTCAAGCATTATCAACAAATAAAGTAACCCTTCTGAGAACACGGTCTTCAGCATAAAATAAAAAGACACAAGAAGCTCCGAGCTGACCAGCGCAACATAACCGTAAGCTATTTGACTGTGGTTGTTAGAAACAGAATTTCACAATGTCAGCATGCCTTATCAAAGCAATTAATCGGAGCCTTGGGTGAGTTACATGAAAAAGCATTCTTCTCACTCATCACATGGCTCACAAAACAATGTAAGGTGATGGCGGAAACTCTCATCACCACTAATGACATCCAGTTGACAATAAACACCCAGTCAATGCTATAATAATCATTCGGCCCATCCCTCCGCCTGCGTTTAAGCACAGCAATAGTAAAAGCAGCTTTTAAAGAAGGTGAGGTGCATTTGCTGCACTCCTGTTTTGTGCCTGGGCTGGTGAAATGGTACAAGCGCCCTCATTAGGGCTGACACACCGGCATCCTCTGAGGGTGCCCGCGACAATTGACAGGCTCATTACTGCAAGTCTCCTTAAGTGTCGAGGTTTTGTTTAAGGAGAGATGACAGTTCTATTTACCCAGAGCGCCTCCGCTTTACCTCCACTCTCTGGCATCGAGCAAAACACTGCTGATATGGGGATTTAGTGTTTAAAGGTACGCATTCCACTAAGCTGCTGTTAATATAGCGCACTAAAATAGTAGTATAAGCCTTTTGGATTGTTTGTCAATCATTTGAGCGCGTGCTAATCGACTCGCATGCAAAGACGCTTTCATGCATTGCATTCAAACCCTCGTGAATTCATCACGCAGTTCTTTCATCTCTTTAAGGAAGCCATTCTTCGAGTGTGGCCAGAATGCTGCCCTTGATGATTGAGGAAACTACTGCTGAAGAGAACCATTTTGATCATTAAAAGACAGTAATTCACACGAGAGAATGCAGGCTCTACAGGCAGCGCTTCTGACTGAAATTAGCAAGCATATGTTTGAACGATCTCAATGAAAGCTCTTTGGAATGAACCACCTATGGGTTAATCAAGGTTAAGAATTCATATACCAGTTTGCCGAGTTCACTATGCATGACTATCTGAGGTAGCATTCAGTTGCTGCCATGTTAAAATTGTGCGGTAGATTGGAGACAGGATGTTACACACTGCAAGACTTTATTATAGACCATTTTAATGTGATGATGTCATTGGCCCATAAACATTTCCTGCTTGTTGTCAACCTATTTCATATCTGTAACAAGAGGCGATTCAATCAGACCTTGATGGTATAACAGCTTTCATAACATTATTTATCAATATGTGGAACTTTTGTGGGAAATTTAAAATGTAAAACAGAAAGTGTGTCAGGACCATTGTCATTGTTTACATCCCTCAAAATGGTCTATAGGAAGAATGGCTGACAACTCTGTCTGGCATGTAAACTTCATTTTAAAACCAAACACAGATGAAAAGTGATAAGAAGTAGAAATGAACATGAAATGGTACCCCACTGTAGTATATCTCAGGCTAAACATCAAAAACAGTTCTACACTTCTATCATTGAATCAGTCCTCTGCACGTCAATAACTGTCTGGTTTAGCTCCGCTACCAAATCTAACCTTCGAAGACTACGTTGAATAGTTTGGACTGCTGAGCGAATCACTGGTACAACCCTTCCTACTCTCCAAGAACTGTACTTATCCAGAGCGAGCAGAAGAGCTGCCAAAATCACTCTGGACTCCTCACACCCATCACTACTGGTCGACGCTACAGAGCACTGCGCACCAAAACAGCCCAACACAGAAACAGTTTCTTCCCTCAGGCAATCCATCTCATAAACACTTTATGATAGTAATTGTAAAACAAACATCACTGCTTGCTATACACTTTATATACACATATAAACATATTTAACAACATACTTAACATGTCAATTTGCACATAACAGCTGCACATATAACGTTGTATATAGTACTATACCTGTACACTCGTCAATTTGTATATTTGCATTCACTACTTACTTCTATTTAAAAAATGTATTTATTTTCTGTTTTGTGTCCTGTCTCTGTAATTCTGTTGCACTGTAGAAGCTCTGTCACGAAAACAAATTCCTCGTATGTATGAACATACCTGGCAATAAAGCTCTTTCTTTCAGTTGGGATGTTGGTGTTAGGGGTTCGGATGGTTCAGGAGACCCACCCTTCACAGACAAAGGTACAGAATTTGTGCCATAAATGAGTTCATTTGTGCCATTTTGACTGCTATGCATGAATAGTGAAACAACCCATCGAAAAAGGCTTTAAGACCAAACAGAATCCTCTGTTGGTTGTCGCTTCAGCGTGACTTCAGCTAATTGGACTGATGATGATTCCAACACAAGGTTATAAAAGTTTTGGATTTTTCATTAGTTTTAGTTTTTATTTTGTTTTGACTTTTTTGTTTTCAAATTTAGTTTGTTTTAATTATTTTTTAGAGGTAGATTTACAAGTTTCTATTAGTTTTTATATTTTGAAATTGCTTAGTTTTGGTTTAGTTTTTAAAAGTTTCAGTATTAATTTTAGTTTTTTTTTTAAATTAGAACATTTTTTAGGTGCAAGTTACAAAATCATCAGAATATTGTATAATAACTCAACAAAAATATATATTTGAAACCTGTATTCAGAGGACACTTGAACACTATTATATATCACTACCATAAACCCATCCTCAAATTCAAATACAATAGCCGACAAGATAGTAGGCCTAAGTACCATTTAATATGTGTGCAAGGCTGCTTCTGAGATAGTAGTAGTAGTATCAGGCATGTTAAAAAGTAAGTCTTTGTGGATCAGTGCTTACTGGAGATCCAGTTAAAAACAATGATTTGTTTGCAATCAGGATCACTAATCTGGAAATAAAACCCATTATTGGGCACAATTGTGTTAGATTAATACTTTTAAGTGTCTGCTCGGGTCGAATTTAATGTGTCACTTTGCTGCTGTCATGTCCAGTTGTTTTTGTCGCAGGAGCAATAGCAAGGACTGATTGGAGGAGGACTGGCTTGATCTGGCCAATGACAGCAGGATTACAGACTCTTAGGTGCCGTACGGCTCAAACACCAGGCATAAAACTGGCAGCGTGAAAAATAGATTTAAATAGATTTACTTCTGAAAGGCTTACAGTAGGATTATGTATTAAATACATTTACCAAGACTAAAACGAAGGATGTTTATGCTATAATTTTAGTTTGTTTCAGTTAGTTTTGTATGTACATAATACAGTTTCAGGTAGTTCTAGTTTAAATAAACAAACAAATTTCTTTTTTTTTTTCGTTTCAGTTAACGAAAATGATTTTTCAATTCTAGTTTTTGTTTTTTCGTTTGTTTTCGTTAACTATAATAACTTTGCTGCAACATCCAGCTATGCAAGAAAACACACAATCTGACGTAAGTGAAGTCAGCTTTCACTATTGTATAGTCTTTAAATGCAGAAAAACGTTTTACAAGTAACTTTTTCTAAATCTTGAACCTTATTTTTTAAACAAAAAATCACCAATAAAAAGTTGAATGTGCTGGCCAGTTTGTTATTTGTCTTATATATGACAACAGGCCACAGATTTAATTTAAACTTTAACTTTTTTTTCTAATGATATATGATATAACACATTTGTATTTTTAACATAAGTATTTATTCTCATTTCTTTATTCTAAATCTTCAGGAAATATTTTTGGTACATCAAAAAGTGCGGCTATGATGACCATTGGTCAAGCTTATGCAGCTAAAAATAGGTAAAACATCACTAAAATGTTGTATTTTAATTTCACAATTAAAGAGAAATTGAGACGTATAACTGCAAAAAGGTCCCCTTTTTGAGAAACAAGCACCACTCCATTCACCAGGCTGGCTACAGGCCTGTACAGTGGGAATTTTTCTAAGCGATTTTTTCCCTAAGTCAACAGAACACAAAAATTAACAAACATTGAATTTACATTTGAATTAAATTCAACTAAATTTCCCACTAAATGAACGGATTTACACGTAGAACAAACCTGCTGTTTAACTTTTGCATAAATGTGTTTGCATTAGGTAAAAGTATTAAAGTACATGCTAAAAAATACACATCTTGAAAATACATTTGGTTTGGATAAAATCTCGATCCCAAATGAATTCTTTAAGGATAAATGCATCATCAATAATAAACTGAAGAACAGAAGGTGGAAATCGTCACTTTTAGTTACTCGATTATGGCCAAGATCATCCTCTACAAACAAACAAACAAACAAACAAACAAACAAACAAACAAACAAACACATGCTTCAGCATTACCGTACGCTCACATCTGACAGTAGCTGAGTCAGATCCATTGGGGAATCTGCATTCAGTTGCATTATTCTTCAAGCAAGAGAGGAAACACACTTAGGACAATGTAGACATATATAGCTTACAAAAAAAGTCTAACTGGAAAAACAAAATATGAATTTTTAAACTATTTAATTGTGCAACAATTAAATACTTTTATCTTGATGCTTAATTAGGTTTGCACCATGCATGGCAAATGTGCATTCAACAGATGTTAGTGCAATTTACAGTCTCATCAAATGTAATTTACCGTGTTGATTATGGCTTAGCACCAGGTAACATTTGTGCTTTATTAATTTGATACAAAAAGTAGAGAAGGGTCATTCGTATGATTGATGTTATTCAGATTGTAGCATTTGATTCCGTTTCATTTTGGCAAACTAATAGATCCTGCCTAAATGATGCATATTAACATAACTTGCTCTGTCATTGCCTTACTGGTACTAAAGTAATGAACAGGTTGTATTAGGTAGATCTGTTTTTATTATATTTACCTCAGCTTAAGGAATTTAATGAGAATTGCAGGACTCGAGGAGGTTCAAACTGTCAGTGAGTCATGATAAAACTCAGTTCATTAGTGAAAGAGACAATTCACAAGTCATGATGCACTAACATTTTGTGAGAAAGAGGAATAACAAGCAAACTCTGGAGTAAAGAGATGTAATGCTATTAATGAAAACAATTGTAAAGAACAGATATCGCTAATGGATTCGTGCAGTACCTATAAAACTATAGCTAATGGATTCATTCATCTTATTCTGGGACTTTAAGTCAAGTCATTTCACTTGGTGGCCACAGTGGATAAGTCTTCAGATACACTCTCAATCATAAAAGCTTCCAAAGTTATTTTAAATGCCAAGATACCATAAAAACACAAGCCCAGAGAACATTTGTTCTTTAACAAAACATCATAGCTGCAAACAAGAATGCATGTTATTTTAGGAAATATTAATTTAACACATTGCCTATATTTAAAAACATAAAAATATTTGCTAAAGCTTTAGTTAATAACCTTTAATTTATTTGTTTATTTATTTTTATAATTTCTCTTAAAATAAATCAACTTATATATTGTTATAGATATTTATCCGTTCAAAAGCTCTCACTGTTTTTGTGCTGGGCAAATAAAATGCTAATTAAATTATAACTCATCATTGTTTACATGCTTAGAATATTATGCTGTAATGGTGTAGCTTATACAGTAGCTGGGCAAGCTGCAGATTTTAATATTTCCCCAGCACTGGCTTGGCATTGGCAATTATTTTCCTGCAGTTTATATTTGAGAGTGTGTCTGAGAATTGTTCCCATGTAGCAAAAAATATATATACAGTATTATACTCCCAGAAGAGATAAGCACCACGGCAGCCGCAACCATGTGTAAAGCAGAAAGCTGTGTGCATGTCTGCATGTGTGTGAGAGAGAGAGAGAGAGAAAGAGAGAGAAAGAGAGAGAGAGAGAGAGAGAGAGAGAGAGAGAGAGAGAGAGAGAGATGCAGGGTGCAGGAGAACGCCAGCAAGTCAAGTGAAGGAGAAAGACAGAAAAATAATGTTTGTGCACCAGTGTGACAAAAATTGAGAGCAATGGAAGGAGGGAGAATATGTGAACGCCTGTGCGTAGGAGCAAATAAAGAGACAGAAGAGAGGAATAGAGGAAGATGGAGTGGACAGCTGAAATTTTGCAGAAAGAGTAAAAATGTGAACGGGCTTGTCATTTATTTCAGTATGATGGGCTAATGAACAGTGGCTGTCACCCGAGACGGATTGTACCGTGTCCAGGTCTTAATAGAACCCACAGACGAAGGAGAGGGTGAGATCTAGAAAATCTATACTTATCTCTTGTGGGCAGAGCATCTGCTCAGTCTTGCTCTTTAAAAGGCGCAGGGGCATATGCCTCGCATTCACACCACAAAAACTGGAAGCATATGGACGAGGTGCAGACAGACCTCATGTGATTTGATGTGCCCAGTCCAGAACAGAAGCTCAGCCTGGGCTTGCCCCACTTTGTTGACATGTAGCTAAAGCATTCAAAGGCGTGAAGCACACAGATATGCTCATCTGAAATATATTAAAGATAACACAACATGTCATTCATTCATTCATTTTCTTTTCGGCTTAGTCCCTTTATTAATCTGGGGTCGCCACAGCAGAATGAACCGCCAACTTATCCAGCATTTGTTTTACGCAGAGGATGCCCTTCCAGCCGCAACCCATCTCTGGGAAACATCCATGCACACACATTCACACTCATACACTACGGACAATTTAGCCTACCCAATTTACTTATACCGCATGTCTTTGGACTGTGACGGAAACCAGAGCATCCGAAGGAAACCCACACGAACGCAGGGAGAACATGCAAACTTCACACAGAAACGAGGCTCGAACCAGCGACCTTCTTGCTGTGAGGCGACAGCACTACCTACTGCACCACTGCGTCACCCCCACAACATGTCAATGTATGCTAAATATTTCAAATAAATAGATATATTTGTTAATGTTGTTAATGGAATAGTTCACAGTAAAACATAATATTCGGTAACACTTTAGTTTAGGTCACAATTCATGCTATTAAAGGGCCATAAAACTCCCCTCTTTCAGTTCAAGTCTACCTCAGAAAATTTTTTTAAATGCTTAATGATAGGCGTGGAACTCTACATGCTACATATGTTATTCTTAGTTTCATGTACACGTAACCACAATTTGTTATATCATTATAAAGATAATCATCTAAACACTATAAATGAGGAGGACTTCTCTCCTCCTGAATCTCCAATCGGAATGCAGACACAGTGAATAGGAGTGCAGCAGCTCTCTTTCCCTATCCATTCCAACCATTAGCCCTGCAGGTAATGTGGTGAATTTTTAAAATAGGCGAACACAGCAGCACAGATATAGGTGATGTGTCTGAATGGTAACAAACTCAACTGTTAAAAGACAAGGTCCGCCATTTCCCATTCTCGTACAGCTCTCTCGACAAAAAAGGTTGCTGCAAACCAACAGCTTTGCTGTATCAGCTTTGACAGCATTGCGGGGAAAACCATGCAACAAACCCCGTGAATCATGGAAACAAACAAATAACATTATGACCCTTCATGAACGGCTAAATACTACTTGTCGTGCGTAGATGCGGCCTCACCTCAATGGATCTCGCAGCTTGCCAGGTCTGCCTTGTCTTCAGAAAGCGTGTGCAGTCATGATTAATTAAGATGCAGGGTGGGCTCAAAGGATAAGAAAACTCCGCTATGAATAATAATGAGAAACCGACGCATCATTACTCCACCAGCAGATTCGTGCTACATCACCGATTTTTGAAATGAATCATTTAAGCATCGACTAATATGATAACATTGGTATGTTATCTATTATTAATTTATTATTATTTGTTTGCTTTACGTCTTTTTATTGCTTTACCTGTTAACAAAGACAGTTTAAATAAACCTTTAAGTTTACTTAATTTAGTTCTCTGCAAATTTTTAAATCTAGCACCAACTAAGCTTATTCCTTATCTTGCAACTGGCACTTTATTTACAGTTATTCATTCAGCAAGCACTTTTAATAAACTAATCATTCACAATTTATCTTCCTGGCTCTATAAATGTAATTTAAATTCTCAATGAACCGGCAGCTGCTATCATTATACTTTTCATAATGTGATGCAGTTTCTAGAGAAACTAAATTTTAAATGAGCAAACAGTGGATGTGGCTTGTTTTTTCTACCACACGTTGAATGGATGTAGTAAAGTAGGCATTTCATTCAGAAAGATCAGGAAAGGGGTTTTAGAAGAGTTCATACAACCTAACAGACTCCTCCTGCTCACCATTCCTGTTTGTTGTCAAAATTGACAGTTGGAGCAGCGTTAGCGGCACCCATTACCTCAAAATCACGTAATCTGATAAATTAACTGAAGACAAACAGGAAGTGCATTTTCTGATTTCAATTAAAGATTAGAAGGGCAAACTATTTTTTTTCTTAATGACACAAACAAAACAGGCAATGTGAGCTAACAAAATCAATATGCTTAGTTTTGATTTCTTGAGGATTTTAATAACTCACAATACACAATTAAAAAAGCTGATTTTTCATAATTGTGACACAACATTAACTTCATAACAAAAACATTACTTGTAGGAAACTTGCGACAAAAATGTAAATCTTTTTCTCTGCCAGCCAGATCCTTTAAATGATTTATTTGAGTTGGCTCCCAATGTTGCTTCTATTTTGCGCATAGTCATTTAATTTCCATTTGTTATACAGCACACCATGTTCCATTTTAGGTATGGTTTGTTTGGAATGCATCTGAATAGTTTATAGTTTCCCCCCAAAATGAGCCAGAAATCCCATCGCTAGTTTACTCAACATTTGTGTCGTTTCAAACCTACGACTTAATTTTCTTCTCTGAACATAAATAAAATGCCTAATTATACCCCAATTTCACAGTAAAGCCATAGAGGAATCATTATAGGTTCAACAAAGAAACCTTTAGTGATTGGTTCTTGAACATTTTTTAAAAAGCATTTCAAAAATCTAAACCTTTTGTTGTATCTACTCTAAGTCTAGAATTGACATGAATATGAATAAATGATGCAAATAGCAGCAAACCACATTGTTAGTAGAAAATACTTACATCATTTTTAATACAATGCTAAAAATACACACAGTTAAAAAAAAAACACTGTGTACACGTTCCACTGACAGGCCAGTACTTTTGTGTCTCAAAACAAATGAACAGACAGAAATCTGAAGGCGGTTCTCAGTCCTGCACATTTTCCGCCGTCTCCCTTAGGCGTTCTTCACAATGGACAATGGACTCTGCAAAAGCATCTTAATGAGCTCTTAAACTGTCCCACAGCTGTCTTCATCAACCATTCACGCACGCACACACATACTCGCAAATTTACAGAGCTGCGCCCTTCAATGCCAGCCTCTAATCCTGCCATCCCACACTTCAATTATTTATCCATCACCCAGCCCGGCTTTCTGGCACTTTCTCTGTGATTACGCCACTTGTCTCTGTGGCGTGACTATGTTAGACAGTGCAAAACGGCGATGCTCTCTCAGTGTTGAACCAACCTGGATTAAATGCCTCATTACACAGGGAGATCAAACAGGTTCGATTTCAGAGGCTGTATTTAAACAAGGCACGACAATATAACTAATGTAAACTGAGGTTATTACTTTTTCCTGTATTAAACAGCAAGGTCACAGGTGAAAATAAGTGGCCAGCAGACAGAATGCCAATGAGGCGCAGGTTGTGACTTGGCGAGGACGGTTAAAATGCCAAGGGCAAGAGTTTCATTACCGCTATGCTAATCCTTCAGTGCTATATTAAGCTAAATGCTGTTCAGATAGCCTAGCCTTTAGTAAACACAAATCAAATGTCACTATCAATGCTCTTCACCTAAATCCCTCTCTCCCTTTTCTGCCTCCTATTTCACCTTTTCGTTCATATTTAACAGAAAGAGCAGCCCACCGGGACTCGATAGCAGCTCGCCAATTCAAACAGCAACTGGCCTTATCGGTGTCTGCCAGTTGAAACACTTAAAAGGGAGAAACATTCATAATCAAGGGTAGTGCATTCTGAATCACTGAGGCTTTGAGTCTCTTCTAGATAAGATGAACATTTCGCCCACGGCCAATACGCTGACTGCAATCATTCCATCTACATGACTTATGGGAACCAACATCCTCTGCATCAATAGGTCTCAATAAAAATAAAAAAAAGTCCCAGACTCATCTGTCATTACAGGATGCAGCATCACAAGCCTAAATTCAGAGTTCTTCCCTAAAGGCACATTCACAAACGAACAGAGGTCAATGACCTTTTGGCCATTTTTTAACTCCACTATGTCCCCTGATGCTGGGCGTTGTGCCTTCCATCGTGCACCGCATCATGAATAAATCATGCAGATAACTGCTTTATTGTTTACTGCACTATTTGCACTATAGTAACTTAGAGTGAATCTTAATGATGAGCTGCTTGCGGTAGGATCTCATCATTTATACAATGTATTATTCTAAGAGCAAACAACAAAGTAGACCAAACTATCTCATCGCCATGAGGGACCCGCTACGTTACTTGCATGTCTGTGTTTTATCCAGCAGGCTTATCTGTAGTGCCCCATTTGGCCTCCATAACGCTCACAACTAAACGAAAGCTGTGTAAGAACAAGGAGAGATTACGGTTTGAGGTAATTTGCTATGTAAATGCAAGTTAGTTCATTTTTGTTGAAATAAACATATAAACTGGAATTTTATTGTATTTTGTATTATTCTATGAGGTCCACTTATAATGTTACTATGATTTTGCAAAACAATTTAAAGTAATATTTTGTTTCCTGTTTTGATCCTCCTAATTGAAGATTAGGATTGTTGACTTGTGGCCACTGGTTGGCTTATAGTTCTGCATATTTAAATGCTTTTGAAAGTTGGTAAGGGCAGCTGTGTGAAACTTCTGCATTTATGTTTGACGGTCTACATAATTCATTGACAATCATTTAAAAAATCTAGTCAAATTTTACCTTATTTGTGAACAAATCAGTGGTAAAATGCAGTGATCAAAAGACTAGGCCCTAATTCCCTTAGCCCTTCCCTTTACCTCTACCCCTCGTTTTGTGCGTGTACACGAAGAGGTAAGGGTGTTCCAATTCTCACTAGCTTGAAGACATAAGGCTAAGGGGAAGGGCTAGATAGCCCTTGAAATTAAGATTTTTCAGGACCACACCCGAAACCAAGGTGTACAAAAATTTCCCAGAATACACCATCTACAACAACTGCATGGCTGCACACAAAAGTCAGGAGATGCACAAATTAGTATTTTTTGTCATTATTATGAATTTTTACAACAAACAAGCATATGTTTTAATACATTCATAACCGCGTTCCTGTTTTACTATCATGCTTTAAAATAAAATCAGCTAAATTTCGCTATCTATAATCCATAATAATAACTCTTGTATATCAGTCCCAAAACATACTTTCACATCTGACACTCGAATACCCTGTCAGAAAAGTCTAGTGACTGGGAATTACCTTTTTACAGTGTCTGCTATAATGTTAATGTTGTTTTTATGTGTTTACATAGATGAATAAGGCCACGGTGTAAATACACAGTACAGTTAGGATCTTATTACCACATTATATCATTATGATAACATGATATATGCCTTCAATAATTTTCTGAAGATAAATACTAGAAAAAAAACTGGAATAACTACAGCAGTTGCGATCCTCGATCTTATATGAAACAAGAGATTGTGATGGCATATGATGAAGTGTGCAGGTGTTATAGTGGTGTCCCATTTCTTTGGGGTAAATGTTAAAGCCCTTTTCCCTTCACACTCTGTTTCAAGGGGAAGGGGTAGGGGTACAAAAATAGAATTGGGATTGGGCCTAACTTATATAGTTTGGAAATGTAATTAAAAATAATAAAAAAGTTAGCAAACGTTCATCCACTCTTACCTAATGTTGGTATCAGAAGAAAGGCAATGCAAAGACTAATTTCCACAATTTGGTACTGCACAGTGTGGTGTTGTCTAATATTTGTTGCAATTTTAATAAAAATCTTATCTCTTATGTAATATTGTGCCACACTCCAAAACATGTCATTTGGGTAACTGGTTTCAATATAATGTTTTTATATAAAGTTTTGAGTTCTGAAACTTATAGCATGTTACTAATAGTACAAAGACATCTTATATGTCAAAATATCTAGGGAATTTAGATTTCTCAGTTCATGACCCGTTTAAAATAAATCTTTCTCTTTCTTGAACAAATGACTGGTCTACTGAGAAGAACTGATAGACGAAAGGATTGAGGTCCTGTAAGTCATTACTGTCCATTACTAAATCCCAGTCCCTTAGGAGAGTGGTCTTCTGCTGATATCTTAAAGGAGCAGCAGTGATACAGTAGGCTTGGTACAGTTCATTCAAGTTTATTAATCATAGTCTCATGAACAGCACCTGCAGTGACTTAATCTGACCAACCTTATCAGCATTGATCCAAAGCAATAGCAAGAAATCATTTTCCCAATAACACAGTTTAATCTTGCAACTACTGCTATAGGATACTGGTAAGTATGATGCATGTTTTGAGTTCCTAAAGCAATTGACAAGTCTTGCAAAAAACACTTTTTATAATAAAGTCAATACACGTTTGGCCTCTGTACAACAACAAGTTTTCAGAACTCTGCCAATGGACACATTAAAACAAGAGTTGAACAAAACTCTAATATGCACTCAGGAAAATAAAGGTTCCAAAGGGTGGTTTCACAACATATTTAGTTCCCACAAGGACATATCAGTGAAATGTTCTTATATTTACCATGTGTGTGTATCTGTGTGTGTAACTTGAATCCTCACTTTAAAGTATATAATGTAAAATGTATGCAAGCCCTTTAATAAAACTTTAACAATTACTTAACACTCTAATAACTATGAATACCTCACTGTACAGTACAGCAGCAAGGCTCTAGCAAAAGAAAATCTCCAAGAACCAATAAGAACAACTGCATGATGGTTCCACTGTTCGGGTCTGATTATCTGAGTAATAATGTGACGTAATATAAGACATTTACCTCAGTCCTGATCTGCTTGCAGACACATCCGGTCCATCCTGATTATATTAAACATACACTATATGATATTTATGAATTTTAAATTGAAGTAATTACAGCTATGATTACATAAGAACATTCACAATAGCCAATGTGCAAATATGAAACAAGTCTGAAGACACCAGAGATCGAGAAGCTGCTTGTGCAAGACTTCTCACTACTGTAATGGAAAAAAAATCCCCTTTTATGGATGTAAATGGTGTTAAAAAGCTACCAGAACACTAGTTAACAAATGTAAACATTAGCAGTTGAAATGATCTTCTGCATAAGATCTTGCAAGCTGCTCCCTCTTGCACCTATTGTTAATATCTTCTAATTTGTGATGCACCATGATTTTTATAGCGTGTACATGTTTAAGATCTGAAAAAAGAAAATATGAGCTTTTACACCAGATAGTTACAGTAACAGAAAGTCAAAGGTACTCACCACCAGGTAAAGTTCTCCAAGTACTGAATTCTTGGTTGCATTTACACAATGTTATATAACATGGAAGTAATGTAAGCCAACTGACATTGACATCAAGCACTGCATTCGACTAAATCAACAACTGAAGGATGGAGGAGGCCATAATCAAAAATCATAGTGCATCATGTTTTTCAGGACAACGAAGATGAAATGTTAAGAAAGGGACTAAACACTGCTGTCAAAAAGGCATAAGGTAAATAGTTTTCTGTATGTGCATGTCTTGTAATACTTTAAAATACTTTGTCGTTCTTCTATATGGCCATTATTCACCCAACCAGCATATAATAACATCACTATAATTCCTAATTTGCTGACTTAGACCCTGCTCTAAAGAAGGAACTCACTTTCCTTAAATAGTGTTCCTAAAAATGTGTAGAAATTAGCAATAATACATTGTTTGGGTCCAAAATATTAAAATCCTTTTAAGCCAAAAAAAAAAAAAAAATCATGTACAGATCAAAAGTGCAGATCATTGAGTTACATGGAGATAATTAGTGAATTTCCTCCTGTAAATAAATCAAAGCTAAATTTTGGTTGGTCATATGGATTGTTAAGAAAATTGAAATATTATTATCTCAGTGTTTTGATTTACTTGAACCCTTGGTTTGCAGATTTTCATCATATCAAACCATACATCAATGGAAACGTATTTATACAGGTATCAGTTGGTCAATGGCAAACTCAGTTTCTAAAAAAGTTGACGCTTATGACTGGTTGTGCCATCCATGGTCACAATTGTCCCTATGTTCCTCCAATGCAAACATGTCAAAAAGTGGGTATGTTTGCCAATAGTTCTAGGATGTGAGAAGATTTTTCTCCAATCCTGAACACCCTAATCTATGAATATTCCCCTTTAATGCAGGATGCAACCTGATAAAATGACTTCATTGATTAGGATTTAAGCTCTTTGAGTCAGACTTTAACAACCACCTAGCAACACTAACTAATATGAAATCTTTTACAGCCCAGCCACCAATATTAACCAGTAGCAACCAATCAGAGCCAACCAAGTTTATGTTGAAGTTAAAGTTTGCAATACTGTGTATGTTTTATCACATACACAGCATGTGTCTACAGAGAAGTGCTCTTTGGTAAGATTCATTGTGCAACCTTTAAGGAAATGTACGCGTGGGCTTTTTCTAAACAGTTAGATTCATGAAGAACCAGGTGCTCTTTTGAAAAGGTGAATTATAAGTAGAGGTTTATATTTCTATTGTTCAGAAGAGCCTTCAGTCCAAATCTTTACACCTAATACGTGAGGCCTGGCTCATAACACATTCACAAGAAGTGGTCTTTGCACACCCATAGCATGAATAGGTCTTCATGCCATTTTCATAGAATGGCTGCCTTTGAAATGGCCGCCTTCATTATGCTCGTGAAATAACACCTTAGAAAGTAGGGCTCTAGCTCTTTTTAACTGCAAATGATGTGATTGTTTCAGCATACAATAACCTTCATCCAGCTATATGCTAATGCAGCCCAATAGTGGATTGTCCAGACAAAACTGTGCACTGCAACAATATCAGCATCTGTTCTTCTTATTCCAAGCCTAAACACAACAGCAACCCAGGCTGTTGATACTAATCTCACCATGACAATAAAGAGGCAGTCTATATAAAATTAAAATTCAGTCATTATTTACTCACCCTTATGAAGTTTAAAACCTGTAAGAAGGCTAGAGACACAAATATAACAGTCTAATTAAACATGTCAAATAACATGCGACATTAAAAGTGCTGTATGTACGTTTTTGACTCTTCTAAAGCAGAAAAATACCATAATATGTTTGCAGATATTTAGGAAACATGCCAAGTGAACATTCTTGTTCATCTGAAAAACAATGCTCAAGTTCAAGCAGATATTCTGCTTTGAAAATGTGTTTTCTGTGCAGGAACACTGTCTTTGTTTTGGTTCTACTAACCTGCCTAATTCCAGTTTAGCCAATTATATTTCAGCACCCCCAGGTTGCCTTGGTGGAAAACCGCATATTTCATTAATTTAGTCAGGAAGGCTCTCAAAGTATGTGTCCGTAAGATGCGACCTCCGGGGGGACAGTAGCAGCCTCCAAAATGAGACACAGATTCAGAGTTCCACATGAGGTGGTTATTATTAGCAACTAATCTAAATATTATGAACGTAAACATTAGGTGAGCAGGTTACATTGTAACCCTGTTTCCTAACACGCTACTTGATGATATTTGCAGTGATAAGCGATTTGGCTGTTTGCACCAGATGAAACTCATCAGAAATTTAAATACAGCAATTGAGAAGCACAAAATAGGTCACTTCCTGCACTCCAATGAAATGGTAAGCTAATTAATTAACTTTAACATTATTAATTGTACATGCTGAATCACTGATATGAGTTGTTTTACAGTTCTAAAGTTAAATTTCAAATAGTTTATTTTATTTTCAAGATCTTAGGTGAACTATCTCCTGCTGCGTTCAGTAGTGTGGCAATATATGTCATGTAAAATGGCGTTCAAACTCAAATTATTAGCATTTAACACTAAATAAAGCACATGAGGTGTACCTAAGGTGCTCATTGTCAGTTTTCTGTTGTTCAGCTGCAAGAAATAGAAGCTGTTTCTAAAATATACATTTCAGGTGTTGGTTACAACAAAAATATTTTTTAATATGGAAAATATTCCTTCTATCTTGTGCTGTTGCTTTTATTTAGAACACTGTTTAAATCAGCCTTAAATCGACAGTGAGGCACACTGCTGTTGGTGTCATCAATCTGGCAACCTGCGCTTGTGTGCGTTTTGAACCAGGTGTACAGTTTAACCACTAAGTGTCAAACTTATATACTGCCCTTTAAATATCAAAATAAGTTTGAACTTATTTCATCATTTTTTGGATAGTCATGCCAAAATGAAACAACATACTAATTTTGTTGGGTTCTTGCATATTAAAATACACCAACAAATAGGTTTTCATGAAAAATTATTACTATTTTTTAAATAGCTAAAAATGTCTTGCTGATAAATGGGTAAAACATATGCTTTGAAGGATAGTGACAACTGCAAGTCTAAAAATTTAAAATTACAAATCATTTGTTTTTGCACCGTAATACTTGTCATGATATGATTTGTGTTTTGAATATGGAAAGTTGAAAGAATATGGAACTAGTTATTTCTCACATATTAGACCCCCATTGGAACCAAGATTGGTTACCAACCATTTTAGAATGCCTACTTTTATGTGAATCAAGAAAGCTATACAGGTTTGAAAGGACATGAGGATGAGTAAATGATGACAGAATTAGCACTTTTGGATGGGCTATCCTGTTAATATTAATAGCTACTAGGTCAAAGAGGTTGTTGCCTTTTAATACAGTTCAATAATTGATCACAACTATAAATATTCATATTAGGTATTTAAAGGTAATGCAGCTCATGGTCTATGCATCTGATTCGCATAAAAACACAGATTAAGATGTTCACCCCACTCTTCTCCTCAATGCCCTTCATATTAGAGCATTCCACCAGGATACATCATCATGTTGTGACAGCACTTCAAGGCCCCAGCAGATCAATAACTAAATGACTCTTTTTGTGTGCAAACAAACAATCACAGGGTGAGAAAAACATTGCCAGAGCACAAACATAGCAAACACAGGGATGGAGACAGGCACTAGCATGCCCAAATCAGCAAGGATGAAACATGAGACCTTCCTCTGACCTCAAATGAAACTGTATAATTGCTTACTCCAGAGTTTAATCCAGTACAGCAACCCCTGTGAATGTTTCTCAAATAGTTCAGGGAAACATTTGAAAGCAGATCCAAATACTTGCCACTTCCCCTAAAGCCCTTACAATAAATTCTGTACAAATTCAGTATTCTGCCTTAATATCAAATTCATGCTTGCTAGTCCTAAAAGCAAGGATGACGCCTTTAGCGCAATGCAACATCTGAGGGTAAAGAGGAAAACATGAATTGACTGTGTAAAGCCTCAAACAATGTTTGGAGATTTGGTGTTTTATATTATGTGCTCATTTGAAGGATGGCAAACTCTGTAATCTGTCATGAACTAATTGGTTAAGTCTAGAAAAGAACACAAATAAGAAATCCACCCAAAGAAATACTTGCCCGAATAAGTTCAATAGAGCTTGAAAGAAATAATTAACAGAGCTGTCAGAATTCACAGAAACACACAAGGACAAACCTGCTCACCCACACACACACACAAGCAAAAACAAGAACAAAGCAATAATGGGGCACCAGTCCTTTCTGCCTGCTTGTGTGAAGTGGTAATGAGCAGCACATCAAGCTACTGTACTGCTGTATTATAATAAGTCATCTTGCTGCAACTTGCCACCTACTGCTCTCATTGGCCAATTTATTAGGCACACCTGGTGAACCGCTTGCTAACAGAAATATTTAATCGGCCAATCACATAGCAGCAGCTTAATGTATTTAGGCATGAAGATGTGGTCAAGAAAATGTATTGAAGTTCAAACTGGATATCATTAAATTACTTTAAATGTGAGTGATGTGGTGTCAGGCTGGTCTGAGTATTTCTGAAATTGCTGATCTTCTGCACTTTTCATGCATGGTTTTTATAAAATGGTTTTAAAAAAAAAGGATATATCCAATGAGTGGCAGTTCTGTGGCCAAAAATGACTCTGCCCAGAGGTTCAGAAGAATGGCCAGATTGGTTCAATTGATAAAGTAGAAAGGTAACAATAACTCTGATAACCACTTTTTACAATCAAGGTCTGCAGAAGAGCATCTTTAGATACACACCATGTTTAACTTTGGAGCAGAAGAGCAACAAGGCACACCGATGTCACTCGTCTTAGCTAACGACAACAACCATAACCTACAATAAGGCTACAATTTAAATACTTGCCAAAGGATATTTAATAGAGCAAGGGACATTTTACAGTAGGTCCCATAATATCTTTCATTCTGGAGAAAGTCTTTACTTGAAAAAAGAAAATTAAACAACTTTTAAGGTCAATGTTATTGGCTCTCTTAACTCTTTCACTGCCATTGATGAGATAACCTGTAAATTAAGAGTAAATGCTTCTTTGCCATTGATGAGTTTTTACAGCAATCTGTGTTTTAGGTATATTATGGTAGGAAAAGCCTTAATGTACGTCCTAAGTGAGGAACATGATTTCACATGCTCACATGTGTGTGTGTGTGTGTGTGTGTGTGTGTGTGTGTGTGTGTGTGTGTGTGTGTGTGTGTGTATGAATGCATGTATGTGTGTACAGTATGTATGTATAGTGTATGTGTGTGCACAAGCATGTGTGTATTGTATACTATATATCTTGAAAATGCACTATATAAAAAAAAAAGTTACATTTTCCATGAAACCACCATTTAAGTGTTTATAAAACATGAACACATGAAGATAGAATAAAAAAGCTTTTTTAAAGCAGGTTGGTTCTTTAATTTGATATAGAATATATTCATATATTTCTAGCCAAAAATATTCTGAGGTCTGTCAAATTTAGGTGAAAATCATCAAAAAGGCTGGAAGTGGCTGGCAACTTTATAAAAAAAAACATGCCAGGAAAAGAGTTAAGAAAAAAAAAAAAAAAAAAAACACTGTTGTCCAATTACTTGCCTAATCAAACTAATTGGCCTAGTTAAGTCATTAAACTGCACTTTAAGCTGAATACTAAGATCTTGTAAAATAACTAGAAAAACATTAAGTACTATCATTGTGACAAAGACTTCATAATTTAGTCATTATAAATTATACAGCTATTATTATATTTAAAAATGTGTTGAAAAAACAGCAATTAGAGAATTTAAAACAAAATCATTAAAATCTCAAAGGTTGGCTAATAATTTTGACTTTAGCTGTACATCCTGCCTTTTATCAGTTCTTTAAGTGGGTGCTGGTTGTTTAATAGCCCACTTTGAGCCTCTTATTTTAAATGCCACATCCTACCCTGTATGCTTACTGACCATGTCCTTCCTTTCTGACCACAGTGTACTTAGCTTATGATGGCTATTTCCAGCAGCAATGTCACTAAACCCAAATCATCTCAAACTGGTTTCTTGGAAGATGACACTCAATATGTTTCCATGGACACCAATACGATTTTAATACAATTAAGACAATAATCTGTTATTAAGAGATGTAAAAAGTGATTTTTGATCATCTTAATCCAACTAAGTCATAATCGAAGTAAACAAAAATCAGATTTAGACATGTGAAGTATTCCTATTTTGTCTCATTATTGATTAGATTACTCATTATTGCAGTACAGACATGTAAATACCTTAATCAAACTATTACCATCGTATAGGACTTTGCCGCATTTCGAGACATGACGTACACTGCTAATTGACACTGTATTCTCTGCACCTACAGAGTCAGAATAGGACCACAGACAGGCACATTTTATTTACATTAAAACAACTCTCTCTCAGTCCATACATGGGTGCCAAAAAAAGCACTGTTTACACGTGCGGTGTGAAACAGGCTAATCTCATCCAGTACCTCAGAGTTTGACATTAATGAAATGCTCCTCAATGAAAGTGAAACTGCAGTTGAAGTCAAAAAACTAAAAATGAAATACCTATAATTATATGACTTATAGAAAATAATTTATAACTCATGTTCCCGTTACAGCGTATAAAGGGAATATGAAAAGAACATTGCAAAAGCAACGCATATCAACGCCTTAATCATTTATTGGCTTATTGGTAAATCATTTGATTACTGATGTCCATGTACAGTAAGTAATGTACATAGTTAGTGACAGTTGCTATCATGCTATCAGCATGAACAAAACACAGAGATATTTTTCTAGCACTTAAATAAATTCATACCATAAAGAATTAAGGCAGTTTTGAAGGTATAGGAGTAGGGTCTGTCTGCGGACTGCAAGACAGGGGCATAAGATGAAGGGGTGTAACTTGTAGTTATGGAGACCCACATGTCAAAACAATGTTGTCGGCAAGATGATGCTGTACATCAGTTATTAACATCTTCAGCTACTCAACACCTAAACCCAACCATCACCAGTTATTAATGTCTATACCTACCACAACCCTAAACCCAACCATCATCGTTATAAATGTCTACACCTATCCCAACCCTTAACAGCTGCAAGTTGCGGAGGCTTGTATACTTGAAGCGCTCACCATTGTACTGTTATTTGCAACCACAGGGGGCAATGCAGAGTATGCTAACTGTCATGACAAAACGGATAAAACTTCTTAAATGAATTGGTTGTGGATAAATTTGGAGAAAACTTGTGAAAACATTTGATGAAAATGTTCTCTGGTAAGTATTTCCGCTATCTTGCCAAGAACATCTCGTTGTGACATCTCACGTTTCAATGGGATCTCAATAACTTCAAGTTACACCTCTAACTTACGACAAGTTACGCCCCTTCATGTTACGCCCCTGGCTTGCAGTCCGCAGATAGATACACATGACCTATAGAAGTATACCTAATAAACCGGCCATTGAGTGTACACCACAATACACAACTCTTCTTCATCATCATTTCTACACTACCCATTTTATCATTACCCTCACTTAATTTTCCTGCCAAATAAAATATGAAAAAAGTCATTTTTCACTTTACGGTTGTTTCCCTTCAAGGGGCCCTGAGCCAAAAATGGCCACTGCAGCCCAGACTATGGATGACAGTAATTAATTACAGCTGAATATGGTATGATAATAGGCCCAACTGATATAATTAGCTTCAAGAGCCTCTAAAGCATATTTCTGCCCACCTGGTTCATCCTTTCTACCTGTAATTAAAAAAGATCATTTGGGAAAGATTTGCTTTGTTGCCCCTTGATTAGATTTAGCAACATTCATCATGTTTTTGTCATGGTTTTTCATCAAGACACGACAGCGGAAAACTACATGCAAATTTGAAATAGTGCTCGTCTAATTTTCCAACACAAAGGTTGCAAGTTAAATCCAAAGGAGGCCTGACCCAGAAAATTGAGCTACTGAAATCCCCACATTGTTCCGTGACCACTGGGCACTTGAACAGAGCACTAAACTCAAGGGATGTCCTCTGGTACAGGCCAATTAGCATCACTCTGAATAATTTAACAGTCTGCTAATTAAAAAATTATTTATTTTCAATCGCAAATAAATTCGTATCATCACAGTATCATCAATGTCCTCTGGATCGCAAATTGCCCTGTCAGTGTTTTGCAGATGGGCCAATAAGGTTTTTATTAATTTTTTTATTACCAATACTGATATTGAACACTTCCTCACTTATTTTAACTGTTGTCATTAAAGGGGTCATTTAATTGCATCTAAGAGTGTGTCTGCGCATAAATTACAACATTAGTTGCCTATGTATTTTTTTTTTATTACTAAAGTGCTGGTAGCCAATGACTTGCATTTTCATTCATTCTTTCATTTTCTTTTTGGCTTAGTCACTTTATTAATCTGGGGTCGCCACAGCGGAATGAACCACCAACTTATCCAGCATATGTTTTACACAGCGTATGCCCTTCCATCTGAAATCCATCACAGGGAAACACCCATACACTTTCATTCATTCACACACATATACTAGGGCCAATTTAGCTCACCCAATTGACCTATAGCACGTCTTTGGACTGTGGGGGAAACCGGAGCACCTGGAGGAAACCCATATGAACACAGGGAGTGCATGCAAACTCCACACAGAAATGCCAGCTAAGGCTCGAACCAGCAACCTTCTTGCTGTGAGGTGATCACGTGCCACTGTGATGCCTGTCTTGCATTTTATGAGTCACAAATGACCACAGTTTCAGCCAAAAACCTTCTTTAATGTTTAACTGAAAAAGAGTAATCTACATTAAATTATGTTATCATATTTAATGATATAGTATCACATTTTTATCTTATACCAAAATATCTATGTTATTACATTTTTTACAAATACATAAAAAAAACACACAAAAAAAATTAAGTAAGGAAAATACACATCGGCACATAACACTTTATGTGCATGTACTGTGATACTGACAGGAAATTTGTCTACAATATATATATATATATATATATACATGACACTTGGGTCGCAGTGTGATATTCCCTCCGCTCAGAGAGTCTCACAAGTCATATCTGTCGCTACCTGCAAGTCATCGGTTCAGTTTCCTCAAAACGAAATGAACAAAGCTTTAGTGGTTCCTTGGTCAGCCATGCTTTCCTGAGAATAGCCAGGCAGGAAAATTGCCAGAGCCTTTCTGAGCTGTAAACACGAAAGTGAGACATAAATCTTGCGTAAAATATTTGTCAGTTATCTTCTGCTGGAAAACTCTGCTTGATACAAATGGCCCAGCATGCCTGACTCCAATACTATCTGGCTAATTTATCCTTTCACTGTTGGTTATATATTCTGGCTCTGACATATAGTGAGCCTATGGTAGAGCTGAGTGAGAAATCTTTTCTTTCGACAGCAGGCTGCAATCAACAAACCCATCTGGATCATTGACTAAATAACTTTAAGGCTGTTTTCGAAATTGCAAAATGATTGTAAAAGAAAACGAGCCTACAAGGAAAGGTTAAAAGGTGCATGTTCAATCATAAAATTACAATGAGATGTGAATCAAGGTAGACATACTTGAGTAAGGCTGGCAGTGATTCAAAGGGCATCTGAGGTCAGCACAAAGCTGGTGACACTTGAGATGTGACAGGAAAAATAAACGTCCCTCTGTGTCCATCCCTCAGCCTGATTAATTCAGCTGGCCATATTCCATTCCACACTGTACAGAACAGGATCTATCTCTTACTTTAAAGTCACGTCCAACCTTACCAAGCTGACTCCTATCTAAACACGATTATTTTCTCTGCCTATTGCCTTGTCGCTGCCTCAAATACCTTTTTTGAAACTACTGAACATGAAATGTATTTAGTATTTCTGCTACATATATTTTCACTACTGTTTAAGTTTGTAGAACTAAACCTTTTAAGAAATGTCATTTAAGCTCATCAACAAAACAATACAACTTCAAAATGTTATATTTTAACATTTCTAATTTCATTGATTTCTAATTTCATAAAACATATTTTCCAGCAATTGGTGATCAAGAAACATTTCTTAGCTATATTAAAATTAGGTGCTACATACAGTACACTACCTGACAAAAGTCTTGTCGTAGATCCCAGTTGTAAGAGCAACAAACAATAACTTGACTTCTAGTTGATCATTTGGAAAAGTGGCCGAAGACAGATTTTTCTGATGAATCATCTGTTGAACTGCATGTTGAAGACCTGTTAGAACTTGCATGGACCCAAGATTCTCAAATAAATCAGTCAAGTTTGGTCAAGGAAAAATCATGGTTTGCAGTTACATTCAGTATAGGGGCATGCGAGAGATCTGCAGAGTGCATGGCAACATCAACAGCCCGAGGTATCAAGATATTTGTGCTGCCCATTACATTACTCACATTATCTCATACTTCAGCCTCCATATCAAAGTTCCTAGAAGCAAAGGTCAAGGTGCTCCAGGATTGACCAGTCCAGTCACCAGACATGAATATTACTGAGCATGTCTGGTGTAAGATGAAGGAGGAGGCAGAGAAGATGAATCCAAAGAATCTTGATAAACTCTGGGAGTCCTGCAAGAACGCTTTCTTTGCCACTCCAGATGACTTTATTAGTAAGTTATTTGAGTCATTGCAGAGATGTATGGATGCAGTCGTCCAAGCTCATGGGAGTCATACACAATATTAATTATTTTTCCACTGCACCATGACTTTATATTCTATACTGTACATTAATTCTGTTAAGTGACAAAACTTTTGTCTAAGCAAAGTCAGACCTTACTGTCCTAATAAAATAATTTAAAATCAAGGCATGATCATATTCTATTTTGGTAAAATAAGCGTAATCTAGAGGCCTTTGTCTTTCATATAAGACACTTATGATACCAAATAATCAACTAGAAGTCAGGTTATTATTTTTGTTCCTAAAACTTGGATAGATGACAAGACTTTTGTCAGGTAGTGTATTTGTAGAAACCATTTTATTCAAAAATAATACAATGAAATTTGCCCTGCGCGCTCGCAGTTTTTAAGGAAATTTTTTGGTGCATTAATCAAGTCAATACTATTGTTCAAAAGGGTAATGATTCACACTCAAGTATTTACTTTGTGTTGTTTTTATTTTTACATTCTACGGGTGACTCAGAAAACACAAACGTTTCGGCACAATGCCTTCCTCAGTGTGTAACACAATCCCCTTACTCCACCCCTTTATCCCACAGTCAATTACATTGCATCATTAGATGACCACTCCAAAACAATCTCATTTTCATTTCAACATTCCATGATTAACCACATAGGGACTATTTACCTTCATATTCAAAAATTCAAAAGCATCATTCCACAAAGAAACAATACACCAATTCATCATATGTCAAGTGTACATCAATATATTGTAAACTCGACAGTGCATAACATAAAAAAAAATATTTGACAATCATTCAATGATTAAAGACAGTCTTACCTCCACCTCAACACACATAACTAGCCACACAAAAAATATAGATTTACCCTCACCTTCAAAAGACATCATTTCATAGGCAAACAGCATATTTACATCAATACAATGAAATTTCGACAGTTCAAAACATTACAAAATATATTTGTTATGTTGTATCAATTATCTAGATGGCTGTTTGATGATTACCAGCAGTCCCTTTTTTTCATTTCAATAATCATAATTAAACATACAAGAAATACCCTTACCTTCAAAGACATTATTTTATAAAATGGCATATCCATTATCTATATTCCCATATTCAAGTCTACGTCAATACCGTGAAATTTCAACAATTCAAACACATTAAAAATCCATTTTCATCTCATTGTTTGTGTCACTATAACTTAAAAATCCATGATTCCCAATGTTATAGCTAAACAACAGACTGTTAAAGAAACACAGAAAGTTCCAACTCCTCATTCATTCCTCTTGGTGCAAGTGATTTTAATTTATGAATCCAGAACGGTTCTCTTTGTAACAATTTTTTATTTAGATTACCTCCTCTATGTGATTCAAATACTTCTTCAATTCCTATACATTCTAGCTGTTTAACATGTCCGAAATCTATAAAGTGTCTTGCTACTGCCGAAGTTATGTCTTGTCGTTGTATGCTTGATTTATGTTCGCTAATGCGCAACTTCAACTGGCGTGAAGACTTACCTATATATATTTTTTGGCATGGGTATTTTAACATGTAGACTATATTGCGAGTAGAGCAGGTAATACATGTTTTTATTTTTAATATTTTTACCTGATGCTGGATTTAAAAATTCCTTGCACCTCATCAAATTCTCACATGCGGCACAATTTCTGCATGGAAAACAACCTTGTATGAAAGTGGATTTCTTACTTCTCACTGTATCAGAGTTGATAATCATATGTGCTAAATTTTGGGATCTCTTAAAAGTAAATAATGGATTATATTGAAATTTATTATTTAGAGATTCGTCAGAATATAATATATGCCAATGTTTATGGATCGTTGATTTAATAAACTTGCTATGTTCGTTGTATGTTAATGTACAATTTACTGAAAACACTTTTGATTTCCTAGTGGGTTTTACTGTTTTTAAAATATCATGTCGTTGTAGTTCATTTACCTTACCTAGTGCATCATTCAACCAACTTTGTGGATATCCTCTTAAACGAAATCTTTGAAATAGTGTTTTTCTGTTTGTCAAACTTTTCTGCAGTACTACAATTACGTTTCAGTCTATGTAACTAACTCACTGTTTAGCTCCGTTTTATGTGGAATGGATGGTAACTGTCCATAGATAATACTGTGTTTTTATCTGTTGGTTTTCGATATATTGTTGTCTGTAATGTGTTATTTACTCTACTTACTTTTACATCCAAGAAATTTACCGAATCTGTACTCTTTTCTGTCGTAAATTTAATAGAAACATTTTTGAATTTATAAAAGTTGTGAATGAGTCTAATTCTTGTTCTGTGCCCGACCATATCATAAAACAATCGTCTATATATCGCATCCAAACTTTAATGTTCGATTGGAATGGATTATCTTTATAAATGTAATAGTGTTCAAATTTTCCCATAAATAAGTTTGCATAATTTGGTGCCAATGGAGTACCCATGGCTGTCCCTTGTACTTGCAGATAAAAGTCTTTCTCAAACAGAAAATAATTTTTAGTTAAAATCATTTTTGTGAGATCTAGTATATATTGTGTTGGTAATCTCTCACCATTGTTAGTACAATACAATTTTAATGCATCCAAACCTGCTTTGTCCGGTATATTCGTATATAAGTTACATATCGTACATATATTTTTGACTAACTGCATCTCTGTTTAAGGTTTAATGTTTATTGCCTTTTCTTTCTTGTATTTAATTTTGTGTTGTCACTCATCACTTTATGTACACTGGAAGCTTCTGTTGCCAAAACAAATTCCTTGTGTGTGTGAAGCACACTTGGCAATAAAACTGATTCTGATTCTGATTCTGAAAAGGAGGTCACATCAAGTGTTACAAGCCAGTCTGTAGTATTTATATTAGAAATTTGGTTCAATTTGTTTAAAAATTTAGTGGTATCTTTTAGATATGATGGTAATTATTTTACTAGTAGTTGAATTAATGAATCAATGAATTTTGATATAGGTTCTGTCAATGATTCATTTCCTGAAACTATAGGTCGCATAGGAGGGTCTTGTAATGATTTATGGATTTTTGGAAAAGTATATAAAACGGGAATTCTAGGATATAATTTTTTTTAATATTTAAATTCTTTTTCACTGATCCATTTTATATCTAGTCCTTTTTGTAAAATCTCATCAATTAGTTTTTTTATAAGACCAAGTCGGATTGAAAACAAGTTTCTTCCTGTAGCATTACTTTTACTTTCTCAACGTATACATTAGTGTTCATAATCACAATTCCACCACCTTTATCTGCTCGTTTAATAGTCAATGTTGCATCATTGGTTAATGTGGAAAGAGCATCTTTTTGTTTTCTAGTTAGATTTAGTTTTTTATACAATGCTTTTTTGGATTCTTGTAACATTTTTTCTACATCATTTTCAACAAGTCTACAGAAGGTGTTTACTGAATGATTATGAAATCATACGATTCAAATATAATATAAAAAATAAATGTAAAATAAAACTAAAATAAATCTGAGAATTTAAGTAGTCTTTACATTTTTTTCCCATAGATGAGAAATATTTCATTATATGAATTATATACTGCATATATTTGACAATTCCAACTATTTTTCTCACAGGAAAATGTAAAATGTGCTGACAGCTCACAGCTTGCAAATGCCAGAAATGGACGCAAAGAAAAAATAGGATTCTGACTTGTTGATGACTTTCACCTGGGCTTATGCTGGAAGAATAGTTTTCCATTCTAATTGTTGTTTTGGGGGAGAATTGGCAGATAGGTTTCAGCAGAGGCGGACAAACAAATCCACATATCTCGCTAGATAAAGCTGCACTGGGAACTCTCCTAAGAAACAAGATCCAAAGCACATTACGTTTATATAATACAATAAAGCCTCGAAGGTTGCCAGAAAAGTCAAATTCACAGAACAACTCTAAAAATACTCCACTGCCCCAACAGAATTGTTGATAAGCGTGTCAGACTCTCACTTAGCTCTGTACATATGTGAAAGGGTCAGTGGATGTCAGGGAAACAGACTAAGCTCGAGGCATTTTGTCTCATTACTTCACCTCAGGAACAAATAGTAACCTTCAGACAAGTCAATATGGTTGATTTCAAAGCATTTTTCTCTGCCTGGAATCAGCAGTACAAGACAGTTGACTGGTAGTGGCCACGCATCTATTATTCCCCATGCAGGAGAAAAAAATATGTCTTTTTCAAGCCGTAAGAACACAGCATGTGCTCGCACACCATAACGGAACACACAGAGGTTGCTGTCAGCTTCAGAAAGGCTGACTGAGCTGCATATTGGGAAGAAAAAGGTCTCCACAAGCCACTGAACACTCTCTCCCATAGCCTCACCCTCTTCCTCTCACACATGGTAATGATGTTTCCCCCATGGGGCTTCGCATGCTCTCTTTAATGGGTAAATTCATCAAAGTCAGTCCTGTCTCGCTGCGCATCCAGGTTAATTGTGTCTGTTTACACATGCATGCACGATCCTTTCTTGTTTCTACTCGTAAAGCAGAGCACATCTGAGATGAGGTGCATACCAAACCCCAACATCTACTTGTGGTGGGCGATATAGACTTCTATCATGATTTTTTCTGGTATAAAAAATGCTGGGTTCCACACAATTGACTTGTGTTGGGACAACATGAAAGAATTAAGTTAACTTATTAGTTTTTACAAATTTAAGTGGATTGAACAAAACAATTCAGTTGTCTCAACAAAATCTCAAGAATCTCAAGAATTGTGTTGTTTCAGCTCATTTTAAAGCTCATTTACTTTTCTTACTTTGTCTTGTTTCTAGTCCAAATATCTAAACATTCTTAAATTAAAAATATAGTTTTGATTTTGACTTTACAAAAAATAAGACAAATTTAAGATTTTTTTCTTTAAAACAAGCTAAATTATCTGCTAGTGTAGTCAAATAATCTTATTTTTGCTTTGAAATGTAGATATTTGGACTAGAAACAAGACAAAATACTTTTTTTTCTTTCATAGATTGCATACATTCCATATAAATAGAGTAATTAAATACAATTCTGCAGCTCCTGGTCAACTATATTCCAGACTCAACATTGCATATCTTGCAATGTGACTTTTACAGATGCACACATTGCAATATCGATGCTGAAACGATATATTGTGCAGCCCTATCACAAATTGAACCTGAAGTAAAAGTATGTCAGTAAATCCTTTTAATTTTTGTAAACTGGCTCAAGCACATACAAAACTGTATCGCATATATGCTATTCTAGATAATGTAGTATTCATTCCACAGACAGATTTTCTGAACAGTTTCAGATTGTTGGTTTTATCCATATTATTCCACAAACTAATTCTTATCATGGGGAGAATTTTTACTGGTATATCACAATGAAAAGCTAGCATAGTGATGCGCCTACACACACATCTAGATTATTATAAATGAATCATTGTACATATACTGATTATTATTGTTTTTATTACTGTTTTATCCTAAAAATGTTGATTGTTAAATGTACAGTTTATTCTGATCTATTTTTATTGATATATGTGAATAATATGATACATATGATATATATGAGTGATAACATGATATATTGAATAATACTAGAACAGTAAAGTTCGTAGACAAACTTAATGGTGTCTTAAGAAAGTCTAGTCTGAAAGTTTGAAGTAGCTATAAAAATTAAATAATTAAAGTAGTTTTTAAGCTTGGAGCAGTCTATATAGTTAGATAACTACATATAGTATAGCAGGTTTCTAGTATGGATTGGCATGTTTCTTGCTAGGTGGTTGCTAGGGTATTTAGAGTGGTTGCTAAGGTATTGCTAGGGTGTTCTGAGTCATTGCTAAGATATTGCTAGGTGGCTGCTAGGGTGTTCTGAGTGGTTGCTCGGCGGTTGCTAAGGTGTTGCTAGGGTGTTCCAGGTAGTTATTAAGGTGTTGCTAGGATATTCTGAGTGGTTGCTAGTCGACCACTGAGCGGTTGTTAAGGCATTGCTAGATGGTTGCTAGGTTGTTCTGAGTGGTTGCTAGGGCATTGCTAGAGTGTTCTAGGTGATCGCTAGGGTGTTGCTAGGCGGTTGCTAAGGTGTTGCTAGGGTGCTCTAGGTGGTCGCTAAGGTGTTGCTAGGCGGTTGCTAGGGTGTTCTGAGTGGTTGCTAAGGTATTGCAAGGCGGTTGCTAAGGTGTTCTGAGTGGTTATGTTGTTGCAAAGTCATTGCTTGGTGGTTGCTAAGATGTTGCTAGGTGGTTGCTAGGGTTTTCTGAGTGGTTGCTAGGCAGTTGCTAAGGCATTGCTAGGTAGTTGATAGGGTGTTTTGCGTGGTTGCAAATGCGTTGGTAGGCAGTTGCTAAGATGTTCTGATTGGCTGCTAGGTGGTTGCTGAAGTGTTGCCAAGATGTTCTAGGTCGTTGCTAAGGTGTTGCTAGGTATTGTATGTTGGCTAGGCTGTGGCTAGGATCTTCTGAGTGGTTGATAAGGTGTTGCTGGGCAGTTGCTATGGTGTTCTGAATGGTTGCTAAGACGTTGCTAGGCAGTTGCTAAGGTGTTCTGAGTGGTTGCTAATGGTTGTTAAGGTGTTGCTAGGGTGTTCTGAGTGGTTACTAAGGCGTTGTTAGATGGTTGCTATGGTGTTCTAAGTCATTTTTAAGACATTGCTAGATTATTGCTAATGTGCTCTGGGTGGTTGCTAGGCGGTTGCTAGGGTGTTCTAGGGGGTTAGCATGTCCCTATTAGCATGTTTGCAAGTATGATTAATATGTTTGTTAATATGTTTCCAGTATGGATTAGTATATTGTTAGTATGAATTAGCATGTTGCTAGTATGTTTACAGTATGAATTTGCATGTTGCTAGTATGATTAGTATGTTTCTAGTATGGATCAGCATATTGTTAGTATGAAGTGGTATGTTGTTAGTATGTTCAATGTAAAGTCAATGGCAGTTTTTATTTATTTTTTTAAACAATGTAAGACTATGGGATAGTTGCTAGGGGGGCATAAGTGGTTGCTAGGGTTTGGCTAGTAAGTTAAAAGGTAATCAGCGATTGGCAGATTGGTAGTCTGAGTTAAATGAGCCCAACCTTTAGTCTGACAGTCTGGCGGAAAGTTATGATTTTCTCAAGCCACCATAAATATGATATATTGAATAATATGATATATTATTTATATTTAATTTAATTAAATATATTATATATTTCCTTTTTTTTTTACTACTGCTATCTATTGTGTGTACTGTTTTTTTTTATGTATGTTACTTTTTTATGTAAACTCTATAAACGCTAAATGCTTTGGCAATACATTTGCAACATTTGTCATGCCAATAAAGCAACTATTGAATTGAATAGAGAGAGAGAGAGAGAGAGAGAGAGAGAGAGAGAGAGAGAGAGAGAGAGACTCATTTACCAGGAGAAACTCCCATGCCATCACTCTTGACTGGGTGTTGGTTTGTTTCTACACAGAAAAATGGCACTCACTATGAACTCATACTCAAGCCCTAGGGACACTGGCCATTTCTTCCATGAGCCTAGAGCATATTGTGAGCCATCTGGTGCCCATCTCATATTCCTGTGAAGTAGTAAGCGACCTGAGGAACAGCAAGCTATCAATCAAAGAGCCGATGAAATCTCACTGCAGGTCAGTGGTCTCCATCATACAGAAGGTCCATGCTGATCCTAAAATGACTGATGGCTTTAATCGATGGGATTTCTTTTTATTCTCTCTCAGAGCAAGAAAAGTTTCTTCTAAACTCTCATTCATTTGTTGAAATAATTAGAATATTATCAATATTATTCACGTCCTAAAAATATCAACTCCTGCAAATGTACATGCATATACTGGAAGTAAATGCTTGGACACAAAATATTTACTGGAGTAAAAATAAGCTCTCAAATTAAAGCTTCTACAAAAAATGCAGAAAGCAAGTTCCAATGGGCTATATGCACAGCTAGTGTTTTTCAGTCAATGATAAAGTTCCAGTGAAAGCTTAAGGTGACTATTTTCAATTTCATAAGGTTTCTTTTACAGCATAGATGTTGTAATGTCATTACAATACAACAAGTTAAATAGTCTTAAGCAATTATTTAGTTGTTCAAGCATAAAACAAGATGAAAGACTGTAACCGCTAGCGTCATCAGGATCAGCAGGCTAACACAGAAACTCCATTAAAAATACTGTGGTAAAATAAACTGTCATATTGTAAAGACATGGCGGGGGAAATGGAATTTAATGCAGTGCTTCTTGTCTGGTCTGAGACCCACTTTATATCGTATATCTATCAGGCAGTGAAGATCACTGATTTTTAAAGAAATCCAAGCTTAAAGGAGGCAATTAATAACGGAAAGAAAATTGGCTAAAATTAAAAGTCCATGTGCATATACTGCATTAAACAAATATTCTAATGGAGACACAGTACAGCCATAATTATACAGCTTTTCCCTACATAATTAGACATTTCAGATTAAAACTGCTTTGAAATCATACCTGTTTGTTATCTTATAATCTATTGATGTACAAAAAAATTGTTCCTCATGAAAAAGCAATTTCTTCATTATGAAATTAAATTATGCTAGATTATGAAATGCTTTCATTATGAAGCATTATGAAACCATTTATAATGAAGTTGTCCATATTAGTTTTCAATTGAATCATTACTACTCTATAAAATAGACACACGATGGGAGCAGCAACATTTGTATGAAACAATAGAGCATCTGTGATACCTGGATTACCTACAATTCATTGTACACAAAATATTGATTATCTCACTAAAAGCTTTTGTTAGAAATATTAGGTGTGTACCACTGTGTGACTTCAGTTATTTGGATGAGTCTGTTTTTATCAGGGATCTTTGGGTAGCACAATGGACCAAATATAATCAATTGGAAGAGTTGTGCAATATGTTTTGTACAAAATATCTCATTTATAATCTCACCACAAGCCATTGCTTTGAAAAAACACATTTTTCAGCCACACCCACTTCAGTTCCCAATGGGTTATAACAGGAAGATCCATCGACTGACATTAAAGCACTCAACAGCACAAAAAGCTTTTTGACACATCTGTTTTTAATCATAAACACTCCGGTTTTGTCATTTGTAAACTTCTGAAATAAACAACACTACAAAAGGTACATTACTTTTTAAGGTACACCTTACTAGTACCGAGTTAGACCCCATTTTGCCTTCAGAACTGTCTTAATCCTTCGTGGCATAGATTCAACAAGGTACTAGAAATATTCCTCAGAGATTTTGGTCCATATTGACATGATAGCATCACGCAGTTGCCGCAGATTTGTCAGCTAGACATCCATGATGCAAATCTCCCTTTCCACCACATCCCAAAGGTGCTCTGTTGGATTGAGATCTGGTGACTGTGTAGGCCATTTGAGTACAGTAAACTTATAGTCATGTTCAAGAAACCAGTTTGAGATGATTTTAGCTTTAAGACATGGCACGTTATTCTGCTGGAAGTAGCCATCAGCCAAGAAAATACCCCCCTAATCAATACACCACCACCAGCCTGAACCTTTAATACAAGGCAGGATGGATCCATGCTTTCATGTTGTTGACACCAAACTCTGACCGTACCCTCCAGATGTCACAGCAAAAATTGAGACTCATCTGACCAGGCAACGTTTTTCCAATCTTCTATTGTCCAATTTTGGTGAGCCTGTGTGAATTGTTTCCTGTTCTTAGCTGACAGAAGTGGCACTCAGTGTGGTCTTCTGCTGCTGTAGCCCATCTGCTTTAAGGTTCGAGATGTTGTGCATTCAGAGATGCTCTTCTGCATAACTCAGTTGTAACGAGTGGTTATTTGAGCCACTGTTGCCTTTCTATCAGCTCGAACCAGTCTGGCCATTCTCCTCTGACTTCTGGCATCAACAAGGCATTTCACCCACATAACTACCCCTTCACTGGACATTTTCTTTCTTCAGACCATGTTCTGTAAACCCTAGAGATGGTTGTGTGTGAAAATCCCAGCAGATCAGCAGTTTCTAAAATACTCAGACCAGCCCGTCTGGCACCAACAACCATGCTATGTTCAAAGTCACTTAAATCACCTTTCTTCCCCATTCTGATGCTCAGTTTGAACTGAAGCACATTATCTGCATGCCTAAATGCATTGAGTTGCTGCCATGTGATTGGCTGGTTAGAAATTTGGGTTAACGAGCAGTTGGACAGTTTACCTAATAAAGTGGCCGGTGAGCGTACATGCATACAGTACATACATACAAACATACATACATATATTTCAAAATACTGCAAAACACATATATTGAACACGTAAAGTATATAACTTAAAATTATTTTTGAACATATATGAATTGTTGAAATATATATAATTTTTTTAACATGTACATATGACAAATACACATTTGACTATATACGTGTGTGTGTGTGTGTGTGTGCGTGTGTGTGCGTGTGTGTGCACATATAATAAATGCAAAGAATAGTTAAAAAAAAAAAAGTCTTAATCCTGCACAGACCATTGTTTTCACTGTAAATATACACAAATTATAAATAAGTACAATAAGACAAAATACAGTCATACTAAAGATGTAGTCTCTGAAATCAAGTCTTAATTTTGCAGTTCATGAAGTAAAACCTTGTTTCAATGAATTTAAATCAAACATAAAGAATAGATTTCTCGCAGAGTTGCTTCCCGACCCCGTAGATTTTTGTTTCACAATTGCCCTTTTATTGAGATATACTTAGCAAAGGGTCTCCTAAGAGAGAATATTACAAAATCATATTGGCTTAATCTTGAGGTGCACCCTCACCACAATGTTTCTCTAGCAATTTGGAAATGATTTCAATCTCACTGCAGTTGGGCTCAATATCTTTGCGCCAGCTTGAGCTGATTATCTCCACTCAGATAGAAGCAAACCATTTGGCATCAAATATGCTTCACTTGGTTTTCCATAAAAGACTTGGTTGTGGGAGGTCCCAGGCTAACTGATCAAGCAAAAAGATGGCACAAAGAAAACAAGTACCGTTTCTATAGAAAAATCCAGAGTGAAAGGAGAAAATGGGCTGTCATTAAGTTATTATGGATTTATGACTTGATCGAGATGTTGGGGGATGCTAGCACTGTGAAATTCATCAATCCCTGACAGCTATTTGGTCCACGAAGTTCAGAATTCATTACAAGTGTGGCACATGATTGAATATGGCAAACTGACAAGGCAAATGTATGTGTCTTTCTCATGCAATGTTTCTGCCATTAGGAGCAGTGGTTTAACACTGAGACACAGCTGGTATAAGAAATGCACATCCATAAAATCTCTGCATTACAAATGAACACTTCATGGTTTTATATATGCTTCCAAGCAGATGCTTTTATACAGATTAAGCAGCTTTTTTTTACTCACAGTGACCATGAGGGTCAGGGAGGGAATAAAATATTCTATAGGCAAGGAAGATGAACAAATATCAAGGGATAACAATGCACCAGCAAACAGGCAAATAAGCTCATTCAAATTCAAATCTAGTAGCAAGCAATATTCATGACTGTGCATCTGCCATGCCCTCATTGTATATTTATTTGCTGACTAAAATCCTTTCGCTTTTAAGCATTAACCTGCTGACAAGACTTTAAAGATGGCGAATCCAAAGCACATCAAATGTAAAGGCAAAGTGACAGTACCTTCCTGTATGCAATCATGTTGGGTGAGTCCTCATCTGGGTCGGCTATGCCCACCGCACCATGGTCCTGAGAGGCCTGAGCCATGCTTGATTTCTGGATCTCTCTTTCTGTGTCTGTGGGGAACAGGAACAACAGAAAAGAGATGAGTCCCATAACAGGTCCCAGTCAATGAATTAAAGCTCCTGTCGTGTTCACCTCCCGCCACTTTACTTTAGCGTTCCCGGTCAAAATATTTATTCAATATTCTTTAGCTGTGAACAATGTCTCAAAGTGTTTAGCATAAATGTATAGAATTAGACATAAAATACAGTAACAGCAGTGAAAATACAAATAGTGAGTGAGTGAGTTGGGGTGGTGTACAGTACAGTATATGGGAATTTTTCTGTTTGATGGATCAATATAGTCTGGATACTCATTCATCTCCTATGGCCGTCACTTTTAAAGCCTTGAGGCAATCAGATGTAAAACATTATTTAAGAGTGTTTTAAGTTGTAAATTGGTCAGATTTGACCCGAACACGACAGGAAGGTTAAATATCTATGCTTGTGTAGGGTGAATGAGTTATGAGAGGTAAAGCAAAGGTGAATATCCCAAAACGTGATGTCAAATTCTCACAATAGTTAAATTCTTGGAAAACAATGATCTTATTTATGGTGATTTCTTTTTAGCCCATTCAGCAGTTTGATAATTCATATTCACTTTTATAGTGTGGAAAAAAGATCTGGCCATTCAAAAAAATTGCATAAAATGTATTCCACTGAGGAAAGAAATCATTTTCAGAAAAACAAGTGGCGCTATTGTGAGAGCCACACAGAGGACTGCCCTAGTTCTCAATTCTTGCTTACTTTCACACATTGAATTTGAACACATTGATGATGCATATGAGAATTAACCAATAACATTTTTCCTGATTTTTGTTGTTGTTGTTATCCTTCACATGTGCTGTATGTGTTGAGTATAAGCTCAGATTTAAATGGAAGGAAATTTATTTTTTACAAAAACATCAACAAAAATTAAGTTAATGTGAACCACCTTTATACACCTGGTTTTTAATGTAACATCAGCTACAGTTTTTTTTTTTACTTGAATGTGTTAGTAGTGTTTTTTTTTTTTTGTATTTTTATTCGCATGTTAGATTGCGCATGCTCAAGCTAGTGTCACAATTCGCGCCATTTCTAACGGACAGCAGATGTCAGAAAACAATTGGCTACAGTAAATGAGCATGTAAACATTATTTCTGGCATAATAACCTACGATTTTACACGAGGTCTAAGTGCCTTAGCCCGTCTAATTGCTTTAAATCTGTACTTGGGTGTCATTTGCTGTGACCCGTGAGGAATTCGGCTTTCCACATGTCTAATGTCATGTCTAACAGACCAGTTTTCAGATTCAGATAATGGAGCAGGTATGTCGATTCAGGTATGTCGACATACACAACTTTCTATAGAGCCTACATGTGTTTCTCTTAAAAACAAAAATACTAAGAAAAGCTCTTTAACCTACCTGTTTTAGTATTGTGAAACGTGTACACTGGAATATAGAGAATGACGCATTATAAAGCATCCTTTACTCGACCAAATTCAACCAACAATACATATGAATTCAAATGGACTTCACCAAAAACTTTACAAAATTATTTTAAGATAAGCACCGACTTCTCAATATCAAGAAATAGAGTGTCTTAGTTACTCAAAACATATAAAGAAATATAGCCTACACACATTTGGTGTCCATTGCCGTGTATCACCTGCACGAGTTCCACAGACACATACACAAACAAAAAAGACTCAGTCATCTGCTCTCCTTAAACAATGTGCTGACTTATTATCAGTAACACTGAATTGCTTTTCCACACCGGCCACACGAGGAGCGGCGTGCGCTCATAACAGCTGTTAGTGATCAACACCAGCGAGCCTAAAGGTAGAAATGTTATTAATTTGCGCGTGGGCATGATTTCCCAGAGCCGCATTGCACTACAAACATGTGCAGCTATTTAAAAAAAAAAAGACAAACAGCTGCTTTCAGAGCGCAATCCCCGCAGGAGCACCGGTCCCAATTCACACAGCACTCCACAGTGCGCGATGCCGAATATAGAGGCAGAAAAACCTTGTCACTGAAAGACACGCGCGCGCACAGCAGGGAGCGCGAGGCGACAGGATGATTCACTTCAAACTCACCAGCACTTCGGGAGCCACTCGAATCTAGCACTGGACATGACAATTGATCACTCCTGCGGGTCCGAATATTGCTATAAGTTTACAGCAGCACAATCACACATACAAACAACTGCTGACTGAAAGAGCGCAATACCTTTATAAGTACCGCCTCGTCCACTCCCGGAGCTCGATTTCCTCCTCCTTAGCAACCAGAAAAGAGCAGGTTCATGATCTAACTGGCGAGAAGGTTCTGGGATGAAGAGGATGATGATGGGGTGTTGGTGAGGAAAGGATGAAGAGACTCAGCGGGGGGGTTTCTTCCACTCTGTCCGCCTCTCGCGCGCACTGGAGACCGGCGTGGGTGGTCGCTGCGTGGACTGGAGTGGAGTGTTCAGGTACAGTGTGAGGAAAGATCCTGGCATGTGTGCAGCTGAGTGTGAGAGAGTGTCAGAAACAGGGAGGGAGGATAACAGTGGGTGGGGGTTTTGGGGGTGGAGTGTCTCCCTCTGTAGTTTCTGGCAAGCTATTCTGAAACATGTATTTGTTTGATGAGAGAGACAGTTTTTGCAGACAGATCAATTTAAATTCGGTCATGTGATTACAGGCAATTGAGTAATCTCCTCTAATCTCTGTATTTGTCTCATTAGTACATCTAACAACATTAAAATTAATTAGAAAACCAGTGGGTGTCAGGATTAGGGTTTGAAAATAAATGATAAACCCCAATGGTTTTCTGACTATTCACTAAAACGAAAAGATCCAGAACAGAGTTTTCACAGCAATGCTATAGAAAAACAAAAAGTCTTTAGTTCTGCTAAGAATATATTCTTTTTTTGTTGGTCTACTATTGTGTAGATCAGGGGTGCCCTGTAACATTTTGTATGAAGGGACAAAAACCAAATATCATTGAGAGCCGTGGTCTGAAGGTAAATATACCAAACTATTACGTTAAAGTTGCCATGAGTAATTTCTTAATTTATTTCATAATATTTCAAATTAAATAGAAAACATTACTTTAAATAGTATTACCTAATGCAGTGTAACTTTTTACATTGTAATTTAATGCAATAAAAACTAAAATTATAACACAGTGGAGTTCAACGCTGAATACACTAGTCATACAGAATCTGCCTTTGCCTCGATTTGTTCACTAAAGTCTCTGCACTGTCGAGTGACAGTATGTACATTTAAACAAAATTAGATTAATTTACACCATTTCATTAAAATATTTCATTTTAGTTCACTTTTAACAATAAAACAAACAATGGGTTACATTAAATTTAAATTGACAAACAGTCAGACTTGTTTCCAGTGCATGTTGGACTCTGGCAGGGCCGCTTTTGTCACCAATTGTGTTCATAGCTTTTATGGACAGAATTTCAAAGCACAGCCTTGGGCTGGAGGGAGTCCGGTTCGGGGACCATGGGATTTTATGTCTGTTATTTGCAGACAATGTTGTTCTGTTAGCTTCATCGAACATGGACCTTCAGCATGCACTGGGGCGGTTTGCTGGCGAGTGTGACACGGCTGGGATGAGAATCAGCACCTCCAAGTCCGAGGCTGTGGTTTGCCATCTCCAGGTTGGAGGATGGTCCTTACCCCAGGTGGAGAAGTTCAAGTATCTTAAGGTTTTGTTCACAAGTGAGGAAAGGATGGAAAGTGTGATTGACAGGCGGATCGGTGTAGCGGCAGCAGTAATGCAGTCCATGTTTCCGGTCTGTTGTGGTAAAGATGGAGCCGAGCGGAAAGTCAAAGCTCTCGATTTACCAGTCAATTTACGTTCCTACTATCACCAAAAGGACAAGATCTCAGATACAAGCGGCCGAAATGAGTTTACTTTGCAGGAGGCGCTTGGAGTAGAGTCGCCGCTCCTCCACATTGAGAGAAGTTAGCTGACGTGGCTCGGTCATCTGTTTCAGATGTCTCCTGGACGCATACCTAGGGTTGTGTTCCAGGCATGTCCCACCTGTTGAGACCATGGAGAAGACCCAGGACACACTGGAGGGACTATGTCTATCGGCTGGCCTGGGAACGTCTTTGGATCTCCCTGGAGGAGCTGGAGGAAGCAGTTAAAAAAAATGAAACCAATCATTCTACGAATGGTGGGCCAAATCAAAGGTTACCATGGGTCAACTTTGCCCCACGGGCTCTAGTCTGGGCATCACTGGTGTAGATGTTTGAAAAGCTAAAAAAAAAAAAAACATTGGATTGTGTGGAGCCGGACAATCTTATGCAGGTTTAATTTTATAAAATGTTTCTATATTTGCTTAGTAATAATATGATTATAATACCTACAGAAAACAAACAAATCTGACCTAATCTGCTACAGATTGACAATATACAATACTAACAGCAGATCAAGATTCCACTGCAAGAACATCCACAGTTTTTAATCTATCACAAGCAACTGCAATTAATTTAGAAGGGCAATCAATGAAAGATGCTTTTTGTTTTTGTATTTACAGGAACCAGAATCGACAGGAAAAACGAGAAGAGAAAGATTATAAAAAATTTCAGGTGAAAACTTGAGTGGTTCATTCATTCAATCATTTTCTTCCTTGCAGTGAGGCGATAGTACTATCCAAATGAGCCACCGTGTCGCCAACTTGAGTGGTTTTAAATGTGGTTTTATGGTACATCAAGCGCTTTTATCTGAGAATATCAAAAATAATCTGATTTCTCATAATCCCTGTAATTAAAATGAGGGATGATAGCTCACATATCTGAAAGACACCAGGGGTCAATATTTAGTTTAATGTATGCAGTCATTTAACGTTTACATGGCAATGTAGGCAATTAGTATCGTCACGTTTTAGAAATATATTAGAGAATAGAAAATTAATCAAGTGCACTACAGGCACTTACAGTTAATTCACCCACAGCAGATTGTCACACATCTGGACTGCAGAGACCTCACAGAGAACAGTGTGTCTTTTTTCTTATGTTCTTGAGGAAGCCTGCAGGTCCACTCATGCAATCTGCTGCTTCATTTTTCTGCAGCAACATCCATATGCACACTTGCATAACACTCACACCCAAACCTCCTCTTCTCCTATTTTCCCCACTGGCCTTTAATTGGCTATCTGGCAAAAGTGAGATGATACATACCCACAGGGGATCCTGATGGATTTCTGGGAGACGGTCTTTATGCTTTGTAACATTTGCTTCAAGTTCACATAAATGATGATTCAATAAAGAGTGATTTATAGAAAGAAAGAAAGAAAGAAAGAAAGAAAGTTGTGCACCTTGTAATTTCACATTGCAAGTACACATAATTGGAGTCACTGTGTCTCTGGAACAACTCCTATATGAATATCTATAGATTAGCCTATTTTAATGTTAGGAAGCACTGAATACTATTTACACAGATGACTACCTGCATAACATGCTTGCATGTTTTTTAAAGCAGCATTAACTCACAAAGCATGGACTCACCAGGACCACAAAAGGTGCCTTGTGGTATCAGACACCAAGATTTTAGCAGCATACCACTAAAGTCCTGATCGAGGCAGAACTACAATGATCCATCTTTCTGGTCCAGCACATTTAACAGATTAACAATTGGATTGCAGAATCAATTTAAAGGCCGGGACAACACCTTGAAATCTACATTGTGTTCTTCAAACATTCCTGAAAATTCCATGGTGCTTTATCCTGCTGGTAGGGACCACGTCAAGCAGCAACAAACACCATTGCCATGAAGAACCACAGTGGGTCTGCAGGAAGGTAGCATGTGTCAAATTTATGTCCTCATGAATGGGCGGACCAGCAGAACTCTGCCCAGAACATCACACTGCCTTCATCAGCTTGTTGTTGTTCCATAGTAAACATCATGCATGAACACCGGCATCCATGAGGCATCCAACAGACCAAGCAACCTTCTGCTGCTGCTGCTCCAGGGTCTAGTTCTGACATGCCCACTGTGATGCTTTAGATCAGGAACGTTGATCCTGGAACTTAGCTCCCATCATAATCAAACACAATCATGATCTTCAGGAATAAGACAGATATTTCTTTCAAAGTTGGAAGTAAACTCTGCAGGAAAGTGGCCCTCCAGGATTAATATTCCCCACTCCTGCTTTGGAATGTGGACATGCAGGGATGATAATAGGCACTCAAATTGGTTTGAATCCAAGTTTGTTGTTTTTTCCTTCCATGGCAATCAATAAATTCTCATTAACTTGTTCCTCTGTTGGGTTTGGACCAGATGTAGTCCTCCATGAACCTTGGATGCCCAACACTCTTTTACCAGTTTGTGTTTTGTCCCTGTTCTTTGACCACTGTTGGTCAATTCTCTCCATTGCTGACCAGAGGCAACACACAAGTCTTAACATTTCTTATTAAGTCAGCTTGCAAAACCAATTTGGTCCATGTCAAAGTCACTCAGATCTTTATTCCTGCCGATTTCTCCTCTATAGGTATAAACATTGTTGCTCAACAACACTGCATTTGCAGTCTGCATATTTCCAGTGAGGGCTTTATTATCAACCCTTGACTGAACAGCAAGTACTCTACTGTTCTATTGTGAACTGCCAGGAAAGGCCTATTTATCAGTACCAGGAAGTGTCCTTTATCACATGCTCTTAACCAGCCTCTTCCCAAGCCATAGGTGTTAACACAGCTCTTACACTATTTTTGGAGCTCTCAGTCCTGCATCCTGCATTGCCAGTGTACAAAAGTGGTACTGCAACACATAGCTGTATATTTTGAAGCTGATAAATAAGGTTGTTTTCAAGTGATAATCCAAGAAGCGTGCCTTGTGCTGCGATTTAAAATACGGATATTCCAAAGAGACATTAGCACATGCTCAAATGCTCGCTTTCCTGAAATCAATACCACCAGGAGCCATTAGGGAGGAGTAATTGTTCATCATGTCTGAATCACAAATGTATTCAGCCAAGCACTCACTCAAAGGGGCATGTGTACACACATATGCAGTCATAATGGACACTGGCGCATAGCAACATCAGCACAAATTGACAGCATCAGGAACCCACCCACTCCAGGCTAGATTAATTATTTAGACTAGTGAGAGATGCAAGAAATGCACAGAGGTGTTTCCCTATCGCCAGTAGCCTAATTGCATTGCACACACACAATCGTCTTAGTAAATTAGCTGTTTTCCATTTCATACGGACAAGAAATGATCTTCCGCTGAGTTGCAGGATGAATATTGCTTGTAAATGCAAGTGTTTTGCTTGTACCGAACAAGGGATATTTCTGGCTTGAAAGTAATGTTCCAGTGTGCGTTAGGTAACATGTCACAAGAGTGGTATATTAATGTGCATTTATGTTCTTTCTTACCAAAGAGACCTGTGGGAAAGGGCACATGTTGCGTAAGTGGCAACTATTAGAGCAGGTAGCTAAGAATACAAATCAAGTGTTAAAGTCTGACTGTGCCTTAAGTAATGTAAAAGAGTTTAATATTATGCTGAAATAAAATGGAGCACAGTATTACTACTGTCAACTATATAGTCATCACAGGATGGTTTTATGAAGGGGGACAACAGTAAAATGAGATGAAAAAAACAAGTTATGTAGTAAAATACAACGTAAAAAGATATATTTTATTTCAATTAACAGAGTTTAATGTTTTATTGTTATCTATAATTAAAAGCAGTGCTATTTTATGTCACTAACGCTATTTAAGTCAGTAAAATATGACAAAATTAATGATTTGGACAAAATGTATACATTTTGAATATGGACCCTCAGCATGCACTGCTGATTGCTGCCGAGTGTGACGTGGCTGGGATGAGAATCAACACCTCCAAATCCAAGGCCATGGTGTTCCAAAAGAAACTCCAAGTTGGAGGAAGGTCCTTACCCCAGGTGGAGGAGTTCAAGTATCTTGGGGTTTTGTTCACAAGAAAGGGAAATATGGAACATGGGATTGACAGGCGGATTGGTGCAGCGAAAGCAGTAATGTGATTGATGTCCCGGTCTGTTGTGGTAAAGGAGCTGAGCCGAAAGGCAAAGCTCTCGATTTACCAGTCAATTTACGTTCCTACTCTCACATATGGTCATGAGCTTTGGGTCATGACCGAAAGGACAATATCTCTGATACAAGCGGCCAAAATTAGTTTCCCTTCACAGGGGGGCAGGGTGCACCCTTATGGATAGGGTGAGGAGCTCCGTCACCTGGGAGGAGCTTGGAATAGAGCCGCTGCTCCTCCACATCGAGAGAAGTCAACTGAGGTGGCTCGGGCCCCTGTTTCAGATGCCTCCTGGATTTCTCCCAGGCATGTTCCACCATGAGGAGGACTCAGGGAAGACCCAGGACACACTGAAGGGACTATGTCTCGCAGCTGGCCTGGGAATGCCTTGGGATCCCCCCGGAGGAGCCAAGTAGGTATCACTGCAGCCCAGAGACCTTCAAGTGGGAGGGACTTAAACCACAAATAGATTGAGTTTAGGTGGTGTAGGTGGAGCAGATATTAATAAAACACATCAGTTTACTGTGAGGTTGGGTTTAGGGTTAGGCTAGGTGTAGACGTTAATAAAACACAACAGGTTACTGTGAGGTTGGGTTTAGGGTTGGGGTACGTGTAGGCATTTATAAAGCACAACATTGGACTCTGTGTCATGTACAAGACATTAAATAAATAAAGACTCCAGGTTTGTACAGCCCACTTTGATCTCGAAGGCCCACCCAGTTGGAACTCAAGTCCAAGCCTCTTGGAGCAGGCTCCGACCTCCGTTTATATCCTTCTCCGAGGAGCTGGAGAAAGTGTCTGTAGATAAGAAAGTCTGGGGTTCTTTCCTGAGACTGCTGTCCCTGTGACCCGGCCCCAGAAAAGTGGATGAAAATGAATGAAAGAATGAATGAACGTATATTTCTTTTGCACAAAAGACAAACAAAAAACAACAAAAAAAATGAAATTAATACTAGAACTGAAGAACAAATTATGTTCAACCTTAAAAATGATTAGGATAAGACACGGGTGTATGGAATACCCTACAAGGGTTTTATGAGAGCAGTCTTTTTGTTTTAAAATCTTGCTTGGTTCTTTTATACAATTCATGCCAATACTGAAGAGATGAGTCTACTGACATTTAGGCAGAATTCTGACAGCACTGACAACAGCCGGCACTCTTGGGAAGAGCTCTAAGCCCTTTGCTCCCACTACATGTTCTACAACATGTTTATTTCAAGTGCACTAAAATTCTCTATTGAATTGTTCAACATGCAGTTCTCAAGCAGAGGACATTCCACTTTAGTCTGGGTCTGCGCTTTCAAGTCTTCTACATGTCCATTTCCAATAGTCTCAGGCAGATAATAGCACCATTGACATTTACTCGCTGATATATCAGGAACGACTTCCACCACACACACACACGAAAATCCAGCGAGGTTATTTGACTTCATGAGCTCGAGCAGATAATGCTCCGCAGACTTTAGTCCAGAAACAAAGGCTGCAGGTGAGAGATGCCCTTTACAGTACATTCTTTTCCATTTCCACAAAAAGAGTGTTCTTCTGCCACATTTAAAAGTGACTTGATTTTGCAGATTCAGCAACAGCAGTGAAAGGTAATGACACAACGACAGTGAATGCGGTCACAGGAGGGTTAACGTCACAATCACAGTCAGATCAGCAGGAGGACGCGAGGAGCCCTTGGCAATCCAGCCCTGCACTTTACCAGGCTTTGCTGATTACTTACTGCAAGGTGCAATTATCCTCGTCGCTACCTTGGCAAAAATCAGCCTCTCCCACAAAAACACAACACTGATGCCGAAAAAGACAAAAACACGAAACAAGGGCACAGATAGCAGCAATAAGAAACACGAGGAGACTGGAGATGACATTCAACTATGGCATTTAAATTAATTTATTGGCTCAGAAAGCAATGGCAGATTACACCTCAGAGAGCAGGCGGCAAGCATGAGCCATTTGTTTTTGACCAGTTCATGAATAATTACAGCACCTCAAATCGAGTTTTTTTTATTATTATTATTTATTTATCAAACCTTAATACTGTAATCACTGGAAAGTCTCTTTTTAAACCTCTACACTTTACAAAGAAGATGAACAGAATATGTAAACAGTACTTTTTGTTTGTAATCTTAATGCTCCTTTTTAAAATGTGCACATCATTAAAAACACAATTTTTTTGTAAAGTTTAGATGGGAGAGTATATGGATTAACGTCTAATGACACAATATAAAAGAGATCAAAGGAGGGGGGAGGGAAAAACAATCCCAGCCTTGTCTCTCTCTCAAAAGTGACTGCATACGTAAGACCAAGAAACAACATCAAGAGCCATGTTTATGCATGTCCATAAAACAATAGCGATAAATTTATACAGGAAAAAAAACAAAACAAAGAAATTGAAATCAGGAAGCTAAGAACGAAATCAGAAGAGATCAGAATGAATGTAAAAGAGTTAACATTCCCACAGTCATCAATATTTACCTTGAAAGGCTTGAGAATGTCAAAAATTAATAGCAAACCAGAGGGGAGAGATGAGAGAATAAATAGAAGCCATGTTTTCTGGTTTCGACCTTCTGACTGAGGCAGCAAAACCTAGAAATCAAACTAATAATCTCACATCGTTCTTCACGTTCTGCAGCTCATCCCTTGTTACAGGGACGTTTGGACTGAGGCAAAAAGTTTGGCATTCTTAGTGTTTCGTTCTCTGCTGGTATCAGGAGGCACTTTCTGAGACACTTCGAGTGATTCCTAGAACAGAATCGATTATGGCCGCTCACTGTTCGCAAACCCAAATCGAAGTTACCTCCGGATCCATTGTGCACATCTTCATTGTAATATGTAAAGCATCCAGAAATCGACTCCCTCTTTATTCTACTAAGAAGCCAGCTGAACAGTATAAACAGTATAATGGAGATCTATATTATATACATTGCTTGGGTCACATAAGTACATGTAGGCCAGGACTTTTGGTCTTTGATGCCTGACTCTTCTGCTCAGGGAATGCTGCTATTTTCAGATGGAGGATTGAGGAACTGACAAGAAGAGCAAAGTGCTATAACCTGGTGTGAGACTATAGGGCAGCTGTTCAATATTATTGATCCTGGACAGTTATTACTTAGCCATCCTTCTAGTTCTGTGCTTATTGCACAATGGCAGCCACAGCACCCGAAAAATAACTGGGTTTGAGGCATTCTTTCTGATGCTAGTTACTGTCTTCTGTTCAGATATGCCTCTGAAAAGGCCCTTTTTCAATTCTCCTACCTATTTTTCCCTTTTCTCAGAAAGGCACCTCTCTCATCCCTGATATTGAATCCAATACCCGCGTGTCTGCATTCTATAGCATTATTTCTTGTTTGTATGGAAGGTTTCCATCACTGTGGGTGTGTGTCTGTGTGTGTAGGCAACGTGGAAACAAACTGGAATAGATTAGAGCTGAAGTCAAGTGGGACGATCACTTAATACCACTAGATGGCACTAAAGCAACACAATAGCAGACTAGGGCACCACAACTCGCACAACGAAAGATACTGCAGCTCAACTAGAAATAAAAATAATACCAAAAATAAAAAGATTCCAACGAAGTGACATCCCCTATTCACAGATGTCCATTTGTACTGCACGCATTGAGAATTGTAACTGTCCACTCGTAACATAAACGAAATAAATAACTGAACTGTTCCCAAAATAAGACTTGTCCTGAAATTCCAGACTTGTAGGATAATTGGCGTTCGTACCACAGACTTGAGATGTACTTGAGAGGAATCGAGGCAGGATATTGCCAAAGTTGTTAGGTTTTGCGTAAGTCCAGTCTTTAAGACAAGGATTCAGACTCTCCGCTATTGCTTCAATTGATGTTGGGATGAAACTTCACATCACAACACAAGTTTTGACTTCAATATGAGCAAATCACTTCATGCCACCTTCAGAAATAAAAAGAGGCATTTCGTCTTTTGAAATGCAATTGGTATCCGAAGAGCAGAGTGGAACGTGTTGTTTGTAGATTGGCTTCAATCTGAACATGCGGACATGTTTTCTACAGTTGGAGAGAGAAAAACAGCACAAACTCCAGACCCACAAAATTGCACAACATGATGCTGGATGTTGAAATATAATCGCATAGCAGAGAAGTCTTCAACTGAGGCTGGGGGTCTTCTTGGGGCAGGGATACGACTTGAACTGAATATCAGGTTGTCAGTTGTAAGTAGGGCACAGTAGGGACAAGAATGAAACAGCCTGAAAGGCTGAGACTGGCATCACAGCCAGTTACGGGTTACTCCTGTGGGCACTTTTAATGATGTCCCGAGGGATCTGGAGTAGAGAGGTCATCACAGAAAAAGCCTGAAGATTTGCATTTTTGCCTTCCACTGACTTTGAGCCACGTCGTCAGCGTTGGTCATCATCACCAGAGATATGTCGACAGTTTATGGAGGAATGCTAATGTGAACATCAAGTTTTGTTGAATTGTGAATGGACAATTCTCAATCTGGTATGGGAGTTAGAAAAAAAAAAAAGAAGTCGTCTCTCCCACATCTGTCTGGTCCTCGAAAAGTCTATTGATCTTGTCTTTTGCAGATGGCTCAGTTCAGATCGATGGTGTTAAAGACCCACTCTGTGAACTTCTTGAGCTTGGCAGCAGAGCTTTGAGACTCTTCTTGCAGCCTCTGATTGTCCTCCCAAAGCCTCTTTATTTGTGCTTGAAGTTTCAGTTTTTCTTCCCTTTCCTAAAGGACAACACAACAAGAGCACATTCAATTTCAGGATGAATACATTAACTTTAAACATCAATTGTTCACCTGTTTATAACATAATTACTTATGTTGTAAAAACAAAACAAATTATTCTACACAAATTATTGAACTTTTGTTTTTTAGAGAAAAAAAAGGCAAAGGACTTCTTAATCTGATATCTGAAAGACATTCATTACATATCAGGTTCAAGATATGATAAACATTTCAAATTACTTAAATTTTTACTATGCATATGCAAATGAGCAGTAATGAAGCTCAAGACTTATTTTCTGGCAATTTGTTGAATAGCTCATCTTGTACAGCCTTGCACTTGCAATGCTGGAAAGTGAATTGACAAAAAGCCATAAACAAAAGAACAAAAAAAAGTCATGACTGCTTCAGCAAATGTTTGCTTTTGTTAACATTATGAGTAGTTTTGGGGTATCCGCTTGTTAATTGTGATGTCACGCAATGCAGCTTCCGGATCCAAGCACTCTATCAAACTGTACAGGGAGGCTCTACAAATGACAATAATAAACATTTAAAAAGCACTGTAATTCTTTCGAAAGTCATGATCGAAATGTATATATATCCATGCCTCATATCAGATGGCAAGAAAAGGACTCGTTTTGTATAAATGTAAAAACATTTGAGTCTGTGATACAGCCAGTCCAGAGGCTGATGTGTACACCATGATTATGTAATAAATTGACTTTAATATGGAATATGACTAAAAAGTGGTCATAAACAAATATTTTCTCAATTCAATGTAGTGGCTTGGACTTAGAAACAGTATTCCATACGTCACGACTTGACTTAAGCAGATATTAAAGTGTAATCTTTCCCCTAGATCCAGTCTAATTTTTAGTGGCTCGCACTGCAATTTCATTTCTGAGCTAGTAAGAGAACCAACATAACAAAATACTGTCATGTTCAACATGTTTTTTAAACAAGCAATAAGCAACACAATTTCATGACATTGTGCTGTTGCCATCTACAATGGAGATTTTTTTAAAAATGCAGCTTATAGCGCCACCTGGGGACATCATCTCAAAAACGCCAAAAACAAGATGTTTCCAACTTTTGCAGAAACGAGGGCAGTGCAACTCTTACATGAAAGTTACACATGAAAATCAAAGCTAACCAAATTAATTTTGTTAACTCACATTGCTAGTATTGTGAAAAAAAGAAGAAAAAAAAGTTTGCCCTTCCAATCTTTAATCTGAATCTGAAAATGCACTTCCTGTTTGTTTTCAATATAATTTTCATATTACGACTGTCAGAGGTATTGGGCGTGGCTAACACTTAATCACGCCCATCCAACTGTCAGTTTTGACAGCACTATGACAACAAACAGAAATGGCGAGGAGGAGGTGCCTGTTAGGTTGTAATACCTCTCCCGAAACCCTTTTCTCGATCTTAAAGAATGAAAGGCCTACTTTACTATACCCAATCAGCTCGGAGTAGAAAAAAACAAACCACGCCCACTGTTTTCTCATGATATCCTGTTAAAAGGTACAAAAAAAGGTTGCAGCTTCTGGTTCATGCAGACTTTAAAAGGGATAGCTTGCCCAAAAATGAAAATTTCCTCAGTATGTACTCACCCTAAAGCACTTTCAAATCCTTTATGAGTTGCTTTCTTTAACAAACCAAATATACTCTTTTGAATAAAGCTGAAAACCTGTAGCCATTGACTTCTAAAGTAGGAAAAACAAACACAACGGAAATCAATGGTAACAGTTTTCCGACTTTCTTCAGTATTTCTTCTTTTGTGCTGAACAGAAGAAACAAAGCCAAATCGGTTTTTGAGTAAATAATAGCAGAATTTTCATTTTTGGATGAAAAAAAAATCCCCTTGAAGAAAAGTTTTTAAAATCCCAATTGGAAAAAGTCATTTTCAACTGAGGGGAGGCTGAAGCAATAAACACTAAAAGCGCCTCTGAAATCCTTGAGCACAGGTGTGAATAACATTTCAATAATTCACTGGCTGTCAAAAGTTCTGAATTTATTTTACTATGTTCAATAAATGTGAGTGAATATTGTGTATGTTCTGCTTACTTTCTTCAAATCCTCCTGCAACATCTTCACCAAAGCCTCCAGCTGAGAAACCTTCCCACCATAGCTTGAAGGCCCCTCACTAAAAGGAATAACCAGAGAAAGAACAAAATGCAAGAAGACACTTAGACAATATGAATGGAAAAACACTATTTGTTGGACTATTAGGTTCTGGATTGCAGATATACCTGGGGGAGAGTCTGGTGTGCGGCACCGGCTGCAGATCTAGATGCTGAGGACTGAGTGAAGTCTCTCCTCTCTGACTGACGTCCTGAGAGCTAAACATGAACCCTCTCTGCACTGAGGAGACAATGAGGTGATGGAGAGAGAGAGATGAGGATGTAACAAATTAATTTAAAGGTGAAGGCAGTTTTAGGCATGTATGATGAAGCAGCACCTCACGCTCAACACTGATGCACATTCCAACACACAATTTCACATCTGTCCATCAGTGCAAGTGTAACCCCACCAGTCCTACGCCACCCAACCCGCTCCGAGCTGGTATCGAACCGGCGACCTTCCGCATGGGAGTCGGTTGCTCTACCAAGGAGGCTAAAGACCATGGCCTCTAGCGTCTGTGGCTAGAGCACCTTTAGAGGTCAGAGGAGTGAGGTTTACCTGCACAGCACTTACTAGCTGGCCTCCGTTACACAAGCCCTCAGGGGAGATGGTCATTAATGTAACATCTCGGACATTATTCCAAATCCTTACATTTCAGCAAATTCACCACATTATGATATTGCACAAAATTGAAAAATCTTTAACCTCATAAGCCCAAATAACTGTAAAATTGAAGATTCAAGAGTCAAGTTCTTGTTCAGTAATTGGATTTTAATCTCCTTTAAAATATGTCCCACACGTTCAATGGGTTATTTAAACTTTACATTCATTTAATCATTCATTCATTTTCTTTTCAGCTTAGTCCCTTTATTAATCAGGGGTCACCACTGCGGAATGAACCGCCAACTTATCCAGCATATGTTTTACACAGCGGATGCCATTCCAGCTGCAACCCAACACAGGAAAACACCCATACACTCTTATATTCACACACATACTGTACACGACGGCCAATTTTATTCAATTCACCTATACCACTTTTTTGGACTGTGGGGGAAACCCACACTAACAAGGAGAACATGCAAACTCCACACAGAAATGCCAACTGACCAAGCCGAGGCTCGCACCAGCGACCTTCTTGCTGTGAGGTGATCGTGCTACCCACTGCGCCACTGTGCTGCCCTTAAACTTTATAGTCTCAGGATAATGTCATTTATTTAACAAACCATTTACTTCACAATTTGTGCTCATATTAATGTTCAAAACATTCTGTGACTTTGAAAATGAAAACATACAGTATTAAATCAAAATTATATTGTTACTGCTAGCTAACACAACTATAACAACCAGTTTTCAGAACTTAAAATAAAATTAATACAATTACAACATGAAATACAGAAAAAAACTCAGTTCCATTGGCAACAACTGAACTCAATTGAAGTATTAAACATTTAATAAAAATAATTAAGGATAAATAAAAATAATAACATAATAACATTAATATAACACTGCAAGCAATTAAATAATAGTTTTAGGCATATTCAAATGGATTTAAAATGGAATATGGAAATACTGTGGAAATATATATTTCTGAAAAAATGTCAGGGGCAAAGAGTTGAATATCTATATATATATAGTTTCCATCCAATCAAAGAGAACGAAATCGTCACTTCCTGATAAACTGGCGCCAAATCTAAAAAAGAAAAATGGAATTTGCTGTAGTAGGAGAAGCCACTGTGGGCCTTTTTTCTTTTAGAATAAATTACTTGCGTCTCCCTAAAAAAAAGCAAAGACGAAATACAATAAACGCAGTCATAACTGTTTTTTGGAGGTATGAGAGCACACTTTGAGAGCACAGTCATTCAAGTCCGTTCTGGGAGGTAATAAAACCACTTTAATCACTTTGGCTAAGGCATTTTAGATTGACCAAAACAACATAGAAACAAAGCTACTGAAGCACTGTAAATGATCAGTGGTGGAAAGAGTACTGAAAAATCATACTCAAGTAAAAGTACCACCACTAGCCCAAAAATGTTGTGCAAGTAGAGTAAAAGTATCTGTTGTAAATATTACTCAAAGTAGGAGTAAAAGTAGCTCTTTTAAAAGTACTCAAGTGAGTATTACGCTGTGATAGGTTGATGCGTTTACATGCTATCTGGGTTATGGTCATTTGCGAATTTCAGTTCACATACTGTAGACATCTTCATTTTCATCATCATCTAAACAGTCTCTCAGTCATCGCGTGCATTGATTTTGTGTCTTCTTTTAATGCTTCCACACTGTAAATGTTTGCTGCCTTTATAAAGCACCCGTGTCTTTAGGTTGTTCTGTATGATGCAATTTTTCTGATTATTCTAGTTAGCCAATCAAATTTTATATATATAAGTAAAGTAAAAGAATGCATTTTTAAAAAAGTTAGTAAACTACAATTCCTGAGAAAAAAATACTCAATTACAGTAATTTACATGTTACTTGTTACATCACTCTAAATGATGTAAAATGTATAACTTCTAGCTGGTTTCTTTTTTGATCCATAGTCAGTTTTTCTTGTTAATCGTGACAAAACTATCAACTTTATGCTTCAAAAAAGTTACAAAGTGTAGCCTTAACAAATCCTGAAATATGAAAGTGCCCAGGATTAAAGAAAACCCTAATATGTGAATGCTTGCAAACATCACTTTTACACAAGAGATGGACAGTTGGATTGCGCAAAGCTGTGACATATAGCCGAGGACGAGAGACAAAGAGAAGAGAAAGGTGCTCACTGCGCTGTGGTCTTCTTTCACCCTCGAAAGCATTGGCCACATCTACGAGGTGGGTCCAGTCTAGGCCACTGTCTGTGTCTGTGTCCGGCAGGGGCATAAGACCCAGCTCAGGAGGAGGCAGCCTCTGTCGATCATGCAGGTCTGCTAGAGAGGTGTCAGACGCTGAGAGGTCACCTGACACATAGCCAATGAGAAAATGTAAGGTGGTGTGTGTGTGTGTGTGTATGTGTGTGTGTGTGTGTGTGTGTGTGTGTGTGTGTGTGTGAGTGTGATTGTTATTGTGCACTTTTGCCCAGTTAGAGCTTCTGAAATATGATCTTACGCAACACAATAGATACATTTAGGGGAGCACTGCTAAATTTAAATATAGGAACAATCTTATTTTATGAAAATTAATTCACACCTCACTAATAGAATCCCTAAAAATTTAACTAAATATAAACATTTTTCCTCTATATTTTTTTAATTTTTAGAAGTATTAACAACAACAAAAATGATAAAACATTTACGTGTGTGCATAACACACAAACACAGACTAATATTTTATTATTTTTATTTGAAAATGACAGTAGAGAACAGACAGGAAAGCATTGAGCAGAGAGTCAAAATGGGAATCAAACTTAGGTCACTGCAAGCACCACAGTATATGTCAGCGAAGTTAATTGCAAGGCTACTGCTATTACCATCCAAGTATATAATTAATAGGAATGACTAAATATGCCTTAATAATTTAAAGTCAAACTAGCAGTATGTGTGAAATGCACTTCACTATTACTCGCATCTCTTATTCAGCAACAATACAGGAGATGTAGGTACAGTCGTTGCTTAATGGCCCGTTTCCACTAAGTGGTACGGTACGGTTCGGTACGCTTTTATGGCCGTTTCCACTGTCAAAAGCGTACCGAACCGAACCGTACCACTTTTTCGGCACCCTTTCGAAAGGGTACCAAAGACGAGAAAGGCTACCAAAAGGTGGAGCTACACGCGCAGCTGAACGCTGATTGGTTTACGGAGACACGTCACGATCTCATGGAGCTAGCCAGAATCAAAACAATGGAGCCGCCATGTTTTTAAATACGCAGCCACAGCCGAGACAACTATATGCATTATAATAACGAGTAATGGATGACCCGGGCTCAAAACAAACCTTGTCGTTGTCTTGATGAACAGCCACAAAGCCAAGAATTAGCCATGTCCTGTTGTTGTTTTACGAGGCCGTCTAAAAGTCTAAAAGTGCGAGCGGTTTTCGCTTTCTCCAGGGAGCTTGCGATCGCGTCTAGATTTGATATAACGAACTTCTTGAGCTGATGACAATAACGTGTGTGTGTGTGATTAATGAAGCGTCTTCGACATCTGATCCATTCAGAAAGATAAGGACAAACGCGAGAGTGAAGCGCGGAAAAAAGGAGATGCCCAACAAAACACAGGAGCAAATAGTTTCAGCAACCTGAACAATCTGCCATGAACAAATCATGAACAAACTGCCATGTTTATCATCACCTTTTGGACTATTATGAACTCGGAATGACGGAATTACTCTCTAACAGAGGCTACATGTGCTGGTGAAGATTACAGACACAGATGAGAGGTTAGCTCTGACTGTGGGCCACTGTATATGTTGCGTGTTGTTTTTGAACTCAAATAAGGACTTAATGTATGCTGGGTGTAGTTAATTTGTAAGTGGTAACATTTCGGAGACTGTATGGGTCTGTATGTGTTCATATATGTTGCATTTATTTATTTATTTTATATAATTGCAGACGTTACAGTAGGCTGTAACACTGTCACTCTGTCATTGATCTGCAGTTATAATCAAATCATGTTCATAGAAATGTTAGTAATAAACATTTATAAACAAGTATTAATATGTTTAAAGCATCTGTTTTGTTAGAAGAGCTTCTCATTTAATGTGAACGAACTGTACAGCTTTACTGTAGACATTTATTCGAGCGAGAATGATGTAGACTGAAACTCTCTGTAGTACACCACGCCCACCCATTTAGCACTGCTAAATTTAGCTATAGGAACAACCTTATTTTATGGAAATTAATTCGCACTTCACTGATAGAATGCCTAAAAAAATATACAAATATTACAAACACTTTTTCCCTCTATATTTTTTTGTTTTTTAGCAGTATTAAAAACAGCAAAAACAATAAAACACTTAAGTGTTTGTGTATTACACACTACTGACTGCTAAATATGTCTGGAGACTTAATTGCAAGGCTACTGCCGTTGACATTTAAGTATATAGTTAATAGGAATTACAAAATATGTCTTAATAATATAAAGTGAGCAGCATGGGTGAAGTGCATTTCACAATTACTCGCATGTCTCTCAATCTGCACCAATCCAGGTGATATGGGCACACAGTTGCTTAATCTTAAATGCAATATATAAGTTGCTTTGGATTTTCAGATTATATTGCAGGAAATATGCTACTTAAAATGATTTTCATAACTGGTACTCAGTGAAAACTTCCCAGACAACAAACATTTAACAGAATTTTATAATTATAATTAAAATAGTGATAATTCTATTGTATTTAGTTAAAGGTGGACCAAATCAATTTCAGCAGGTGATGTTGACATTTGAAAGCACTAAAACAAACTAGCCTAAACCCGACACTAGTCAAAAACACTGTGGTTTTTCAACTATTCCTTAATGCACCTTTAAACGTAATATAATATTTTTTCACAAAAATCAAACAATAATTAACTGTTATTATTATTATTATTAAATAATAATTAGAGTCCCTTTAGCAATGACACGGATCCCCTGTTGATCACTCCAGGTTTAATAGATTTGTTCTATGATAATTTGCTGCCCTGTAAAGGCTTTCTGAGCGGATTATGATAGGTTTGCTCACCATGCATCTTGATGCCCATTTTGTAGGAAGGTCTGCGCAGCGGTGCGCCACGAGTGGTGGGTGATCGTGGAAGTGTCGAGCAGCTGAAGAGCACATCACTGGCCAGAGCCTGCTCCAGAACAGAGTCCCCCAGAGAAGGCAACCGCTGACCCCGGTATATACTCTCATCCGACAGGGTGCGGTGCAGAGAACGCCGTCCTGAGCTCGATGGACCAGAGGAGGACAACTGCGAGGAAAAGCAAGGAAGAGATCAGACTCTTATGTGTCATGTATTTATTTATGTACCACTTGCTGAAAACCAAGCAACTATTATGAATCATTTAGAAAAACGCTATATTGATCTGCTTGTGAGTTAAAAAAAAACACTGTGATGCACTTCACTGAAGGCCAAATGAAGAATGCTCAGCTTTGCTCGATATGTTGCCAGACTGTAAACTAAAACATGAAGAGCAGCAAATAAAAAGTTGCTCCTTCCCCTTTTTCAAAAGTCAGTCAGCCTGAGTCACTGAACTAAAGCCTAATCTGATAGCTCATAACAGCCACAGAATAAAACAGCAATGCTATGATACATCTACATGTTGATCCATATACAGTAGGAATGCTTATATTTTCTAAATGTGAATTTTTGTTATTTATTTGGAAATGTAGGTTATATATAACCTTAAAGATATTATATGGACATTAACACCTAAAAAACATTCAGCCATAATCGGTCAGGAGTAAACAGGGTCACTCATGCAATTGGCCAACCACACTGAAATATTTAAGCTCACTGGCTTCTATTTATAGCTGATGTACCTTCTCCTTGTGCTTGATGGATGGGGGACTTTCTGGAGTAATAATGAGTTTCTTCATATCGTCATCCACAGTGGACTTGCACATGGCTTGAGGAGAGTGCAGATCCCTAAGAGAGGGCCTGGATTGAGACGAACCTAGGTCTGTACCCTCACCTTGAGGTCTTCTGGAGGGAATGGGGAAGATGGAACAAGAAAAAAATGCAAGACTTTTATTAAAATGAAATTCTTGACTATGGCATTAATTTCCATATTTCCAGAATGATTATGAAAACTCCATTTCTCATCGTCATTACTCGTTCTCTCCAGCAGATGGCAGTGATGTATTAGTAAACCGAGCCACTGAGAAAAACAAAAGCTCAAATCTCTTTTGACAAAATCATTACACATTTACTGCCACTAAAGAGGAAGGTTAGAGTAAACACAACGAGAACATTCTTAACGGACGCTAAAACAATTTTCGACAAATTCATGGAATGGGACAGCAACTTTCTCATCAAAACACATATCTTTCAGCCATCCATCATCTCCGCAGCTGAGCTTTTACTTACTTGCGCGTGTCCCCAAAGTCCACAGAGTTGATGGTGCTGCCTGGTTTCCTCCAGCCGATCAGATATTTGCTAGTGGCTCCTTGGCGAGGATAGAAACTCTTGGGTCCCGGTGAGACTGAGCTCTGAGAGGAGGAGGAGGAAGGAGAGGTGGCAGAGGAAGACTCTTCACGAGGTGAGCTGTGACTAGAGCTCATGACCGCAGGGCTGACGGAGTGACGGTTGCTGAGGGGAGACCAGATAAGGGTCTATTTACTGAACTGTTGCTTATTTGTCCAAATCAATAAACCTATCTGTAAGTAGAGCTGCACAATCCTGCATAACCTCAGAATCAAGTTTTTTATGTTTAAATAGAGTTCACAATCCTTTCATGATTCAGAATACACTTTAAAAAAGCATATACTACAGGATATTCTATATTTATATTTCTTTTATTAAATATTACATGTTAAAATCTCACTTTAAATGACAGTTTTAAGAAGATTTTGTTTCATTACTGAATGAATCAACATGTTTTCTGAATCTCTCAGTGATGTACATTTCTCAAAGTTGCTTGATGTCTTCTCTGAAACCTTTATTCCAAGAGTCCAGGTCCTTTAAAAATAATGATTGATCTGTACAGCAGACATCAGTGTTCATATCCTAATTATAAAATGTTATGGCAGTATTTCTGAGATCATTTAATTGTTTAGGAAACAGATAAATCAGTTCTGTTTATAGGCTCAACAATGAGATTGTGACCATTTAACAATTAAGCAACTCAAATCAAAAGCATACCTAGAGTAGGATGCCATGTCACTCAGGCTGTAAGTGCTGCCATCCCGCACCAGTAGATGGGTCGGTGGGCTTCGAGTGGTTGGTGGCCCATCAGCAGGGGACACTGGGGATTCAGCAGCAGGAGGGGATCTCTCAAGCACCCTCCGACCCCCGTCTGTGGGGCTGTGCCAGGGCGAAGGGGCTCTCTCTCTGGCCCCAGCAGATCCCACAGCCAGCAGAGAGCTGGAACTCCCGTGTGTGGTGGGGCCGTACGACGTAGCATCAATACCACTGTCGGCTGAAGCACCCTGCAGGTACCCACCACCACCCAGACCGTTCGGTTCAGATTCTGGCTGGTCTCCCATCCCTCCACTACCCAGATCATACCACTTGTCATCGCTATGACCCCCACTAGACGTGGTGCTGGAGAGAGTATTACTGCTGGAGTATGAGTATGGACCTTCAGACTGTAAGAGAAGGGAAATGGGCATTGTATAAATACTTACACATGGGCCACACTTTATTTTAAGCTATTCTTGCTATTAACACACCATTAACTATTACTGTTAAGCTCAATTAAATCCTAATTTGCTGCTAATTAATCGCTATTAAGAATGTAGGAATTAGGATTATGTAGAATGTAGGAATTATGTAGGAATGTAGGATTAGGAATGTAGAATAAGATCATACAGAATATAAGTTTTCTAGGTACAGATAAACAGCCAATAATTTAATAGTAGGCAGGTCAAGCCACTAGTTAATAATGAGAACTTGTACCTAAATTAAAGTGTTACCTAAACCTTTATGTCCTAAATCAAATATTCACCAATAACATCATAGATCGGACCCTCTAGACCCCTTATGACTGCATTTTGCTTTATGACAAGGCAAGGTTAGTTCAGGTTGTACAAATATGTGAAGTTCCAAAACATTGGTATTAATGATATAATGACATATTATATTTACATACCACATTCTATGTTTGAGTATTTACATATAAAATGTACTACAACTTACCTCACTTATACTTACTAAACTAAAACTAAACATGTCATTGGAGCACATTAGCTAAGGAGCTTAGTTAGTTCATTTTCATGAATTTAAACTTCACCCTAAAATTTAAATCTAACAAAATATTTTTTTTATAATAACCATGTATTGACCAGGTTCCTAAGGTGTTCCATGTAGATTTTAATGTGATGCTTTTTATTTTCTAGGGTGCTTAAGGTTATTTGTGGCAAAACAATCCACCCTTAATAATAAAAATGGTGCCTGTGACTAGCCTTCTCACTAACATGTTAGCTTAATCTGCTGTTTGTGTTATTGCATGGTTCCACTTATATCTCTTTTAATGAAGAGGTACCATGGGGTGGCATTTTTAAGAGCAGTTCTGCTGCACCCACCTGGCTGCCCTTCTTGGGTGAAAGGTGAATCACCTGCTCCTGTCTCTGGATGCGTGGGCCGCCTGAGTAGGATGAGCTAGACTTAGTGACTGGAGCATCTACAGAAAATAAGAGATTGCATTAGAAACAGGACATTTAGATGGTACTTAACAGGGAAAAAAACACTCTGGTGAATACTGAAAATGAGGGCACAACGGCAGGGAGGAAATCGACGCACTTGAGACTCATTTAGATGAGCAATGTCGTAAACAAAGCCCAAAGTACACATGCATGCATGCACGCACACACATACAAATATGACAGATCATACCCATTTAAAAAAAATAAGAAAATAGAAAAGATATGACTTCAAAAAAATATCTAATTTGATCACTACAGCTTATGCAGACTAGGCAACTTTGATTACAGGACACTGTGTAAATGAAACTATTGTGTAATTGTTGGCCATTACATAATGGCCAGCATAACAAAAATAGATGGCACAAGCAATTAAACTACACAGCTTTCAGAAGGGGGAGGGAGATGGGGAAGGGTGAACAGGAAGCAGAAGCATACTGATTTTAAACGATCTAAAAACATCAGATAGTTTTGTGTCACAGGCCATAAGACAGAATCAATTAGGGTTCGACATAGAGTAATTCACAAAAAAAGCTTTAAAAACATCCGGATGAAAAAAACTATTTCTTTGCACATGCATGAGCCACTGCGACACTGCTGTGTCAGAGGGGGGCAATTCCTTTCTAGCTTTATGAAAAGGCTTTCCTTCCCCTCTTGACATCCCACTTCCTGCCTCTACCTCCCCTTAGTTATTCAAAGCTGAGTTTCTTTGGGTTTTCAAAATAATAATACCTTGCAATACCTTAGAAGAGTTTGCACAAACCAGTCTTTTAAGACAAAACTAAACACACTTTGTACAATTTCTTCATTGAATATACAATCTTATACTAACATGATTACTTTAGAAACATGAAGAATCATGGCAAGATTTTAGATGGCAACACTGAGTGTTAAATAGACATGACACGATGCCATGACCTTCAATATAAGTTATCTCTTCCATGTTGATCAGAGTTGTCCTAATCAGCCAAAACAATGGAGACTGTTTTAGAAACAGTTTCTAATTCAATGACGCCATTGCTAGAACAGCATACAAACTTTGACAATCCCAGGTACTGATAATGCACTTTATTTAAATCTCTAATATGAGTTTTAATACCATCTTAAAAATAAAGGAAACATTTGAACTGTCAACAAATAAGTTTATCGCATGATAAAAATGGTTAGTTAGTTAGTTAGTCAGTAACTAATAAAGATTAAAGATTATATTAGTTATGTACTTGCACATTTTGTTATGGGTGTTGTGCTATTTAAGAGAAAGCTCTGCCCACACATTCCTTTCAATGGCTGTATTTTTAATTAATTTTGTTGAATCTCATAGCCATGTTGGGTCAGGTATGAACACAAATCTGTGCAAGAATGTCAGAAATATGTCCAAAATTGCCCTTGTATGGATTTTTTATTGTAAGGGATTTCACATCCCTTCCAGCATTTAAAAAGGGGGAAAAAGTCTCTGATAGTGAAAATACTTTCACTGTCAATCCTTTTACTCTTTACATTTGTATCCTCCTCTAATTTAAACAATTTCTGCATTATTTAGATCCAAAGTCGATTCAGTCTGTAGTTGTTGTTTTTTTGTTTTGTTTTACATACGTTATCTTTAGATTCGAACTGCACTTTTTAATCAATATAATTCAGCAAGAATCCAAACAATGTTGGTCTAAAATGTAACTTTGTACAAAAATAACAAACCAGTGAACTGCATTTCAAAGCCACTCTAAAAGACAAAACCAGCAATGGACAGCATTTTTCTGACTGACCTCTCATACCCCAAACAGTCAATCGCCTGCAATCATGAGAGCGGTGTATAATTCTAGGCTGTGGTAACATTTACAACACGGGTCGCAAGGTTTACTGGGCCGAACTGCTCAGATGTGTTTTGTGTAGGCTGGACCCTGCTATTATCATTTGAGTCGTCGAGAGGTCACATAACGGAGCTGAGAGGGGTCAAAGAGAGAGTGGAGGAGGGCCGCTCGACCACAACAGTCAGAGAAGCTGGAAACAGTGAGATGCTTGTGAAGAAGGGGACATAAAGAGAGACAGAAAGAAAGTGAGAGACAGACAGACGCAGTGGAGGCAGAATAAGACTGCCTGCAGCTCCGGCATTCGGGAATATTCCTGTCAAAAGCAGAAGACATGTGGAGAGGCAGAGGAATGGAGAGAGGAAAAGAAACAAGAAAAAATACGCAGAAAGGGGGTGGCAGTGTGAGTCACAGCACACTTGGACCTTGAAGAGTGAGAGGAGATGGAGTGGGGGGGGGTGCTAGAGGCACACAAAGCGCTGCTTACACAACCGTACCAGCAGGAAAGAGGAGGTATTTCTGTCTTCGCTTGAACCCATACACAGCCTGCTGTTCAGAGACACCGTTTATGTTCGCTGCCTTTCACTGGACACAGCTTACTTTCAAAGGCTATGCTTGATCTATCAAGCGCTCTCAGGTTGACCATGGTTATACAAGAGAGAGGTATTCAAGGGGAGGATCAGGTGATATGCTATGTGTTGCCAAAATGTTTTTATGGTCAAAAACAAGTAGTCAAACAAAAAAAAATAATAATCATTTAAAATAAGAAAGCCGTCAAGACCAGGTGGAAATGTGGCATAATAAAACCACATAACCTGAGGCATGGCAAGGGAAGAAGTGTTTCCATGCATGTTTTAAAGAGTAATACCTTTCCTCCAGTTCCTGGGTTGAAACAATGCTTCACTTTCAGTGTTTTGTAATAAAAACACTTGAGAAGAAGACTAGGTTTAACATGTCTTGGAGGGACTGTGAGTGGTGTTTGTCCGTGTGGCCGCCACTGAGGGCTTATTAGTGGTTGCCTGGACATTGCTATGCTGTTGCTAAGGTGCTCTGAGAGGTTACTTACTGGAGTCAAAAGAGCTCACCCTTAAGTCTCTTTGATATTCTGTTCCTCAGATCCTCCCTTCAATGCAAGTCTAAAGGATTTTTTTCGCCTACTTTATCACCGGCCAGGTGATAAAGTCTACGCAGGCTTTTTGAAAAGTAAAATCAGACTTTGCACCTCTACTTTAGCTAACTAGTACATCAAAACGTGTAAATACACAGTGAAATTTCCAGTTTAAAATGGATTATTTTTGTTTAATATTTCTAAAAGTTCAGTTTAGAATTTGCAAAATTTAGAAATTAAATCAAAATCCTGTTTACCAGAATGAAAACTGAAAATTTGCCTTAAAGGGCACCTATAATAAAAATCATCTTTTGTAAGCTGTTTGGACAAAACTGTGTGTAGGTATAGTGTGTTCACAGTCATATTAGGGTGATAGAAACACAATAGGTCTCTTTTTTAATTTCCTGAAAGATCTGCTTTCTTTATGTCTGTCACTGTGCTGTTTATCTGACGCAGCTAAGGTGGAGATTGAGGCACACTCCAACAGGCATGTGGGAACAAAACCGCTACAAGATGCTCAGAGCTGAAAATTACAAACGTCTGAAAAACGGTCTAATAAATAATCTGATGGGTGTTTTGAGCTTAAACTTTACAGACACATTCTGGAGACACAAAAGGCTTATCTTAAATCTTTAAAAAGAGGTAAAATAGGTGCCTTTTAATACCCAGCTCTTTAAATTTTTTGTGAGCAATGCTGTGGTAAAGAAAATCCAGATGCAGATTTTGATTAAATATGCTTGGATGATTAAATATCTTGGCAAATATATTTGATTAAATATTGCCAATGGACTCATTTTGTTGAATAAAATTCATTAGCACGACTGCACATAAATATTTCTCAAAAGCTTTACTAAAGCATCTGACATAACAACAACTTGAAATCAACTAGATGTTTCTGTTAAATAAGGTACAATTTCATTTTTGTGTTGAGGGTTTCTGAATGGTGTCATGCTTTGATGAGTCGAGAAGCAAAGTCTATAATCATCCTTCATTCAAATATCAAGCACTGACGGCCTCAAAAGCCAGTAATACTCCTGTCATCTTGTGCTTCAAAAGTCTGTTTTTGAATCTTCCCTGTCAATATCCTTACGTTCACTCTTTGTCCATTCTCCTTTTCAGTCTCTCATTCAGTTAACAGTCTCGTTTAGCTGTTTCATTTTATCACGCAGTGATTCCTCATTGATCTCCTCCAAGACAGCATGCATAAATATCCCTCTTCTCTTTAATAATTCATGAGTGATGGAGTGTGGTCTGACCTGATGGTGGTCTGTCAGAGCTGTCCTCCACTCTCGGCCAGCTGGGGGTCGACTTGCCACTGCTTCCTCCTTCTGCAGCCATTTGCCGCTCCGGCGGGAGAGGAGAGTGCCTGTTGTGTGCAAATCTATAATGTGAGCATAAACACGCATATGCTGTCAATCACATGCATTATTGCATCATGCATCCCGTCATTAAGAGCTTTGTGAGAGCTTGAACAGTTAAAGCGGTGAGATGATCGGGTGATTAAGGGGTGGACAGTAGGGCTGGGCAAAATATTTTTTCAATTGATCAACTTTTTTTATATAAATAAAGTATTGATTCTCAAAAGCAGTAAATAAAATGTATACTTTTTATATACACTCGCTGACCGCTTTATTAGGTACCCCCTTTTGTCTTCATAGATTCAACAAGGTACTGGAGAAATTACTCAATATTGACATGATAGCATTATGCAGTTGCTGCAGATTTATCATCTTAACAGCCATGATGTGAATTTCCCGTTCCACCACATTCCAAAGGTGCTCAATTGAATTGAGTTCTGGTGACTGTGGAGGTCATTCGGGTACTGTGAACTCATTGCACGTTTAAGAAACCAGTCTGAGATGATTCGCGCTTTATGACATGGCGTGTTTTCCTTCTGGAAGTAGCCATCAGAAGATGGGGACACTTTGGTCATAAGGGGATGGACATGGTCAGCAACAATACTTAATTGAAAGTAATGGGCCCAAAGTGTGCCAAGAAAATATCCCCCAAACCATTACACCACCACCACCAGCCTGAAACATTGAAACAAGGCAGAATAGATCCATGCTTTCATGTTGTTGACGCCAAATTCTGACCCTACAATCCGAATGTCGCAGCAGAAATCGAGACTTATCAGGCCAGGCAACATTTTTCCAATCTTCTATTGTCCAACTTTGGTGAGCCTGTGTGAACTGTAGCCTCAGTTTGCTGTTCTTAGCTGACAGGAGTGGCACACGGTGTGGTCTTCTGCTGCTGTAGCCCATCTGCCTCAAGGTTCAAGGTGTTGTGCGTTCAGAGATGCTCTTCTGCATACCTTGGTTGTAAAGATTGGTTATTTGAGTTGTTGTTGCCTTTCTATAGCTCTAAACTGTCTGGGCATTTTCCTCTGACCTCTGGCATCAACAAGGCATTTGCACCCACAGAACTGCCACTCACTGGATATTTTCTCTTTTTCTGACCTTTCTCTGTAAACCCAAGAGATGGTTGTGCATGAAAATCCCAGTAGATCAGCAGTTTCTGAAATACTCAGACCAACCCGTCTGGCACCAACAACCATGCCACGTTTAAAGTTACTTAAATCACCTTTTTTCCTCATTTTGATGCTCGGTTTGAACTGCAGCAGATCATCATGACCATGTCTACATGCCTAAATGCATTGAGTTGCTGCCATGTGGTTGGCCGATTAGAAATTTGATTAATGAGCAGTTGGACAGGTGTACCCAAAAAAGTGCCTGGTGAGTGTATTTGATGACAATCTTAAAAGTCTGACAGGGCCTTTCTGTGGAACATTCACAAAGCATCAATAAATTCACTTCACTTTTGTAGCTTTTTTTGCAACTTGAACGTTCAAATACACTGTTTTCGATGCATGTCAAAATGTCCATTTTCCAGAATTTTCAAGTAAACAGTTAGTCAAGTCCCAATTTTCCAAAGTCCCAAGCAGTTCGGAGACATTTTATGTATATAAGTTAAAGTAAGAACAGCCTAACAAAACATTGTTTAAGCCAGAAATAAAGGAACAAAAGAAAACATTTCACTGCTCTTGGGCGAATACTTCATAGCTTTATTATGATATACATAGAATTTATTTGATCTAGTTAGAAATATAATCTATTATATTTCATATTATGACTATTTCATATCCTGCTTTAATACTCCAAGCATCTGAAATACTGTAGAGTGTTGGGTTCTGTTGTATGTACCCATGCACCTGAACTAGTGTATTCACTGATTATTTTGTAGATATAAATTGCATTAATGTATTAAAGTATCAATAGCAATTGTATTAAAGTTATGTTCACTGAATCAAATTGAGAATCAAACCAAATGATGAGCTTGTGAAACAGAATCCAATCTGAATGGATACCCAGCCCTTCTGGACATTTAATAGCTTAAAATAAAGCAAGGACGAAGAGGAGGTAGACAGGAGGTGTTCTGTAAAAGCCTCACCCCTCAGGCATGGACTTCTGCCTCCAGTGAGCGGAGCTGCCTGAGCCCGTGTCACTGGAGCAGGAGAGGTTACTGGGAGAACTGCGGTTGTGCTGTGAGCGGCCCAACATGAGAGAGGAGGTCAGGGCATAGTTCTCAGAACCCGGAGACATCCTGAGAGGAGCAGAGAAAGATCGATACACACAAATACAGATAAACGCCAGACAGGAACAACGAGCAAAACAAAAAGAAAAGAAAATACAAATATGAAGGGGAAGGGCAACTTCACTACATAAAGGCAGACGCATTTCGCACCTTTTGGAGTCCAGAGGTCGGCCATCGCTGGACACACTGCGGGGGATGGCAGCAGCTCTTTCTGGCCGCTCGGCAGAGAGGGTCTTGCCCATGCTGGCCCCCAGGCTGACCGCACGGTTTGGTGTCCCACTGTGACTCTGAGGTGAGGCAGTGAGGGACTGCTGTGGGCTGGATGAGGTGCGCTGCCATTTATTATTATTGCTCCGGAAAGGAAACTTATACTCGAAGGAGCCGCTCTCATTGCTGCCCTTGTATTCAACCACTGGCATGCGGTGCAGTTCTGAACAGCCTCTGCAACACAAATCCGGTTATTAGCCACAATGATGGTCCATAAAAAATACAAACATACTACAATGAACAAAGTAAAATTATGTTGTTGTTTTTCTCCATTCAGAAATAAATTGAACTTTAAAAGAACAATATGTAATTTTACTCTGCTAGAGAGCTTGTAAGCAGTCAAACCGAAAAAAAGACCGCTAAATGCTAATGAAAAAAAAAAGAGTGCGCAGTCTAATAAAACAAACAACATATTAAAGTGCCTTTAGAGTTTCCTTGTTTTGTATAAAACCAAACCAGAAATCGAGGTGTATGACATCATTAGCATGGCGACACAGTCTGTCTCACTAGTTTAAGTTGCTAATTTCTCTGGATTTGAACATTCTTCAAAATTTTTGTTACAGAGATGCCCAAAGTAGGCCTACGGTAACCTTAGATTTGGCCCACAGTCCCATCTGAAAAGACAGAGAGAATGATGGGAAGGTGCTTGTGGCGAATACCTTTAACAGAGATCATAATTTCAAATTGAACATAACCTTTTTGGTTCTTTGTTTTATTGCTGAGCTATAAAAAAATCCTACAGAATTTAAATGTTTCAATAAATAGGATTTTTAAAATGTAAATACTGTCACTTAACAGATAGAGGACAATGCACAAGTCATTTGTGGCAAATCAAGGCAAAGGTTTGAATAGTGTATTCAGCATTGAACTCCATGGTGTTATAAATAGAATTGTTTATGTTTTCTACGTTTTCTAGTTATTTTTAATATTAGCATACAAGTTAGGAAATTACCCACGGTCAATTTGATGTACTATGGTTTGGAATAAATATATATTCGGTTTGGTACACAGTGCATCCCGAAAGTATTCATAGCGCTTCACTTTTTCCACATTTTTTGTGCTACAGTCTTATTCCAAAATGAATTAAATTAATTTCCTCAAAATTCTACACACCATATCCCATAATGACAATGTGAAAAAAGGAGTTTTTGAAATTGTTTTAAATGAAGAATCTTATGTACATAAGTATTCACATCCTTTGCTCAATACTTTGTTGATGCACCTTCAGCAATAATTACAGCCTCAAGTCTTCTTGAATATGATGCTACAAGCTTGGCACACCTGTCTTTGGGAATTTTTGCCCATTCCTCTTTGCAGTACCTCTCAATCTTCATTGGGTTGGATGGGAAGCGACGGTGTACAGCCATTTTCAGATCTTTCCAGAGATGTTCAATAGCATTTAGGTCTGGGCTCTGGCTGGGCCACTCAAGGACATTCACAGAGTTTTTGTGAAGCCACTCCATTGATATTTTGGCAGTGTGACTTTGGGACATTGTCCTGCTGAGAGATGAACCATCGCCGCAGTTTGAGGTCAAGAGCACTCTGAAGCACGTTTTTATTCAGAATGTCTCTGTACATTGCTGCAATCATCTCTTCCTCTATTTTGACTAGTCTTCCTGTTCCTGCTGCTGAAAAACATCCTCACAGCATGATGCTGCCACCACCATGCTTCACTGTAGGGATTGTATTAGCCTGGTGATGAGCGGCGCCTGGTTTTCTCCAAATGTAAAGCCTGGCATTCACTCCAAAGAGTTCAATATAGTCTCATCAGAGCAGAGAATTTTGCTTCTTATGGTCTGAGAGTCCTTCAGATGCCTTTTGGCAAATTCCAGGGGATGCTTCCGTCTAGCCACTCTACCATACAGGCCTGATTGGTGGATTGCTGCACAGATGTTTCTCCTCTCTCCACAGAAGAACAATGTAGCTCAGACAGAGTGACCATCAGGTTATTGATCACCTCCCTGACTAAGGCCCTTCTCCCAGCTTAGATGGCTGGCCAGCTCTAGGAAGAGTCCTGGTGGTTTCCAAACATCTTCCACTTATGGATGACACTGTGCTCATGGGAAATTTCAGAGCAGCAGAAATTTTTCTGTAACCTTTCACAGCCTTGTGCCTCGAGAGTCGAGACAATACTGTTTCAGAGGTCCTTTGTCTTCATGCTTGGTTTGTGCTTTGACATGCACTGTCAACCCTGGGACCTTATATAGACAGGTATATGTCTTTTCTGTGAGTACTTATGTACGGGTGATTTTTCAGGTTTTTATTTTAAATAAATTTGTAACAATTTCAAAAAATCTCTTTCAGACTGTCATTATGGGGTATTGTGTGTAGAATTTTGAGGAAAAAAATTAATTTAATTCATTTTGAAATAAGGCTGTAACATAAAAAAATACTCCTCCAGAAAAAAGTAATCCAGAATACTTTCTGGATACACTGTATATTAAGCGTACAGCCCTCAATCAAGGTTGAGTTTTGGCCTGTTATAAGAAAAGGTTTGGGCATCTTTGATTTGGGATAATGCAAGTACATAAGTCAGTAAAATACAAAACACTGTTCTTGTCGTTTTTGGGTATTTTAATAAAATAAAAATATTTTAAATTAAAATCTCAATATTGTGCAACCATTAAGTTCTAAGTCCAGTAAAGTTCTAAGCACAGCCAAACCAGAAAAAAAGCACACTCAACTCAAATCAAAATCTGGTGGGTCTGATGAATTGTAGTTTAGACCCTGATCATTATAACCTTCAAATTGGTACAGTGCCTGCAGGCAAGCCAAGACTGGATCTCAGGCGGATCTCATCTATTTTGGTTTGCATGTGTGGGCATAAAGGCGCAATGTTTTGTATTGTTGTCTTACTGCAAAACTTGAAATGACTTGTTTACTTTTCTACCTGCCAAAAATAATTGCTGCTTACTTCACTTTACTCCAACAAGATTCACTCAAGAAATAATGAACCAAACTATTAAGTGATGTTGAAAGACCTACCTGCGAGGTGTGGCATCTTCGTGGGGTGGAATGATGACAACTTTCACAGTGACTGATGTGCGGAGCAGGTCTATCATCTGCTCGTGCGAAAGTGTTGCCACAGCCACTTTGCAAATTTCAACCAATCTGCTGCCTTGCCTCAGCCCTGCTTGCCAGGCATAGCCATAGGGCTCCACCTCCGCCACAATGCCTTCATAGTTAACATGAAAGCCAAGCTGGCCCAGTCCGTTCCTCCGTAGGGTCATCTCAGATGTTTCACAGCCTTTAGTGAGGTGCTGTGGGGAAAAACAGACTGATATGACAGTGTCTAACCTGATTCTGCAGCAGTTGAATACAATTTAGAGACCAATTTCCTCTATTAAGGATGCGAGGCATTGTTAAAATGGACAGAATGGACTAGATATGTCTATCACAAACTATTGTCAGTGGCTGCAAATCACGAACAAGACTTCTTTCTCATAATGAAAAGGCTTTGCTAATATGTTTCATGACTGTGATGGAGATCATGAGCATTCCGTTTGCCGAGTACTAGTTACCATGGCAACAGCTCCTGCACTTCAAGAGTGACATAATGGGCAAGAGGCCAAATCAAGAGTACATTCAAGCCAATGCACAGTTATGCAAAGGCTCTCATGTACATCCCATTAATTAACACAATGAGACGTACGCAACACAGCTAGGAAAACTAGCTTCTCTGAAAGCTTAATTGTTATAATCCCACTTGGGTACAAGCTGAAAATGATTATGAACCACGAGACAAGCTCTTAGGTAACTGTGCTGAGTGTCTAACTAAATGAACTTATTTGGGGAAAATTATTAATTAAATTATGACAAGGCACTGCAGGGATATATGGTAGCCACAAAATAGCCAATACTTATCACTAAGCTTACATCGTTGATTACATTAAGATTAGTTAATATAACAAGTTTTCTAAAATTGTTTAATTATTAAAATAAGGCATTATATAATTAAATATGCACTAATTAGCATATAATTATCATTTCATATTTCAGACACAAGTAAAATGCTCTTGGCAGAGTGGATTTTTGTAATCTGTTTTAGTCACAAAGTAACTAAGTATATACTGTGAACAGCCATCAAAAAACTAAACTAAACTTAACTAAATTAATAATTGAACTTTAATTAAATAAACTTGAATAATTAATTAAATCAACATAAATAAAATTAACATTTGGGGTATGTAAGCACTACTGAAGGTAATGTATATGGATCAACACAGGGAAAAACACATTTTGGGAAAAACAGCCCTAAAATATGTATTATTATTTAATTGTACAGACAATTGATAAAATGGCATAAAAATTCATTTTAGATGTTTTTGCTGCATGACACTGAAAAATGAACTGTCTATGAAAACCCAAAAAGCCCAAAATTTCATCACAGGGGTATTGAAAATTAAGGCCCAATTCGAATTCTAGCCCTTAGCCCTTCCCCTTACCCCTCATTTTAAGTGTTCACGTGAAAGGGTAGAGGTGTCCCAATTCTCTTTAGCTTGAAGGTGTAGGGCTAAGGGGAAGCACTAGATAGCCCTTGAAACTGAAATTTTTCAGGACCACACTCGAAACCAAGGGGTATTAAAATTTCCCAGAATACACTATCTACAACGGCAGCATGGCTGCACACGAAAATAAGGAGATGCCCAAATTAGTTTTTTTTTGTCATTATTGCGAATTTTTAAAACAAACAAGCATTTGTTTTAATACATTCATAACCGCGTTCATGTTTTACCATCATGCTTTATATAAAACAAAATTTAAAAAACAATACATTTCGCTATATATAATCCCTAGTAATAACTCCTGTATAGCAGTCCCACAAGATTCTGACACTCCATGACACTTGAATACCCTGTCAGAAAAGTCAAGTGGCTGGGAATGACCTTTTTACAGTGTCTGTAAATAGGATTAGAAATAGGATTGGGCCTAAGTGTCTAAATTTTTTTTTTATTGTAAATAAATATATCATCTGTAAAACCAAACTTACCTCTAAACGTTTAACAACCTCACGGAAGTCTTCTGTATTATTATTCATTGAACGCAAAGAGATGTTTTCTCCACGCTCATAGTAGATCTTCATGGAAGCAGGGCTTCCCAGTGTCCAGCCAATCACATCGCGGACAGCACAGTTGAAGACAACAGCCTTAGCATCTGGATCCACTAGCACTAGAAAGTCATTTGAAATGGCTAGTAGGGCCTCCAGTTCTCCTCCGGCCCCATGATCCTCAGCGTAAACGGGCCAAGTGATGGCCCCTGGGCTTCGCAGCTCTGCACCAAGGTATGGCCGTGTCTTCTCCTTACGCTTATGGGCCAGAGAAATGAAAGGAAACTTGCCTGAGGGATCAATAGGTGTGCTCGTAACATGCCGCTCAGCTAAGTCTCTCAAATACTCCTGCCGTGTTCTAGTGGCCATGGCCCGGAACTTGTCCGACTTGTGAGCTGCATTTTCAGCATTGATGACCTTGGCCAACAGGAAATCTCGAAATACGGTGGACTTGGGGAATGTAGCATCCTCAGGAATCGGCGGTCCGAAGGCAGGTACATCTCGTGAGCGAGCCACTGCCACACTGCGAATGAGGGGGTGTGGAGGAAATTGAAGGAAACAAGAGAGAAGATTTTAAACAATGAGACAAATTGCACAAGATAATTGCTAAACCATTCTCAAACTTCCCTAAAGGCCTTCATGTTTATGCATGAATGAAATTTATTTCAAACACAATGTGGCTGCTATGTAAATGATGAAACTAAGAGTCAAAATGTGAAGTGTGGCAGTGGGGACACCAAACACTTTGCCAAATGGGAATGAACTTATCAAATAGACATGGGGATGGCTATTGTTCTGTTGACTACACCACACTCACTGTGCTGCTCGTAAACATGGGCAGACTCCTTACATGCCAGAACATTATGAATTCAATACCATCTACGAAAACCTTCAAACCTTTCAACTCTACCTCACTGCTTTATCTCTCCCTTGCTTTTTTCCTTTCATTAAGTCTCTGGAATGGACATCTAAAGCTTCCTGCTCTGTCTGGTATGCTTGGAACTAGCCAGGCATATCGGTAATGAGGCTGGACAGAACAGAGCCTCTACCCCGGTCTTACAGTGATACTGGAAGAAAAAGAAAAGTGCAGGCCAGAAACTAAAAACTGTGTTAAGAAAGAGAGGCCTAAAAAAGTCCTGGTGTCTGTGCGTGGGATCGATCTTTAAAAATAAAAATAAAAAAACGCTACAGAGAAACATCCATGTGTGGTTGGTAGAAAAACGTGCTTGCAAATTCATTTCAACAAACTTCTGTCCCACAGCAACAGCAGCTTGCTGAAGTATGAACTGAGATGAGTAACTTGTTGATATCTAATTCAGTCATTGTTTTTTTTCTATGCCTGTAGGCACAAACAACACATACTTGGCTCAGAGTGAAACTGAAAACCGGAAGATTGTTGATTCAATGCCCACAAAAAGCAAAACTCAAGTTATCACACATTTAGCACATGATGGTAATTAAAGCTCAACATATTCATAAATCATGGTAGGTATTTAATATTCCTAGATCAAGGGTGTTAAGCTAAACTCAAACCCGAATAGACAAATTGTGCTCAGGATACTTCAAGATGAATGAAATGGTCTCCGAAAATGAACTTGGTAGCAATTTAGGCTACACCCACACAAAGCACAAAGACAGAGATCTCCTTATTTTTGCCTCATTTCAAAACACATCTGCATACACACAAAACCACTAAATCTGACTGAAAGCAATACATGACAGACCAGTATGTGGCACTTGTGACTCTCCCACAGAAACACACAAAGGAATGGAGAAGATGTCTTGGAATGCTCAAAAACCTTGTGGTACACAAACTAACACAAAACGAATATGGTGAATGTGTTTTCGTAAATCTGTTAAGCTTCTGCAGCATGAACACATGAATGTAGTCCGCCATTGTTGTTTGTTGTCACATTGACTACGTTTACATAGACATCAGTAATCTAATTATTTGCCTTAATCTGAATAAGACAATATTATGATTAAGGTGTTTACAGGAGTTGCTTTTTGAATGTTCCTTTCATGATCCCGTTTTACATGTTATAGCACATAATTGGATTAATATCATTGCGTCACTACGTTATCCAAATTTCCTTCTGGAGTCTGGAGACTTCTGGAGTTTTATGTCATTTCAGGTGTTTCATTTTTAATTTGTCGACTTTACCTGCAATTTGGCACTTTCACTTTTATTCAGGAGCATTTCATGCATGCCCCCAGTCACAAACGAGATATTGGATGCGAGTATGAACTGCTGGAAGAGTGTAGATTTAATGGAATTTGATACAGCATGCCATTTGGGGAAAAAAAACTCTGTATTTTACGATGCAGGTGTCTGTGGTCCTCCACTGACTCGGTAGGTGGATAGAATAGTGTCAAACAGCCGTGTGTGTATGGAATAACCTGTCACAAAATGCTGTGAAAATCTTACACGACGATAATAGTTTGATTGCGATGTTTACATGTCTGCACTGCACTTCATTAATGTGACTAATATCAGCATACTCCACATGTCTTAATTCCATTTCTGTTTAGTTCGATTATGACCTTAAAAATTGCTCTTTACATGGTAGACTCTTAATCAGATCAGTCTTAGTCATATTAAAAATCGGATTACTGGTGTCCATGTAAAGGTACTCAATGTTACGTAACTGTAAATGGTGTCTGACTAGGGTGAGAGACATGGGTTAATGACATTATAGTTTATATGAATTCACTGTTTACAAAAAAATGGAAGACCATTATTTTCAGATTTAGTCACTCTGGGACCTAATTAAAAAAGGCCATGCTTCTAAAGCACCAGTTCCATCTGGTTCAACATTTTTGGGTAATATTATATACAGGGTATATACAGCAATCAGAGTGAATTTCAGTAATATTCAAGACCTTTTTTGGGTCACTTTGGGTTTCACTCTGTAACATTGGTGACATTTTAAAGTACAGTATATTTACTAAATACTGATTGTAAGAAACTAATCCAAAACTAAAACATTTTTTCATATACTGAATAAAAATGGTAATTTGGTGCCTATAAAACTGCAGGATTTTATCGATTTCATAAACTACACAGCACCCCAATATTCAAACAAAATTCAGGCAAACTTTATTACCTTTATTACGAAAGTTATTACCTCATAGAAAAGCATTTATGACTATTTAATTCTTTTTAAGGGCCTTAAATTTCTCTAAATTGATTGATCAACTTTTAACACTTTTTAAGACCCTGAAGACACCCTGATATAGCAACGCATCTGTGTGAACAGGGCATTAGTTAAATTCAATTCAACCCAACAGACCCATGACCAAAGTGTTATCAAAAATCATAATGTGAAAAGTGATACATAAAAGGAGCAGTGTCTGATTGTATGATTAGGAAACGAAAAACCAACAACCACTTCTATATCTTAGTATTTTATGCATTTAAATTTTTCTTTTTATATTGCAAGAATTCTCCTTCTCCTGTTCTTAATTCCTAATCTGTACTGTTCGAGACAGGGCTGTGCAAAAATATCGATACATCTAACACAATAATTTCTTTTACGATAGTGTATCGATAGTTCAACCTTAAGTATCAATTTAAGTTGTGCCAAACGACCTCCTCCTCCGCTCCTGTAGATGTTGCTAACTCGCGATCAACAAAACGCCAAGTGGTACGGTATCAGAAGTAAGCAAAAGTGAGCATGGCGAAAAATATAAAGGTGCCTCCAGCTTTTAGAGCTGAAATGTGGTTGCACTTTTTTGTTTTTTTAACACTATACCAGGTAGTACTGAATTTGACAAAAAAATATGCCATTTGTAAGCTTTGCAATATATATAGTTCTCTGTTCAATCACACTGTGCAGTTCTAATGAATTGGAATGGATGGAAAATAAATTGGAATTGGAATTTTAATTTGTCTGCCGACTTTATCAAGTTTTCAATATAATGTGACACACATACTAATACAAATTATTGCAATAGATCACAATATTTATTGTATCGCAATATATTGTATCGTGACACATGTATCGTGATATGTATTGTATTTTGAGGCCCTTGCCAATACACAGCCCTAGTTCGAGAGGGCATAAAAGGTACATACATATAGGTGTGTATGAACAAAGCCACAAAAAGCCAGAAGAGCAAATCTTTCAAAGTTAACAGGCCCACTCTGACCAATGAGAGTAGTTTCACTTGCATGTAAAAATACCTATTTTGTAACACTTTATCTTGTGAAAGCTATTCATACTAAGAAGAAAAGTAACATTGTAACAAATTAAGTTCTCAATTTCATAAAGCAAACAATCAACAAGCTTGCAAACACCCAAAGTGTAAGTGAATGCAGGCCTAAACTACTGCAAGTGTTAATGGAATGTTTCCAACAATTGGCAGAGCTACTGAACATTTGAAACATCTGATAGTGAACATCTGTTTTTAAGCATGGTACTTCAAAGAAAAGGGTGATTTTATAACCTGGTCCAAACCATGGTAAGAAGCCCACAAAAATGTTATACTTTAATAGTAAAACTTACTTTTTGCCATTGCTTTGTGATTTTTCCAATCGGGCCACATTATACATTTTCTCTTTAAGCATAAAGCAGTCACAACACCCACTACTGTACTTGAGCAAATGGCATACAAAACCAAACTTTGTATAAAAGTGTGAACAATGATCGTCATCAACATTTTTCAAAAGCCAGAATAACGCAGTAGACATTTCGTCCACACATAATCCACTTCTGGGTATTGAGCAGTTATTCAGTGACTAACAGCAAGCGGGCTGGCTTTATTGTTGCAGCCGACCCCCTTGGCTTAGGTGGAGAGGCAAACTGGATTACATATCTGAAGTATAAATACACAGTGTGTGGGCTGGTGGAGCATCCACTGCCCACAGCAAGGAACTAAAGAACCTCCACACAAGCAAAAAAAAAAGCCTGACCCACTCAAAAATACACAGGTGTACAAGCATTACATACATTAAACAAGTTTATAGTTTGTGAGAACTCTGCTCTAGAAAGTGACCAACACTTTCTGACATAGTACAACATTCAAGGTTTCTAGAAAACGAAGAAACAATTCATTGTAACATATTTAATCGTTTAAGTAAAATATATTTATACTCACAAATGCTGAATTTAATTGATAAAAACACAGATCTATTATGAGTATTATGAGAACAGTTTTACATAAACTGTATTTATATATATTTGAAAATGTAAATAATTACTGTGATGGCTAAGATGATTCTGACTCCAGCTTTCAGTGTCACATGACCCTTTAGGAACCATTCTAATATGCTGAATGAAATATTTCTTATTTTCAATGTAGAGTACAGTGGCGCTGCTTAATATTTTTGGTTCCATAATACTTTAAGTATTTGATGAATAGAATATCAGTTGATCACATGACTATCGACTCCATATATTGTATATTTAAAGGGGGGTTTTAAACCATAGATAGCAAGTCAGCAAAATAATTTCCTATTTAGTATTTTCTGGACTGCCAGGGCAAGTGTGTTTTGTGTTATTAAAGGTACACAAATACAAAAAGAACATCCTTTATGGTTTCAGATTACGGCTTACTCGTATCTGAAATATTTTAGAGAATCCAAGTAATTGTGCCAGTGCTTCACATAGGAGCCTATTCATCATTAAACTAAATAACACAGCTAAACATAGAAAAGTTATTTGGTTACTTGATTTAATTTGTCTAATAGTTTAGCAAACAATGTTACACCATGACTAACAATTAATGCCAAAGGAGAGGCATGTGAGCCCTCAGTGATGTTCAGTTTTAGATTCAGTTTACATACGTCTCACCTTTAATGAATGGTATTTCATTTTATACATGCTGTTTTTATTTTGTTCAATACATTCAAAAGATTTGGATCAGGAGGAAATAAATTGTTTACATTGTTTAAAAAAATCCTCAAGTTTAAACAACAAAAAGACAAGTTTGACTTGGTGTAACCAAAAGCTGCACTCTATTTTCCTGAAAACGAGGTAAATCATAAAATTGTGCAGTTATATTAGAAAATGTATGTACAATGGGAACTGTCTGCATGGATAAATCTGTGCAAGCATAGTATGCTCTTTACTTCCATGCACATTCAATTTGGCCTTAAAGGGCACCTATGGTGAAGAATCTAGTTTTTAAGCTGTTTGGACAGACATATGTGTAGGTATAGTGTGTATATACTGTCATATTGGGGTGATATAAACACACCCAGTCCTTTTTTTTCAATTTAACAACATAAAAACGGTGGACCAACTGGAGCCGTTTTGAGACCGATCGCAACTTGATGTAGGAGTGCGGTCCCCCCGCCCACCAATATTGATTGACAGCTGCGTATTAACATGTCTCCGTAGTAACGTTTCATTTCCACAAGACAGGATGTGCGCAAATCAACCCTAAATAAAAGGTCTGTTCAGTTTAGGATCATCAATCATCATCAAATGTGATAAAGAGTAAGTTTGACAAGTTTAAAATGATTTAAAACAGTGCATGTGTGTAATGAATTACAGAAATTTACTTCAGCTTTACTTCATCACCACAGCCGTGTGTCAGAACAATAATAAAAGACGCTTCAATCCCGGTTTGTGGACGTTAAATCAGGTTTATTTTGTAAAATAACAACAGATATCCATACAGCAGTGGATATTAACCTGTACCCTGTCACATTTGCATGCAAAGACAGTGCAAAGCTAAACCTGCGCGCTGTATGTATGTGCGTGTGTCTGCGCTGTGTGTGTGTGTGTGTGTCTGTGTGTGTGCGTGAACTTTGTAACGACATTGTGTGTGACTCATCCTGCAGCTCAACACAACAAATGCACCAAATAATCATTGATAAAGCGTTTACTGTAGTTTTTGTCACAAACGTTACGTGAGATCTGCTTCCTTCATGTCTGTCTGTTGTCTGAGGCAGCCGAAGGCGGAGACTGAGGCACGCGCGGCAGGCACGTGGAAACGATGGGCGGGGAGGACTACCCTTAAAGGCGCAGTACACAAAAACAGCAAAAATTCATTGAGAACTATAAAACACCATCTAGTGAAAGCTATAATAAATAATCTGATGGGTGTTTTGAGCTGAAACTTTACAGACACATTCTGGGGACACAAAAGACTTATATTAAATCTGGAAAAAGGGGTAAACAAGGTGCCCTTTAAACACTATTATAATTATAAGGGTTGTTTTGCTAAATGTTCTTTCATAACTGTGTTCCCTTTCTGCAAAAGTTTACAAATCCCTGGTCTAACAGAAAAAAGTCATTTTAAAACTGATTCAAACAAGTAAGTTTTAAATATTCCAGCAATTTCAAAATGCTTTGAGCTACCAAACACAACTCATTTAACATTTAAATCTGTTTTTTAAAGTTGATAGAAAAATTGGGAAAAAGACTTGCATGCAACAACACAACAAAATGTGTTGTTTTTATCTGAGGCACTGTAGAATCAGTGGCGACACAACAGCAAATCATGAAACATTTCATTTAAGGAATGCCTGGGTGAAAAAAAAACACATTTTAACAGCTTCAACTTTCTACAATATTACCATCAACCTTCACATTTCACTGGTGGCTGAGAGGTTGTTAAAGGGACTCCAGTGAACAGTGTTAACTACTTCAATACAGCCAGCAGCAGCAAATAAAACAACAGGGGGCCCAATAAATCATTAAATCTCTCCATAAACACCTTTAATCACCCCTCCTACAGTACCTGCATTTCACCTTCACACCAATAATAATCTTCCACGCCACATGATCGAAAATAAGAACCAGAAGCAGACTGAACCCACCTGATCCACTTTCTGACTTCCATCCTAATTGCTGTCTAAACAATCCAATAACACTGCAAGCGTGGCCACAGCAGAGAAAAGTTTTCAACTCAAAATTCAGTCTAAGTTTAAAGGGGCTACAGGAGGGAGGGAGACAGTGAATCCGTCAGGGAAGGAGGAGCAGGGTTGTAGGGTTTGAACAGCAGGCCTTCGTGTCCCTCTGTCTGTTGTGTGCTCCGTTTAGCTTATTGTTCCAGAGAGGTTCGGTCAGGACGGGCCTTTGTAACTTCTGTACTTTCGGAGCTGAACAGCGATGAGGCTCCCTACTGGGTATAATTAAGATGACACACAATGAGGCCCATCAGCAATTAAAACCTCCATTAGTTTCATGAAGCAAAACAAAAAGCGAATAAGAGAGAGAGAGTGAGTGAGTGAGCAAGAATGCGATTGAAATGTTAAGTCACTATGAAGAAATCAATGATCAACATCAATTTAGTTGCCCATTCAGTTCAGATAAGCGCACATTTTGTCTTTTGTTTGACTCGCAGTAGCATTTTCGAGGTTGAACTGCAAGCAATGCAGCAATCAACAAATCCTACTGATAAACAGCCCCCAGTAGGCGTGAAGGAAATTTAGCGGGCCTAGCTCATTTGAAGTGGTTAAGAGCAGTGCTCTCCTGGGTAATGTGCTGTACGACAAGAGTAATAAGCTGGCCAGAGGACATCAAGCGAGAACCAAGCACCGGCAGGAAGAAAATCCATTTCTCCATTAAAGAGGGGGAAAAAACACTACAATTAGATGCTGACTGAATAGATTCTGACAAAACAAGACCAAAAAAAAATCGAGTTACAGTTTTCAGAAACTTTAATAAAAATTACATCTAACCTATTAAATGAACATAAGGAAGACAATACTGCAAAAAACAACAACAACAGCATCTACAAACCAATACCACTCATGATGTAAAGTGAATATAGCCTGTTGGATTCTCAAAAAAAAAAAAAAAAAAAGTCCTTCAATAAGTCCATAGTTAACTCTTGTGTACTGTTCAAATTTACTACCCTTTCGTTAGCCCATGGCTGTTTTTGTCCCATTGAAACAACCCCACTCACACTTCTCAAACGATCCGGGAAACGGTTGGGTTCGGATAGCATAGTGGGAGTACACCCAAAGATTTTCTCTTTAAGTCTCACAAACCTCAAAACATTCACAGAGGGCTAAGTACACATAGCAAGCATATTTTACCTTGAGTCAAAGAAAATTTATAGTTTAGAACAGTTAGTTGTTCCTAAAGTGCATTGATTAATGACCTTTTTACATAGCTCATTATTACAATGGTCTAACACTGATCAATGCTGCTGCTGCATCATCATCATTGTATGATGCTGACACTATAGCTGCATTTACACTACATGGTTCACAGATCGGATATGGCCCATGTATGTGTTAGCAGGAAAAAAAAAATCACATGGATTCCGATTTACTCAAATCAGATTCAGGCCTTGTTCATATGTGGAAATTTATGCAATATGAATCGGATCTGTGCCCTCGTGTTTTCACCTGTCAATGCGAGTCACACGTCATTTAAAACCATAGCGAATGACAAACTCTGATGCTTTCATTTTGGAACAGACTTCAGCAGAGTCCCAAACCTTAAATCTCATACAAGAGGACTAAAAAAGCTTTTATATTGTCATGTAGCACAAGTATTTAAGCATATTAACGAAAGAGAGAGAGAGAGAGATCAACATTCACCACGTAACTAATATAATCTAATATAAAACTGTTGCATACATCACGCGCATAAATAACGCCATGGACATTATGATTAAGATGCCTACTGGTTTAAAAATGCCAAGATTAAAAGAAGATGGCCAAATGATAACTTTTCTGCCATAAACTACAGTAAAACAACCTGTCAAAAAGAATACAAAAATAAATAAACCCTGTGAACACATTAAATATAGGAATGGAGAAAAAGAGCGCTCATTTACTATCAGCTGTCAGTCAGCACCCGCTCATTTTTTCTGCTTAGTACACCTTTGCCATGTGCTGTGTAAATGCAGACAATCGATTACAAGTCACTTTTAAAAGATGATGTAAGAAGCTGGTCATAAAAAAAAAATTGGAATTGACCATCAAGATCTGCAGTGTAAATGCAGCCAAAACACATCTCTCCAATTAATACAAAAGTTTTTGCCCTTTAGCGTTTGGACATTTTAATCCACTCACCGGTAGCAGGCATTTTCAGTGCAGGGGTTGAGCGCTCGTACAACCACAAAGACGTGCTGAAAGTGCGAGCGGATGTTCTTGGGACTGAAGGGCTTTGCTCCAGGCTCTTGAAATACAATTGTGACAATGTCGTTTCCAATGTGTCTTTTCCTTAGAAGCTATAAAAAATAAAAACAGAAACAAAGGGGTCATAAAAGACTTGCAGGAACTTCAATTTTCAAAATCCACAGTAAGTGATAAAAGTAAAAATAAGTTAAAATTTCCATGCAGCAGAATTTTCTTAACATTATATTCCAACACAGGCCACAAGTGTGTTTACTGTAGATGTATATGTGACTTGCTTCTCTCAACAACAAATAAATTTACAAATACAAGGAAAATGGTGAGAAAATGGCACTTAAGGATGCAATTTACGTTTTTCTGCAAGCTCTATAATTTGAGACTCTATTTCATCCTATAAATTGCTTCAACATGGGGATGGGCAATTAATCAAAAGTACAATTGCAAATGCAATGCTACGATTGTCTTGCACATTTTGTCACGGAAATCACAGTTGTGTGAGCAGCAATAAATCTCCTCCAAAGGCCAGAGGGAGCTCCCATGCAGAACATTTACCCACAAAGAAGAGAAACAGGAAATCCCCATAGTTTAATAAACAGAAGATTTAACCATTTTCATTGACTCAATGTGACTAATAATCCCATGACTGGAATCATCTTACAGAAGGATTTATTTCAAACACTCCACTGAAGTGAGTTTGAAGTAAAAACGTGTTGTTTATATATGTGCTTTTTTTTCATGTTTTTAGATGTAGCAGCAACAAAGAGCCATAGATCACTGATCAGCTAGTCAACCAGCTGTCATCATCACTGAACAATTATATTGATTTGATTAACATTGGTAATTATTATTAATATGTTAGAGATTTTGCTAGAACCGGCTTTACTGATTGAACTGATTACTTTACTGCTTACTTCAATAAAATCAACTATACAGTTTTAAACATTAGTTTCAATAAGAATTACAACTTCTACTTCCACAACTTCTAAATCAGCTCTCCAGTGATTAATGCTTTTACATAGACGTCTGAACTCAAGAGATTAAACAGCAGAAAAGAAAGGCTTGCTTTGCCAAGCAAGGTCAAAAAGCCAAAGCTAACGGTTTTGCACCGATTTGGTCCTTCACCTGAAGTATATGCAGGCCATAGTAGTGTTTGTCATTGGGCAGCTTACCTGCTGTTTATTATTGGGTGTGTAGGGCAGCATTGTAGAGACATGGAACATGATCTCATAGTCTTTAAAAGTTGTATACAACGAATGTGTTCCAGTAGAGTCCGCTGCAAAAAAACAGCTCATGTTAACCTTCCATAAACAGCTTTTATATGACACCTGCTTTTCTTTTGTTAAACACAAAGCTTCTGTTTTGTCTGAACGGAACATACAGCCTTTGATCATCACAGAATCTCATTTATTTAACACTATTTGACTTGTTGGAGCAACATATAGCTGCCTGTTTTATAGGACTGATTTTTTTTCTATTGTTCACAAACAGGATAGCACAGTTGTCGTTTTGGACAGCGGCCACAAAGACTCATCTTTTCCTCCATCCCTCCTTCCCGATCTCTCTACTCCACCTGACTCCAAAACCATGTCCCAATCCATCAAGCTGAGATCAAAGCTTTCTGACACCTCCACCGCCCAGTGTAGCTCGTAAAGGGGGGGGGATGTAAGGGCTAAAATGTCAAGTCTGATAAATGGAATTAAAAGCATGCCTTGATCAGAGATAATATTCCTCATGGTCACAGAAGGGAGAGGTGGAGCTCGGCTGCCAGACAAGGCACGCATGACTGCCTTTGCAATAAAGCCACTGCAGATCAGACCAACAAACAAACTAGAGCATACAACGGAAGATGATTGTTGGCATTAAGATCCATTCCCAGTTAATCACGACCTCTGATTGATAATAAAGTACTGACAGTGGAGGGTTGTATTTAGAACAAGCTTTAGGCTGATTTGAGAGAGATTCTGTTAGCATTAATTAACTATCCTTACACACCATTAAACTAGCATGACAAGAGGCTTGAGATTCACATGACGTTTCAAGGTTTTAATCATACAATAACTCTTTTGGGCTTCAATGGCGATTAAATAAACCTTTCAAGATGATGAGACTCACTTTTAGTGTCCAGTTGTGCACGGTACTTTGAAAAACCCTTAAGGCGAACCCTTTCTCCCAGCAGCTGCAGGAACTCTTCTAGAGCGGGGCCTGCTGTCTCATTATTGTACATCTCCTCCTCGCTGCTCTGGCCAGCCTGACAGTACATGACTCCCACCTTTAGCTGGAAACTAAGCTGCACAGAGATGATGAAAGAAGGACCATGAAACAATGAAAAACCTTTGGGGGGGGGGGGGGTAATTGAACGTGATACTTTAGTACAAGTAAAAAATATACAATATGCATAAAACAATGTGCATAAATAATGTAAAAAAAATAGAGGAAGTAAAAATAGTTTGATTGCATCTTTTATTTGATTTAATAAAAAACAAACTTTAAATGCAAAATCAAATCATATAATGTGAAATAAAAAAATTCTAAAATACAAATTAATGTTAATAATATTTGCATTATATAT